>CASBSA010000030.1:127579-150671 GCA_949129095.1 Volucella bombylans
AATGTGGGATCGGATTCAGCCTCGCAAATCATCTCTTTTGCGACGTCAACACGGTCTCTTTTTTGAATGAAATTGAGGTCTTTTGGCACCAACTGCCCACTGCTTTCATCATCTTCGATTGACTCACGACCACTTTTGAACAGCTCGTGCCACTGGTAAACGACCGTTTTCTTTAGAGAATCATTGCCGAAACACTTTTCCAACATTTCCAACGTTCGCACACCATTAAATCCGTTTTTTACCCAAAATTCAATACAAGTTCGATGCTGCAAATTTAAATCCATTTCTAAAATTGTAAAACATCGCCAACACACACATAGATAGACGTATTCGTACTGGCTACGCAACTTTTGCAAATGTCAAGCTATGACGCTAAAATTTAGGGGGAATGTCAACAACAGATTTACTATCTTAACAAGAAAATACAGAACTCATATCGGAACAATGGGGAGCGCCACACGGTGGTTATTTCTTTTTGATCAAGGGTCGTATGTCGTTTTGTCCTGGTCCTTATCTCTTAAAACCGTAAAAGATAACAAAACGAACAATTATGACAATATAGAATATATTGCAGTATGGCGCATCCGATGGTATGCATAATTCCAATTTGACATAGATACTCGTAAGTCGACTTGTGTTGTTTCTCTTTGTTGCCACAGTCTTTATAAGTACTCCTACCAAAAAGTTAATTTTGGGCTCAACGTTTAAGTTGAGCAGTTAATTTGAAAGTAATACACAAAAATTATACAGGTTGTCCCCCTCATTCATCAAGGATAATTTGGAAAATGATTCTTGGGTATAACATATTATAAGAAAAAAAATCGCTGTACAGTAATGGTCTATCTCCAATGTTGACACCATTTATTGAGGATTTAAGAAAAGTCTTACTTTGGTGTACCCTGATCTATGTTAACGGAAATTGCTCAGTTAATACCAATGGTAGAACTTCATTTAGGACTGTGTTTTTAGATACTGTTAGAAATACTAACTTTTGCAAATGGGTTTAAATAAAGTTGATACCTTATTTGAGTCTTTAGATATCCAATTTCTAAGCCTGTTGATTATGAGGTCACTTTTCTCCAGAAAGTGCATAATAAACATAGTGTTTTACTATTTTCTTATGAGCAATAATAAAAAAATCTTCAACAAGTTTGAAGAGATTTTATGATATAATACTTATAAAAACCTGCACCAGGTAAAATTAAAAAAAGGGTTTTTTTGATTTAAGCTCCAAGGACTATGAATAAAAAAATGTTTTGTGTAGTTTTTAGATAATTTTTATTTTATGTGTGCACTAAAACAGTTATAAAAGGTGCACAAAGTGTCCTCCTTGGATTTGTATGCATGGTAAAGTCAGTTTTTGGATTTCACTGAGAATGTTTATTAATTCTAACAGCTGCCTGCAGAGGCTTCGAGAACATGAAGTATTCTGAATTGAATTGAATTTCTATTCACTCAAAGAGGAAAAGGTTCTTGCCATTAAGGCAAAGCAAACAGCCAGGAGAGAAAAGGAGAAAAAATTGAACTCCCAACAACAAGATCAACAGCAAAATGTTGCAAGCCTGCAATAGGTACAACTCCAAACGGACACCATAAAACAGAAACAGCAGTCAAATCAGAAAAAACAAACACAACAACAACAAAAGCATACTCAACCGTCAGGACAACAACAGAAGCTGAAACAGCAGCAACAACAACAACAACAACAGCAAGATCAGAAAGCCACCAAGCAAAAAGTGCCACCAATTAACACCTTTAAATTGGAATTAAAGGACACTATTGAACTGTGTAAGTCGGGCATAGGCAATAATTTTTTTATAAAAAGATTGTCATTAGATAGGCATGCGATCCACTGTAACACAGTGGAACGCTACTATAAAATAAAAAATTTTCTGAGGGATTCGACGACGGAGTTCTTCTCCTATACCCCGAAGGGGGACAAGCTGCAAACAATGCTGCTAAGGGGATTAGAACCGACTGATCCGGAGGAGCTCCTTGCACTGCTGAAAGAGAAGAAGTGCGAAGGGCTCCAATTCGTGGGGGTCAAGCCTTTCACCACAGCCAGAGCTTAAAAGGGAGAAGCGGCAACTGCCGATTTGCCGTAATGGGTACGTACGTGGAGGAGCAGACTCTGAAGGTCCTTGCTGTGAATGTGAATTCACTGATTAGGTTCGAACGACGAGCCGCACTATTTAAGTTTGCGTATAGACCAAGTCCCCTGATGTGCTTTTGGTTAGCGAAACTAAGCTTACAAAGAGACACAAAATGAGGCACAGAAAATACAAAACAATACGGGAGAAACCGACCCAACTCCATTCAGGGAGGTGGCGTTGCAATTTTCGTACAAAAAGGTATACGTTTTAAAAGAGTATGCAGTCGTGTAATACGTAGGTTCCAGGTGCTGGAAGCATGCGTCGTGTATATCCCTCTCCGTAGTGGAAAGCGGTTGTAAATGGTGTCTGTCTATGCACCTAAGGCTACTCAATCCACTTTATTCATCTCAGAGCTCGAGACATTTTTTCGATTCCTAAGACTGGAATTGGAGGAGAATTACTTTATTATCGGCGGAGATTTCAACGCCAAACATAGTGATTGTTGAAATAATACTCCAAATACTAGAGGGAACCTACTATTCAATTGGTGGGGTCAGCACAGTATAATGTATCGACTCGGCCTCAAGGTTACGGATAGTCCGTCGTTTCCTAGACACGGGTCCTATTTGGATCTTCTGCTGTTCGACTCACGAATACAACTGACATGCACTAACCAACAAACTACAAACTGTCTACGCACTTTCGTGTATGACAGTGATCATTGCAGTCTCAGCAATGGAAATAACTGTTCCCAACGAAATTGCGGAATTGGATGAGTTTGTCCAAAGGCATTCCTACAATTATAGTAGGGTTGCGTTGGACACACTTCACCAGAACACTGACTAGAGCACTCTCCTCGAATTCGCTCTACCCACCGTCCAACAGAAACCTGTCAAACGAGGAGATTGACAGGTATCTAAGACTAGTGGACGAGACAATCAAACGAACAATGGACAAAACGATACCTTCCGCAACGCAACTATTGACGCACTGCACCGACATATAAGTAGACTGCTGTCAAGACTAAAAACCTTGTACAGACAGTTTACTGACAGACATAACAGGGCGATCATGACACTGAAGTCATCGATTAAAAACCTCAAAACATTAATAAAGGAAAATTACAGAAATTCTGTAACTTAGTATTGGAACAATAAAATTCGGGCTGTAAACACCAGCAACCCGAATATGTTCCCGAAAATATATAAAATATTTCAGAGAAATAATAAGAACGACATTCCATGTCTTAAAATCGCCCGAACGACGAACAACGAACAAATACTGGTAGCAGCAGGGATCGATGCAAATGAGGCCATTGATGATGACAACTTCTTTGTGATCGAGGATCCGCAGGAGCAGGTAGAGGCTATAGGAGCGACTTTCCAGGAAATGTACAAGGCGAATGTTAGCATTGGCCCGAACCACGACCTGGAGAATCGAATCCTTGTGCACAATTTCTACCTTCGAAATCAAATTGTGAATTGGCGATTCGAGAGCTCGGGTTTCACCCAGTTTAGTGACGAGAACATGGCAAATGATGTCCTCACCAACGATAGGGTATTACCCCCGTTCATTGCGAAGGAAGAGCTCCAAACGATCTTCGAATCACTTAGAAGTAAGAAATCAGTGGGAACCGATGAAATACCGAACATTGTGCTGCGACATATCCCTCTAGAAGCGGTGAATATTTATACCACCCTGTTTAATAATGCAGTGAAAAATGCACATTGTCCAGCGCATTGGAAAACTGCGGTGGTACATCCCATCCACAAAAGGGATAAAGACACTTCCAATCCGGCGAATCTCCGCTCGATCGGTCTTCTTCCAAACATCAGTAAGGTTTTCGATAAGGTGATCAATAGAGTCCTGACTAAGTGGTTTGAGGACAAGCATATAGTTCCGAATAACCAATTCGGTTTCAAGGCGAGGCATGATATCATTCATGCCGCTTCTAAACTGGTTTCTGATATCCAATGGAACAAAGGCAAGAAACAGTGCACTGGTGCCTGCTTGATTGACTTGGAGAAGGCCTTCGATACCGTATGGTTAGAAGCACTCTTTTTCAAGCTGGACAGGTTGGGCATTAGTAAACCACTGCTGTATATTCTTTTTGATATGCTCTCCAGTAGACAGTTCATCGTGAAGAATGGCGATGTGACTTCTGCTGGAACTCTTAACATTAAAAACGGTCTGCAACAAGGTGCGGTAAATTCGCCGATCCTATTCAACATTTACAAGAGTGATCTGATAGGTTCACTTCACCATGCCATAGCGTACGCAGACGATATAATCGCGTACAGATCAGGTCCAAAGATTGAGATCATTAATATACTTTTGCAGCGTGACTTCGACAAAATTAAGCGATATTGTGATGATTGGAAGTTGAAAATCAACTTTCAGAAGTCGGAAACCATTCTGTTTAGGACGCCTTTGTCTGGGGCCTCTAGGGATACCAGAAAGAATTGGAGAAAGTTCTCGATCGTTGAACAGCACGGACAATCACTTGCTTGTCAAAATGTGGTCAGATACCTTGGGATCTGGCTAGAGAAATTTCTGTATTTTAATAAACATATAGATGTTGCTCTGTCCAGAGCCAGAGGTGCTTTTGCCCTTACAAAGGGCTGTTTTATAACAGCCAACTCGATGCGAGGGTGAAGGTAATCTGCTACATGGCCCTTATCAGGCCTATGCTTGTATTTGGATGTCCCGTGTGGTTCAACGTGAGGCAAGTTTATTGGAAAAGGTTCGGGTGTTTGAGTGGGCTTGTCTTAGGACTTGTCTTCGCTTATACAGAACACCAGAGTCTGAATACGTAAAATTCTATCCTAATGAGGTCTTATACAATAGGGCGAACCTAATAAGAGTTTACAATTTCGTCATTAAGTTGACTCGAAGGCACGTTGCAAGAGCAATGGCCTCATCAAACAACCTGATCTCCGAGGCTTACTACCCCAATTATATGTATCACGAGAGAGTTCGCTTTGACGGCTTTATTCCTCCAGAAGCGTTTCTGTATTTAGATAGCAAAGGTCTGATCCAGGACAGATTGGCGGTGCCGCTAATCTTCCATGTTGCTCGAACAGCTGCGGACAGGCGACTCAACTGCGAGAGAGACGTCGCACATGGCAGTGCGGAGCGTCTCCGGTTCAGTAGGGTGGTAGGGAGTATCGACATGAGGGACGTTGTTCGGCAGCATCAACACTTTTGGTGGCTTGTTGAAGGAGAGGATGCTTCGTCGTCGAAATCCTCCAGTGATAGTTAGCTTCTTGTGAAGCAAGGTGGGGCAGCCTAATCTGTTTTTAGCCACGGCCGGCTTACATAGTTTTAGGGAGGTTTAGATTTTAGATTTTAAGAAAAAAATATATAAAACCAAAAAAAATATATACGAGTATATATAAAATGAAAAAAAAATATATATAAATATATATATATTTATATATGAAGTATATATATATATGCATGTAGATGTAAGTAGGTTAAGTAGATTAAGATTTAGTTTTAGGTAGTATGTTTTAAGTTTTATAATAAAATTAAAATAGTACATATACTAAGATTTTAAACATGTTTTCTTAGTTTAAGCTATAGTTAAGTCGCTGTAGAATAAGAATAAAGTCCGTCATAAATCTCGAAAGACATAGTATTTAAGTATTATGTATAACTTAGAGTGCCTGTATAGGGCCAGTAGGTTAGTTTAAGATAATTTTAAGTTACTTAAGCTAATTTTTAAGCGTTTTTTGTCTAGCATGTAAAAGTAAATTAAGTAATATAAAAAAAATTGCATATAAAAAAACAAGAAAACGATTACCTTATTCTTAATCTAGCCAATTCTTAACCTCACGACCATAGTGGGCTGGAGCACCATCCTGTTGGAAATATGATGAAACTTGTTGAATCAGTGGTATGTCCTCCAATAGTTCTGGTAAACCATTTTGCAAAAACCCCAGATCATTTGTAGAATTCAGCCTAGGTGGTTGTTTGAAGGGGCCGATTAAGTAACTTGTTTCCAAATACATTTACTCACATATTGACGCTGATTTTGTATTGAAATGATTTATGTATGTCGATTGTCCGCAGCTCACGAAAATTTGTGATCCCATCTCTTGTAAATTGATATTCTTCCGTCCTAAGGATTCTGCTAATACACTCGTTGTCATCCAAGTCTCTTTTCCAAATCATTGGGAAGCAGTTGTTACACCATACACAGTTGTTGTATGGTGGTATGGTTAAAGATTTTCCCCATGCAATACATTAGAAATTTTACGTCTGGAAACATTGAATCGCAAAGTTAAGTGTCTAATGCTGGTTAATGAATCAATTGTAACAACTTCCAGTATTCTTTCATTAGCCGAAATTTTTTTCACTTGTATAGCTTCCGCGTTAGGTCCGGTTTCAAGAATCCTTCGACATGTATCTACAAATACTCCTGCAAATATCATTTCTAAGCAACTGTAACCTTGGCGTAAAAAATTAAACTGATAAGTTAATTTTTTTTTCTTAGGTATCTTTTACGAGGGGCGTTCAATATATTCTCGGTATCGATATGAAGGAAAGTGTGAATTCAATTTAAATTGTTTTTATTTTTCAATGTAATCTCCCCTAACATCAATGCATTTGTTACATCTTGAGATAAGCTTTTTTAAACCCTCAAAAAAATAAATTTCCTCTTTCTCTGCAAAATACCCATTTATTGCCGACTTGAGTTCTTCATCATCCGAAAATCTTTTTCCACGAAGACATTTTTTCAAATCCGGAAACAGGAAATAATCACTAGGGGCAAGGTCTGGACTATAGGGTGGGTGTTGGATTTCTTCGAAACCACAATCTCGCGCAGCAGCCTTGGAAACTCGCGCCGTGTGAACAGGAGCGTTGTCATGAAGAAGCAACACACCCGCTGCGAGTTTACCCCGTCTTTTCTTTTTAATTTCCTCCCGCAAATTATGCAAAGTGGAAGCGTAGGATGTGGCATTGATGGTTTCACCTTTTTTTTTTGTACTCAATGAGCAAGATTCCCTTTGAGTCCCAAAAAACTGTGGCCATGAGCTTCCCGGCAGACGGAGTGACTTTGAACTTCTTCGGGGTGTCTGTTCCTTTTTTATGCCACTGCATGGACTCTTGTTTGCTTTCAGGGTCATAGTGGTGGACCCATGTTTCATCCCCAGTAACAATTCGATCCATAACACCGTCCGCGTTCTCACTACACATCTCCAAAAGTTCTCTACAGCATGCGATTCTCACTTTTTTCTGAGGCGCTGTGAGCATTCGTGGCACCCACCTTGCACTGACCTTTGAAAGGTTAAGATGGTCATGAAGAATGGTGTGAATGGTACCAATTGAAAGCTTGGTGACCTCTGCCATCATTTTCACCTTTATTCGGGCATCCTCAAGAACAAGTTTTTCTACTTCTTTGATGCTTTCACCCGTACAAGCAGTAGCCGGGGCGCCGGAGCGGGGGTCGTCTTCAATGCTCTCTCTGCCTCTCTTGAACTCACTTGACCACTTTTGCACAGTTGATAATGAAGGTGCGGAACCCTGGTAAACAGCCACCATCTCTTCATGAATAGTTTTTTGACTTTTTCCTTGCTTAGTGAGAAATTTAATTACAGCGCGATGCTCAATTTTCACCATCTTCGTCTCAGTTGCCATTATGATTCTGTTTAACTAGAGACAAAACGCGAATTAATAATCACATTTATATGAAATTTTACATGAATGCACTAAAATAATAGTATTACTTGATAAATAAGTCAATTTATATATACAACCGCAGCTTCACCCCGATACCGAGAATACGAGTATGTTGAACGCCCCTCGTACATCATTTTTGTTTGGTAAATTTTCCAAATAAGCCTTCATACCTAACTCTTTCTGAAAACTTTTAAGGAACAGGGTAAGGAAATTATGGTTTTGACAGGTAGTCGAATTTTAAAGTACGCTTTAAAACTTTTTAATAGCTATGCGATTTAATAATATTTTTGGAAAATAGTTGATTCTTGGAAAACTACTCTTATTGTGAACTGTTATAAGGAACATGGGTAGAAAATCATAAATTGTTTTTTCCAAATGCTGCAGATTTTCACCAAGGATTGTTACGTTAATAACAAAAAAAATAGAAAACGTTATATTTATTACCCATTTTCCGGAGAAAATAGAACAGGATTAGAAATTAAATATCTGAAGACTCAAAGGAGGTATCAACAAAGGTTAGTATTTCTTCTAAAAACATTGTCATAAACGAAGTTTCTGTCGTTAATATTAATAGAACAATTTTCGTTAAAATGGGTCAGGGTACACCAAAGTAAGTGTTTACTGAAACCCGCGTTAAATGATGTCAACATTGGAGGTAAATCTTTACTGTAGAACGATTTTTTCTTAGTATATACCCAAGAATTATTTCTCAAATTATCTTTGATGAATTAGGGGAAATACTGTATATACATAGATTTGTCATTTGCTATATATGGAACAGATACATATTAAGGTACACGTTACATGCTTCATTTGTAACTTATACGGAATATATATATGTACATATTTTGACACCTGTTAAACCACCTACAATTTTAGATAATAATAACTTAAGGTTGTAAGGTAACTATTATACTTACTTTAAAAATGAGTAAGGAAGCGATGTACGATAATGGTATTTTAAGCTCATAAACTCTTCGTTAAAGAAAAAAACAACCAAAAACTGTAACATCATTCCACTACTGCATTTTACAGATAATTTACAAAGCACATTATTCAAATAATCTAACTTGATTTTAGCTCTATCGCTATTGGAAGGATTTCCAAATTTGAATCAATTTTGAATACAAAGTTTACTTCCTTAAACGCATAAATGAGAAAAGTTATTCTGATTACGAGAAAAGCCTTTTGTCGTTTTTGATTGCCGTGGTAGGACAACAAACTACATAATCTACTCTCGTTCTTTGCATTTATAATTTGCACCACATACTGTTACATATGTTGTATTAGATATGTATATATGTACGAGTATATAATTATAACCGCATGGCTGCCAAACGTCAAATGCAAATTCTATGAAGTTGAAACTTTTTCAATTAATAATTTTCACCCTGCCGGCAAACCCTTTTCACCCGGGCTGTTTCGCACGAAAACTAGCATAAAAGAAATATATTTTTCAAGACTCGTAACTACTATAAGTGCCGATTCAGACAGAATCCAGTTCAAAAAAAAACTTAAATAAAAATGCAATTATTCTAATTTCCGAAATTTATTGTGTAAATTGCAAGTGCGGTTACTCTGCTGGTTTAACTGGGAATGCCCAACCATTCGCCGCAGTTGTCATAACGACACCTTCCTGATCCAGCTGTTTCTTGAAGGCATATTTTCTGGTCAATGACCCATTGCGGTGCTTTGCGGAAATTGTTAAAATCTTAGTTAAAACCGCATAGCGTATTTGGTTTTTGGTTGACCAGCTAGTGCATACATCACCAACACACGCCTATGTGCTAAACGCCACTGCAGAATTCACTCATTGGGCGGGGCTAATTGTCGAAAGCATATCATTTTTTTTCTAGCGCCTTCACAGCTAATGTGTTGCGGCTGTTTGTGGTCTTTTCTGAGTGCCCAATTTTGCTGTGAGTTACGTCAACTGATGAGTGTTTGCCGTCGGCTTTTCGAAATTGGTAAATGCCAGCGGGAAAAATGCAGCTTGTAAGAAGCTGATTTTCTTGATTGCAGAACGATGTTTGTTGCGTTGCAACACGGGCCATCTTATATTAACCGCAGTAAGCATCTGTAACCAAACTATTATTTACTAGCATTACATTAAAAGACAGAATAAGTTATTCGTTTACGCTATGTTGTCTAGTTGAGTTGCATATGCCGTTAAAGCTTGCGTTGTCCAAGGCGTTTACAATGTTAATAAAAAATTCCCAGGGCATCAGGTTTTGAAGCGTAGTCTCACAAAATCTTCCCCGTTGGTGTCCATATTGTATCTTCGACAGACAATGCATTCACAAAGCAGTTTTGTGCAGAGGAATTGGTTTGAAACCCTTAACGAGTGAGTCGTCATCTATGCCGATTTTCGGTATAAAAGCTTTTTTTACAATTCGTCAGCGATTCGGTAGGCCAATGTATAGCCTTTTGCATCGTAACTGGAAATATGCCGACGATGATAGGCGAGTTGAAGCCATCACCACGATCGATGCCAGATAACAGCTTCAGCGGCCTCTATTAATTGACTCACTTGCAGTTCCGGTGATAAGTACCGGATCTAATTCGATTGCCTGGGAAATGAATTTTCAGCATGCGATTAAGAGTCTCTACTATCGACGTTATGTACGTATCATCACATTTTCTGCACGTTTTAATCTAGATGATTTGCTCCTTACCCCGAGAACTTTGACCAACCTGCTGGTTTCACCGCGTGTTTGGATCTTTATACTCGTACACCATCTAGGAGGCACTTATCAAAAATATTTTTTGTTAATTTTATTTCTTAGCATGTCTTGTTCTAAATAAATATTAAAAGGCTTCTTCCGAAGTTATCTGATATCCTTTTGTGGTCATTGCAAATCTAGATTTCATCTCGGAATGGTCGATTAGTACCTATGCCATTTTACTTGCTTTGCACCGTTCAGATTTTGTTACCGTGTTAGAAATGCTACTATTGTGGAAGAGAGAAATACATAGAATAACTTTCTATTAGCGTTTCGGAATAATAATGCAGTAATATGAGTAAAGTAAAATAAATTAAGGTATTATAAGTATAGAGGAGTAGAAAACCTACCGAAAGTAGCTATATTTTCCAAAATATGGGATTGACAAATTTATGGAAGGAAGATATAAAAATCGAAAGCATAATTTCAAGTTAAAAATAAATAAATAAAACATTCAGTCTAAGTATGAAAGAAAATAATACATTTATACAACTTAAAAGAATCTAATATAGACTTGGGAAATAAGAAGGTTGGTTAAACCATATTAGTGTAGAAAAACTAAGGGCGAGTAATGCCTGAAACAGAAGTGCAGTGCCATTTTGCATGCAATAAATCATGCAGAATCATACAAGAGGCAGACGTGCAGTATTGTTTGACTCATCCTCGGATCAATTGCTTACACAAAAGGCATTTGATTTAATTTCATGATACGTTTATTTCTTTAAAATGTAGGTGAAAAGAAGAACTATATTAACAAAAGTTATAGATTCAAATACTAATTAATAATTAGTTCTTACAACAATACTGAAGAGCTAAAAAATGTGCTTTGTATTACGTAAACCGATGCTTTGACGAGGCCGTTGACAAGAAAATCTAAAAATCTAGCAATTTAATTTTGCACTAAACGTCCACTTAAAATGTTATTAATTGTATTCTTGATTTCCAGATAGGGTACGTAAGGGTCATGATAATTAAAAAAAAAAAATGTTTTGTCACCCCATACTTTCTTTTACTACTTATTTATGTATTGGAATCTAATTATACTATGTGCTCATTTTACTATACTATACATACATCATTATGTTTAGGTACATTATGAATTTCATATTAAACCTATTCTCATAGGCGAAACTGTAATTACATGATCACTTGCAATAAAGACGTCTTACCGAAACCATCGTGTTGTTTTTTCTTTCCTAAAAATTGTTTCCCCTTTGCATACACGTCAGTCTTATAAAAAATCAAAATTGGGATTGTGAAAACACGTGTTGTGCTAAAATTAATTATTTTTAAGTTTAAGCTACCAAAAAGTTTATGATGGCTTTACGCGCCGTTAGATTTATGCAATTTGCCACTGTGTAAAACAAGCTTTCTGAAATGGGTTTGACAACATCGGGAGTAAAAAATATATTTTTACGAAACCTAAAGTAAAAAGAAAACTGCAGAAAAAAAAAACATTTTATTTCACGACGAAATACCTACCTGCATCACGTTGTTTGTTGTCGGTTTCATTTGACAGGTTGAAGAGGTTTGTTCCCTTTGCCGAACATGGCTGAGCATACAGTCGCACGAAGAGGACAAATGATTAAGTAGTAAGCCATAAGAGTAACATGAAGAAAGGAGATGACTACAGGAGAAAGGGGAGCAAATGATAAAAAGTCAACGAAGAAAATATTTGCCGTTTCCTGTGACGTAGGATTTCTTCAATCAAAAACGGTTGGCGAACAAGCGGTGGAATCTTAGACGTTGCAACGGAGATAAAAAAACGGAAGACTTCCTAACAGAGAAAAAGAACCGCGGGCAACGTAAAAATCGAGATAAAAGGGAGAATTTTCGGCAGAACCAAAAAGTCCAAAGCGAGCAGTTGAAGTCGGGAGATTAAGGCCATAGAAGAAAAAAAACGTTTAAATATAAAAAAAGAAAAGAATAAAAACAAAAGTTTACCTCTCGGGAACCAGATTTTTTTGGAGTTTCTTTTTTTGTCCTCTTTTTATACGATTGAAACTCGGCGGTAGTTTCAGTCAATATTTTCAATTTTTTCAATTTTGCAATTTTCGTTACACTGGTGTCAGGTGTGGGGTAGTGTTACTATCAGTAGATAACCAACCACGATCATCAAGATGGAGTCGAAGAAAGTTGCACCAGAGAAGAGAACAACTCCTACAGAGTCTAGCGAGACTGAAAAACTGCGAACGATGCTTCAGGACTACATGCTAAACCAGAGTCAGTTTTGGGACCAAAAACTGTCCGACTGGAAGCTGGAACTGGTAACTCGGAACTCGGAGATCGAGAAGAGAATGGAGGAACTAGAACGGTCGGTGAGCTGTTTGTCTTTCGTCAAAGTCATCAACACTGGACAGCATTCTTCTCCCAAAGGTAGCTCGGTTGAGTGCAATGGTTTACCAGCAAGCGGACAGAATACCGACTTACATCATGCGGAGATGGAAATGTCACCGACAAAGAAGGCGACCGTTGTGCCACATGTAAGTGGTACTCCGAATCCCGTGGTAGCAGTTGAGGTACCACATTCTGTGCTGAAACGGGCACCTATTATAGTGGCTGTGCACCCGTTTGATGGCAGCGGTTCATGGACCGACTATCAACGGCAGTTCGAGATTGCAGCAAGATGTGCAGGTTGGGACGCTAACGAAAAAGCGAATGTGTTAGGAGGAGAGGCTCTTTCTGTATTAAGTGCTGTACCTGTGAAAGGTGAACCCGACTACAAATTGTTGGTACAATTGCTGCATCAGCGCTTCTGCGGAAACAGTAGATCTAGCTATACTCAGCTGCGGTGTCGTGTGCAGGGCCCCAAAGGAAATTTTTCCGAATTTGCTTTAGGTCTTCAAGGATTGGTAGTTTCGGCGCTTCCTGGGTGCCCAACAAAAGTCGTACAGGAGGTGCTGGTAAGCCAGTTTATTGAAGGAATAAGAGATGAGTCAATCCAGGATTTAATTACTGTCGGATGCCCTACTACATTGACAGACGCTGTTAATATGGCACAGGAACTCCATGCAAGAAATAAACGAAGGAGAATTTTCGTGGTGGAAAACCAATCGTTACCAACGGTGCCGAAAAACGGAAATAGTCCAAAAAACTAAAGTACGGAGTCAACAGGGAGCAGTTGTCTACCGTTAAAAACCTCAACGCTTCACAGCAAACACCGATGAACCCGAATTGTACAACGGACCACGAATACGGAACTGCGTTCTGCAGAAAAAAACGTAGTAAGCCTGAAGAAAAGAATGTCACTGACACATTTATAGGAACTACTGGCGAAGCTAGCCTCTCTCTCGAAGCGTTTATCGAAGGACAAAGGTGCTCTTTTGTTGTAGACACTGGTGCGAACGTGTCTATTCTGGCGGCGCAACATGTTTCCAACAAGACGATTACAAGAGATCCTCCGATGAAGTTGGTGGGTATTTCCGGGGAAGCGATCTGGAGTCAAGGGATGGCGGAAGTGAGATTTTTTGTTAACCGCAAGGAATTTTCTCATTATTTCGCTATAGTGCCGCAGGGAGTGCCAAACATCTTAGGAGTTGACTTTCTATTGAAGCATCAGTGTCACTTAGATTTTGAAGAGATGACAATAGAAATGAACGGCAAAAAGCATCCATTTCTTTTATGGATGAATTCTTTTCCACAATGGCCGGCGCGAAGTGGTTTTCTACGATGGACCTCCAAAGTGGCTACTGGCAGGTAGAAATGGATGCTAAAGACAAGGAGAAAATAGCTTTCACAAATGGTAATGGGCTATGGCACTTCAACGTCATGCCGTTTGGCCTCTGCAATGCACCTGCGACGTTCGAAAGGGTGATGGACGAAGTTCTTCGAGGACTTTCATGGCGAACCGCACTCGTCTTGAGGAGCACATATACAACTTGCGACTGGTGTTTGAGCGGTTACAAAGGGCAAATTTAAAATTAAGCCCCGGTAAGTGTCAGTTTCTCAAATCCAAAGTAAAGTACCTAGGCCATGTTATTTCGGTTAACGGATTGAGCACGGATACGCAGAAAGTCAAAGCGGTCCAACTCTGGCCGAACCCCAAGACCAAGTTTATCGAAGGATTTTCGACAGTTGCCAAACCGCTTTCAGAACTTACTGAAGAGAAACGCCGGTTTGCATGGAACGAAGACTGTGAGATGGCATTCAATACCCTAAAATGTAGGCTCACAAGTGCACCTATTTTGGCATTTCCAACCACCGACGACCTTTTCGTACTAGACACAGATGCATCGAACGTTGGTATTGGTGCTGTTCTCAGTCAGAAGCAAGGGGGCTCGGAGGTAGCAATTGAATATTTTAGCCGCACTTTAAATAGGGCCGAACGAAACTATTGCGTTACAAGACGAGAGTTGCTAGCAGTGGGTTTGGCAACACAGCACTTTCACCACTACCTCTTTGGCAGAAGATTCCTCTTACGTACTGATCACGCGTCCATTCGTTGGCTGTGCAACTTTAAGCAACCTGAGGGTCGGTGGCTAGAGCGGTTGCAGCAGTACGACTACGAGATTCAACATCGTCCTGACCCTCGACATGGTAATGCTGACGCGCTTTCCAGGAGACCATGTGGCGAATGCAAACATTGAGGCCACTTTGGCAATCGAACAACAAAAGGATCCAACACTAGCAAAGGTGAGCGAGTGGCTGAAGGAAGGACATCGACCAAAAAAAGAAGACATTATGCAGGAGGATCAGGATACAAAAAGCTTTTGGGCTATATTAGAGCAGTTGAAAATGGATGCCGGCGTAATATGTCGAACATGGGAAAAGGACCAGGAGCAGAAGACATTACCCGTAGTTCCAAAAACCTTAGTTCCAGAAATTCTTCAGCAACTTCATAATAGTCCGAGCGGAGGCCATCTTGGGCAGCGCAAAACCCTAAGCAAAATAAAGGACATGTATTTTTGGATCGGTCGAACGGTAGATTCCAAACTATAGTGTAAAAACTGCATCGTTTGCCAGGCCCGCAGAGGCCTGAGTAGGGCCTCTACTCAGCGAACAAAGGGGCCTCTTAAGCCAAGCTGGACAGGACACCCATTTGAGAGGATTGCTGTTGACATACTTGGCCCACTTCCACGCACCAAGGCAGGAAACCGATATATAATCGTCGTTATGGACTATTTCACCAAATATCCTGAATGTTTTGCAGTGCCCAACCAAACAGCTGAGGTAATAGTCGAACAAATTATACATAACGTCTTCTGCAGATTCGGTGTCCCGCACTTTATTCATTCGGACCAAGGTAGAAATTTCGAATCGGAAGTGTTTCGTAGATCAATGGAGGTCTTGGGCAGTCACATCACTAGAACAACACCTCTGCGGCCCCAATCCGACGGTATGGTGGAAAGGTTCAATCGTACGCTACTGGACTACCTAGCGAAATTCGTCAGCCCTCATCAAACAGACTGGGATCTGTTCCTACAACCAGCTCTACTCGCTTATCGTGCAGCAGAACAAGAATCGACAGGATTCTCGCCAGCCATGTTGAACTTCGGAAGAGAACTGAAGCTGCCGATCGATATAGTGTTCGGATCACCACCAAAAATTTAACACGACAGCCAAGGGTATGCAGCAGCATTAAGAAGTCGACTCCTCAAAGTACATGAAGTGGCACCAGAAAATCTCAAAATAGCAGCCGAATCAATGAAGGACAGGTACGATCTCAAAACTAATGCCATAAGTTTTACTGCAGGAGATAAAGTCTGGTTTTTTAACCCCAAGCGGCGGAAAGGTCTGTGCCCTAAACTACAGAGCGATTGGGAAGGCCCTGCCAAGGTTGTGGAACAATTGTAGGATCTCATCTACAAAATCCAGGCGCCGGGCCAAAGGAGGCAAAGAGTGGTACACGTAAACCGACTAGCATCGTATACGACCTCACCTGTAACTCAGACGGAACTTTGAGTTTTGTGGAGGGGGTAGTGTTACGAAACCTAAAGAAAAAAAAAACTGCAGAAAAATAAAAAAAAAACATTTTATTTCACGACGAAATACCTACCTGCATCACGTTGTTTGTTGTCGGTTTCATTTGACAGGTTGAAGAGGTTTGTTCCCTTTGCCGAACATGGCTGAGCATACAGTCGCACGAAGAGGACAAATGATTAAGTAGTAAGCCATAAGAGTAACATGAAGAAAGGAGATGACTACAGGAGAAAGGGGAGCAAATGATAAAAAGTCAACGAAGAAAATATTTGCCGTTTCCTGTGACGTAGGATATCTTCAATCAAAAACGGTTGGCGAACAAGCGGTGGAATCTTAGACGTTGCAACGGAGATAAAAAAACGGAAGACTTCCTAACAGAGAAAAAGAACCGCGGGCAACGTAAAAATCGAGATAAAAGGGAGAATTTTCGGCAGAACCAAAAAGTCCAAAGCGAGCAGTTGAAGTGGGAAGACTAAGCCCAAAAACCAAAAAATAAAACCATAAAACCAAAAGTTTACCTCTCGGGAACCAGATTTTTTTGGAGTTTCTTTTTTTGTCCTCTTTTTATCCTATTTAAACTCGGCGGTAGTTTCAGTCAATAGGCAATTTTCGTTACAATATTAAAGCTACTGTGGGAACAAAGGGTGGAACAATTGGACGTGCAGCAAATTGATTTTTTTTTCTCCAGCGAACCTGTTAGATGTCTTTAACCTAGAGGTTCAAACCGGTAACAATGCAGTGCTCGAATAAGTGGCTGAGCAGCTGGAAGAACTTCGAGGAATCGTGGCGAAGAGGTAAGAAATTGATTTGCTTCAGAGAAAGCAGGCTGAACTAGGTAATACGACGGAGTGTAGCACATCCTACGGCGTTAGTTTCAGAGACATTGGGGAGTAGGTGGATTAAAATTTTCCAGGAATCAAAGGTGATCTACAAAATTGAGCAGCAGAAGTGTTTATCTTTTCCCAGCGGTTGCATAACCGCACTACAAAACTTTTTCTTCGATCTACTTCCTGCCGTTCATAGGAGGAATTAAGAACAGATCTTCTTAGTGAATTTCATCATCACGCATCACCATCCGATGTGCACAACACTTTCCGGAATCTAAGGAAACAGAAAGACGAAGTTACAAGTAGTACGTTTTAATCATGCAAAGGATCGCCAGTGTTGCTGAGATCGAGGAATCGGATCTCATAGCCTACATTATTAGAGGTATCCCAGAATCAGTTTTACTGCTTATTCACAGCTAATAATTTAACGAAGTTGAAAACTGTTTTGCGGAAGCATACGAAAATTCGTCCTAAGATCAAGCTGACGACGTCTCCCGCAAATGGCACTACTAAGAATGCCATGGAACGCCCAAAAATAATTCCACAAGCAAAGAAGATAAGCTTGTATTTCAATTGCAACGATAAGGAGCACATAACCAATAATTTTACCAAGTCCTGCAGAGAAAGGGAAACCTGCTATCGGTGTGGAAAACTTAGAGATATTGTTCGAAACTGTATACAAACAACATCAGAGTTATTTGTGGAAGACCACAATCCACAGGACAACAAATTGGCTACGTTTCTGCAATATTTTGAAAGTCTATTTGACTTTGATTTTATATGTGACGAATCCAATATCATTAACACTATGATGACTGCCTGGACGATGGATACGGGAAGTCCAATAAGTTTCATACAAGAGAAGTACATGCTTTCCTACCTGATGATACCTTTAGAATCAAATCTATATGACTATATTGGGATAAACAACAACAAATTAGCTATATTAAGTAAGAAGTCTTGTAAAATTAAGATAAGAGATTATTAAGTAAGTTTATATTTGCATGTAGTAAAAAATATATCAATGAAAA
This sequence comes from Volucella bombylans, assembly GCA_949129095.1. Lineage (NCBI taxonomy): Eukaryota > Metazoa > Arthropoda > Insecta > Diptera > Syrphidae > Volucella > Volucella bombylans. The sequence goes on from CASBSA010000030.1 coordinate 145,855, forward strand.
ATAAAGTTATTTTAGGGAGAGACTTTTTACAGAATTAACAATAAAAGATCAAAATTTAAGTTTAGATAATTTTAAAAATTCTGAAATGAGAAGTATGGACGACATCGTAAACGAAATTTTAAGTACTGATATAAATAGTAAAGCGTTTACACTAGAACTGCGTAACATGTTGGACGATTTAATTAAAAAAAATATAATTCGTGAGAATAATTCTCCAATTGCATCTCCCATTTTTCTCCAAAGAAAACAGGAGAGCTTCGTCTGTGCATTGATTTTTGTCAGGTTAACAAAATAATAGTCGAAGACAATTTTCCGCGCCCCCTTATTGAAGATCACCTAGATAGGTTACTTAACAAACGATATTTCTCTTTGTTAGAAAAGTGGTTTTATCATGTTAAAATGTTTGAGGAATCATAAAATATACATCTTTTCTTACACCTGTAGGACAATTTGAGTATCTCCGTATGCCCTTTGTTCTTAAGAATGCCTCGGGGTATTTCAAAGATAATTAACTCAATTTTTTCACATTGACGACTTGCTTATTCCAACGGAATCTAAAGACGATCATTTTGATGTTCTAGGAATATTTTTAGATACAATTAAGAATAACAGTGTACACTTGCGTTATGACAAATGTTTGTTTCTATACGAAGAAATCACTTATTTGGGCAATGAAGTATCTTAAAATGCAATTTATCCCAATGCAGAAGGTTTGCGCGCTGTATATATTTTCCGATACTTACAAATGCAAAAAATATCCATTGCTTCCTAGGATTATAGTCGTATTTTAGAAAATTTATACAAGATTTTCCGATAATTTCCAGACTTTTGTATGATTTGATAAAAAGGAATGTTTCATTTAAATGAATTAAAAATCTTTAATCCGACTGCGGATGTAGAGTTGCAGTGTGATACAAGAAGCCTAGGGTTTGGTGGTGGTTTATTACAATGACCATTCTATCAATCATCATTCATCATTCTGTCATTCCATCCAATAATTTTCTTTTCTAAACGTGCCATTACTCCGGAATCCAAATATCATCAATACGAATTAAAAATGCTTGCGGTTGTTTGTGCCATACGAATTTATCTCAGAGATATTAAATTTAAAGTTATTGCACACTGCAAAGCATTGACTCTTAGTCTAAATAAGAAGGTTTTGAATCTCAGAATCTCTAGATGGGCCCTAGAGCTCCAGGACTATGACTTTATAATAGGACATAGAGATGGAAAACAAATGAGTCACGCTGATGCATTTAGCAGATGCCATAATATTTTACTTGTTGAACCAGCTTCTTTTGCAAATGTTCTTGCGGCCCGTCAAAAAAAATATACTGTAATAAAAAATGTAGTACATGAATAAAAGAAGAAAGAAAGTTCTTCTTAGAGTTAATAAATGAAGTTGTTTATCGTAAACTTGAAGGCAACCAAGAGCGAAATATTGGTTTTCATTTATGAAGCAGAAAATTAGAAATTATATAGGAAATTGTCTGAAATGTATCAATTTCTCTCTAACTGCTGATCAGAAGGAAGGTGTTCTCCATAATATCCCGAAAGGTGATTTAGCTTTCGAGACCATTCATATCGATCACAATGGTCCCCTTCCTAATGGAATCCGAAATCTTAAAAAGCTCATAGTTGTTATCGTAGATGCATTTTCAAAGTTTACAAAACACTGCCCGGTCAAGAGCATCATCATAAAAGAAGCAGTAGCTTGTCTGAATTCTTACTTTTTGAATTACAGCAATTACCAGTTCGAATCATTTCAGATAGTGGCAGTTGTTTCGCATGAGAGGATTTTGATAACTTTTGTAGAAATCATGTCAAAGTTGCTCCGAGTTAACCTCAATCCAATGGACAAGATGAACGAATAATTAGAAGTATAACTCCTATGTTAGCAAAAGAAACTGAAGAAGATTCTGGATAATTGACAAAGTATGTTTATAAAGTTGAATTTGCTCTCAGCAGGGTTGAGAATAAAAGTACAGGTCTAAGTCCAAGCATGTCATTGATCAGTGTTACGCAAAGAGGTGTTGCTAACGATACAATGCGAGACTTTCTGCAACGAAAGATTTTATCCGACCAGTTGAGAGACTTCGAAGTTTTGAGACGGAAAGCCAAGAAAAAAATTATTTATCGTCAGGAAAAATATAAGTGTTATTTTGATAAACAGCACGTGTATCTCATATTAAACCTGTACCCATAGCTAAAACTGTAATTAAGTGATCACTTACAACAAAGACGTCTTACCGAAAGCATCGTGTTTTTTTTTCCTAAATTGTTTGGCCTTTGCATACCCCTAACTCGTACAGTTCTTTCATTCAACTCGAAAATCGAAAATGAAAATTCTTCTCTAAGTTTGAGGTTGTCTTCAATATAATATTTTCATACCGTTTCTAAGAAAGTGTCTTTATTGGTTGCGCCAAATTATGTATAATCTTCAAATATATGTACCTGTAGCCCGGGATAACAGCCTGCACCATTCGCCAGCCTGATTGTTCGATTTTAAGAATACGCGTATGTACGAAACCACGTCCTACACTTCGACCCCTCTCCAGGCGGGCTGTTAGGTATTACTTCGCGGACCTGGTAAGCAATCTATGGTATATCTTCTATATTTGGTGGAATTCTTATTCGTTCGAGCCTTCGCAGCTGGTTCTGCACGTTTGTTATGAATGTGTAAAACTCCACCCAATTTTCTTCTGACCCCAATATTTCATTGTGGGTTTGGTATGTCAGTTCTCCATCCCAGAAAGCATATGCAATACAATAACATATTATGTACATGCTCTGTGTCTTCCTCTTGATTTGGGTCTGGCCAAAAAAGCAAGTTATCGTACCCGAAGCGGTGCAGATACTTTCGATACCCAACGTGACCAGATACGAGTAGCAATTGCGTAAGATAGTATTTACAGTTTCCATGCGTTCGGTTTGTCCAAACGTCTATAGATGGGATCAATTTGTAGGTCCATCTGCTCTTCGTACTGAGTTTGCGAAATGATCATGGAAGTCGCTCTTTCTTCTTCCTTGAACCTTTTAACGACTATCGCCTCTTGATTAGTACAAGTTCTCCTATTATAAACTTTCTGCATCTCGTCCGCAACGATATGAGTGGCAGTGTATAACAGAGCTGAGTTTACTACATTTAATATTAAGATTCTTCTATCATATCCGGGTCTCCAGGTATTCCAGAAAATGGTGCCTGGAGCTTAGATGTCTTATGGCCCGCCTTGTGAGTTGTTGAAGTGAGGCATAAAGCTTAGTCTATTGTCGAGTATTATTCCTAGGTATTTTATAGAGTCTTTTGGTCGAATGATTTGACGTCCTATGTATCCTTATGTTCATGTATTTCATATTTTCTAGTTAGTTATTAGAGAAGCTTCCGTACTGTGATCTGCTAATTCTAGGTCGATGGATAATAGCCGATGGATAATATTGTTTGCAGGAGTTACAATGGTGATGTCGCCAGCGAATCCGATTATTTTTACTCCTGGTGGTAGTCTTAATTGCAGAATTCAGTCTTATAATAATATTCCAGAGTTGGGGGCCCAGTACCCATCCCAAGTAGTAGCTAGTGTCCATTCTGGTTTGTGAAAATCTTGTAATTGACCAATTTGCTGATTTAAAGGCATTTTTGGTGACCAGCGTTACTAGTGCACAATATTCCTTGTTGTCCATCGACATCTGTCTTCCTTTATTGCTTCGGCTGCTATGTGGAGCAGGGGAGTGCGATTTTCTGAATCGTTACTGTTGATCTGATAATGATCCTTTTTTCTTTGCTACACTGGGCGATCTGTCGTATATGGTGCTTTCAAGTATTTTGCTCAGTTTGTCCAGTACACACTTTTGCATTGGTGTTATAAACAAAAAGACACCAGACATCTTTTGCATGGCGGTTTTCATCGCCTTACTTGAGATGCCATCAGGTCTAAGCGCTTTGGTGATGGCTATCTTCTTGCATGCATTGAGAAGTTCGTCTGGTGTTATTATTAGAATTGCCTCTGTGCTGGGTTATTTAATTATATTGCATAGAGTCTATGGTCTCTGTGGGAATAGGTTCTCTATAGTAGGCTTTAGCATTGATAATTGTGGAAATCTACAGCCCTTCAGCTTAGTCATGATCATTCTCTTTGCCGTGCCCCAAGGGTTTATGTCCACTTCCTCGCACGGACACTTGACGCATCTTGCTTTGTTTTCTGTTCATCATCTTTTCTATGTCCCTTCTTGTCAGTCGGAATATGTCTAGTCGTTGAAAATCGACTCTTCTCCTATAACGCTGTGCTCGAAGACGGAATAACATAGAGGGCAAACTCTACTAATAATTTTGTAATACCTTAAAATCCTCACAAGTCACTGTAAGTGAATTATGAATTACCAACACATTTCCAAGCCTGTAATCTGCTAGAATTCGATAGAATGACAGCAATTTGCCACTTAAAGTCGACTATGAATGTGTAATAAGGATGAGGTGTTACGAGTATGTGTAAATTATGAGGGGAATTAACATTGTTGACAATACACACAAAAACAAAATGAATTTGTATTTTCGCTGGTATTTTCACAAGCTCTTTTGGTTTTTGTTGTTTTTGAAAGCTTTAACTAATCGAAAGGAGCATATATGAATGTAATTTCGCCTTATGTAGAGGTGTGCAATGTTTAATATTTTTAAAACAGATAAAAATGATTGGCTGAAGATACATTTAATATAAAAGAGGAAGTAGATGCTTAAAAGTCAACAAACATATTGAACGATCATACCGACTTTCTGATCGTCAACCTCGAATATCTTCTTCCCCGTATATGGAATACGTTTTATT
>CASBSA010000031.1:0-44687 GCA_949129095.1 Volucella bombylans
TAATGTTCGGTGTCAAGACGTTTCACCAATTCATTTTTGGCCGAACATTTATACTGGTTTCTGATAATAAGCCCCTCATTTCTATATTTCGTTCACAAAAAGGAATACCACCAATGTCAGCTAATCGATTGCAGAGATATGCCTTATTTTTATCAGGCTACCAATTTGAATTAGAACATGTCATTTTAAAAGGTAATATTGCTGACTATTTGTCTCGTTCACCTGTAGATAACTATAGTATTTAAGTTGCTTAAAGACCAAGCCCCTGATAAGCTTGCCAAAAGACACAAAATGAGGCAAAGACGTTATAAAATATTACGGAGAAACCGACCCAACTCCATTCAGGGAGGAGGCGTTGCAATCTTTGTAAGAAAAGGAATACGTTTTAAAAGAGTATACAGTCGATTAGTACGTAGGTTCCAGGTGCTGGAAGTATGCATCGTATATATCCCATTCCGTAGTGGAAAGCGGCTGTACATGGTGTCTGTCTATGCGCCTAAGGCTACTCAATCCACCTTATTCATCTCGGAGCTCGAGACACTTTCTCGATTCCTGAGCCTGGAATTGGAAGACAACTATTTTGTTATCGGCGGAGATTTCAACGCCAAACATAGTGATTGGGGAAATAATACACAAAATACTAGAGGGAACCTACTATTCAATTGGTGGGGTCAGCACAGTGTAATGTATCGACTCGGGCTAAAGGCGGCGGATAGTCCGTCGTTTCCCAGACACGGGTCCTATTTGGATCTTCTGCTGTTCGACTCACGAATACAACTGACATGCACTAACCAACAAACTATTAACTGTCTACGCACTTTCATGTATGACAGTGACCATTGCGGTTTCAGCACTGAAATAGATGTGCTTGTCCAAAGGCATTCCTACAATTATAGTAGGGTGCGTTGGACACACTTCACCTGACTAGAGCACTCTCCTCGAATTCGCTCTACCCACCGTCCAACAGAAATCTGTCAAACGAGGAGATTGACAGGTATCTAAGACTAATGGACGAGACAATCAAACGAACAATGGACAAAACGATACCTCGGTACCAACACACTGACGAAGAAGACCTATTCCGCAACGCAACTATTGACGCACTGCACCGACATAAAAGTAGACTGCTGTCAAAACTAAAAACCCTATACAGACAGTTTACTGGTAGACATAATTCGGAGATCACGACACTGAAGTTGTCGATTAAAAACCTCCAAACATTAATAACGGGAAATTACAGAGCATCTGTAAGTTTGTATTGGAGCAACAAAATTCGAGCTGTAAACACCAGCAACCCGAATATGTTCCCGCAAATAAATAAAATATTTCGGAGAAATAATCAGAACGACCTTCCATGTCTTAAAATCGCCCGAACGACGAACAACGAACAAATACTGGTAGCAGCAGGCATAAATCCAAATGAGGCTGTTGATGATGACAACTTCTTTGCGATCGAGGATCCGCAGGAGCAGGTAGAGGCTATAGGAGCGACTTTCCAGGAAGTGTACAAGGCGAATGTTATCAATGGCCCGAACCACGATCTGGAGAATCGAGTCCTTGTGCACAATTTCTACCTTCGAAATGAAATTGTGAATTGGCGATTCGAGAGCTCGGGTTTCACCCAGTTCAGTGACGAGAATATGGCAAATAATGTCATCACCAACGATAGGGTACTACCCCCGTTCATTTCGAAGGAAGAGCTCCAAACTATCTGTGAATAACTTAGAAGTAAAAAAACAGTGGGAACCGATGAAGTATACTTCCAATCCGGCGAATCTCCGCTCGATCAGTCTTCTTCCAAACATCAGTAAGGTGTTTGAAAAGGTAATCAATAGAGTCCTGACTAAGTGGGTTGAGGACAAACATACATATAGTTCCGGATAATCAATTCGGTTTCAAAGCGGGTCATGATATCCAATGGAACATAGGCAAGAACCAGTGCACTGGTGCCTGCCTGATTGACTTGAAGAAGGCCTTCGATACCGTGTGGTTAGAAGGACTCTATTTCAAGCTGGATAAGTTGGGCATTAGTAAACCACTGCCGTTTATTCTTTTTGATATGCTCGATGGCGATGTGACTTCTGCTGGAACATTTCATTAAAAACTTTCTGCAACAAAGTGCGGTAAATTCGCCGATCCTGTTCAACATTTACACAAGTGATCTGATAGGTTCACTTCACCATGCCATAGCATGCGCAAATGACTACAATTCGGGTCCAAAGATTGAGGTCATTAATATGCTTTTGCAGCGTGACTTCGACAAAATTAAGCGATATTGCGACGACTGCAAGTTGAAAATTATCTTTCAGAAGTCGGAAGCCATTCTGTTTAGGATGGCTTGTCTTAGGACTTGTCTTCGCTTATACAGATCACCAGAGTCTGAGTGCATAAAATTCTATCCTAATGAGGTCTTGTACAATAACTAATAAGAGTGGACAATTTCATTATTAAGTTGACTCGAAGGCACGTTGCAAGAGCAATGATCTCCGGAGCTTACTACCCCAACTATATGTATCACGAAAGAGTTCACTTTGACGTCTTTATTCCTTCAGAAGCGTTCCTCTATCTAGATAGTAAAAGTCTGATCCAGGACAGATTGGCGGTGCCGCTAATCTTTCACGTCGCTCGAACAGCTGCGGATAGGCGACTCAACTACGACAGAGACGTCGCCCAAGGCAGTGCGAAGCGTTTCCGTTTCAGTAGGGCGGTAGGGAGTCGCGACATGAACATCCCTCGTCGAATGCCTCCAGTAATGGGTAGCTTCGTCTGAAGCAAAGGGGGTCATTCTTAGGTAGGATTAAGTTAGTTTTAAGCAGAAAAATGTATAAAAACAAAAAAAATATATATATGTATTACCTATATATATATATATATGTATGTAAGTAGATTAAGATTTATTTTTAGGTAGTCTGTAGGCTTTTAGTTTTAAGTTTTATCATAAAATTAAATTTAAAAGAGTCCATGTACTAAGTTTTTAAAAATGTAAGCTGTAGTTAAGACACTATAAGTATAAGAATAAAACACGTCGTAAACATCGAGAGACATAAATATTAAATATTATGTTAAACTTAGAGTGCCCGCAGGGGGCCATTAAGTTAGTATAAGATAATTTTAAATTATTTAAGCTAGTTTTTAAGCATTTTTTTTTTTTTGTTGTATAGCATGTAAGAGTAAATTAAGTGATATAAATAAAAATGCATAAAGCGAATAAATTTGAAGGCTCAATTCCGATGAGTCCTTGATTCTTGTTCGTATGGAATACTTAGAAGATGAAGGTATCGCCTTAGGTCACGTGTCAAGTGGAAACGTTTTAGAGCGGGGAACTGAAGGTTGAAGTCCTCAAATTGTAGCCCAATTTATGTAATTAAGTAAGTAAGGTCACCTAGTTTCCTACGATTCCGTTGTAATATGAGACTTCGACTAGGGTAGGTTGCTCACTCTTCAGACAGCATATAGATGAATTTTGATTTCTTGAAATATCGTGAAAGTTCTTACTGAAACTAAAGTTTTAAATTTAACCAGGCGCACACACTTGGTTGCTTTTACCTTCAAAAGATACTCGCAACTGTCAATTATAAAGACAGACTTGCCAGTTACGAGTATATTTTGAGGAACTTCCTAACATCAGATGGAGTTTGGATGATTTTGCGTCATATGGTGTTTTCAGGATGTCTCATCCCCAACAATAGAAGCAAAAAGTTTCCTAAAATCTATTGCAATTTATATGAAAGGGTGTTTCCTGATGGTGCTAGTTACGACATAAGCACTAAGGGCAGGAAAAGTTTTGAATATTCACAACCTGTCCATGCAATCTATACATCTCTCCCCCATAACTTGTCCAGAGCTCTCCTACAATGTCAGAAAGACGACAGTGCCTTGGAAATTTCAACTGAATATGTTTAGTTTGAGTACAGCAAACTTAACCAGGATTCTTAAATTTGTACAAAAATTAATCATAGGGATGGCTTTTCATTACATAATATAGTTGATGTGGTGGACTTACGAGTAAAACGAAATTGCTCCTTTAAATGCACGTCCCACTAATTGGCGTAAAACATTTCAGATTCCAATTTAATCAATGCACAGCTCATGTACTTACCTGTCTCTGTCAATTTTTGTCCTTTTACTTTTGCCCGGATGCAATGCAAGGATGGCAATCTGTACATTTGTACTATCAGTATGAAGGGGGAAACAAATAAATTTTTCAAAAGAAATTCCTCTGGGAAGCAAACACAGTACCATTTTGGAAGTTTCGATCGTTCAAACAAATGGACGGGGCAAAGAAATCCCTAAAGGAATTGAGGAAATTGAAATGAAAAATCAGATTTTTACTTCAGTGACCAGACAAAAGTTTTGGTATTTCAGTACAAATCCATTGGTTCCTTCCTTTTTCTCAGTGGGAGAAGTAATCATAATGTTTCAGCATTTAAGAAAATGTTGTACCATCACTGGGCCTAGAAAACAAGGTCAGTTTTAATTTTCTTTTCTTTTTTATTTATTGCATTTAAGTAACATGCTTTAACTCACATGGCTTTAACTCTCGAGGTTGAGTCCTTTGACCGGCTGATTCCAACCAAAACCAAAAAATGTTTTTCAGTTAGAGCAGAGCACTCACACAAAAGCATACTCCATTGTCCTCCTTTAGTGTTCCTTTCAAAGGAATTCTTCGCGTATAAAAGTCAGTAAACACTTCAGTGATAAAATGCATATAGTTCCAGCACTAACTACATCAGCACCAAGTATCGCACCAGACACTCACAGAGTTCCACCATCACTCGCATTTCAAGTGTCGCAAGATGTTATGTCGCTTATACCCAGCACACTAAGGTGCTTACCAAAATCGCAAATGTTTTGATTTCAGTACAATCTGTATAACTGAGGGACTGCAGTACAATCACAAACCTCTTAGAGATATTGGGATGCATTTGTTCGGTCTGTCATCGTCTTGAAGGTCATACCATCCGCAGTTATGCTCACACGAAACACAAGTGTCACTTGTGTTGTGAGATCCAAATAAAATTTAGCCATCCGACTGCGTTTAGAGAAGCCTTGCATTCTCAAATTAAGTTGAAAGTGGTGAAAGGATTGAATAAGGCCTTGAGCGCAGCTTGCCAACTTGTCCTGGATCAGACCTTTACTATCTAGATAGAGAAACGCTTCTGGAGGAATAAAGCCGTCAAAGCGACCTCTCTCGTGATACATATAGTTGGGGTAGTAAGCCCCGGAGATCCGGTTGTTCGATGAGGTCATTGCTCTTGCAACATGCCTTCGAACGAACGGGGGTAGTACACTATCGTTGGTCATGACATTATTTGCCATATTCTCGTCACTGATTTGGGTGAAACCCGAGCTCTCGAATGGCCAATTCATAATTTAATTTCGAAGGTAGGAATTGTGCACAAGGACTCGATTCTCCACATCGTGGATCGGGCCAATGCTGTCATTCGCCTTTTACATTTCCTGGAAAGTCGCCTCCTTCGCTACCTTCTCCTGTGGATCCTCAATCACAAAGAAGTTTTCATCATCAACAGCCTCATTTGGATCTATATCTGCGGCAGTAACGTATTTTCATGAAAGTTTGTCCGACTAGATAACCGAGGCATGGGATAGAATTGGTTTAATAATGGCCGAAGAGCTCAAAAATACTCCTTCGACAATAGGTCTCAAGCATTGCGTAAACTCTCGTACACTGCTAGAAAGCCGACTAAGTATTCGGTGCGACAGGTTTAATGCGAAAAAGTATGTTACCCAAAAACTAAGCATCGTTTTAAAAACGGATGGTGACGCCTTTAAGATCTAGATGAGTAAAACCAGAAAGCTTCCTAATTCTCGTAAGGAAAACAATGAGGCGATTGACTAAAAGACAATTTCTAGTACACCAATCGTCAATCACGTCTTAGGCTTTAGAATAGACAGTCCTTAGGTACAATCTAACAGATAGTACAGCCAAATCATTTGCACTTGCCCGGTAACTGATAGGCTAGCCCCAGCTCCTTACTCCTATCCACAACACTAGCTATTCACGAGCTATCTGGCCGGGTTACAGATACCGTCAAAAATTGCATTGGCTGAAGCGCCCTCAATGTTGTCGAAAATGCTTAGAGCATACTACTTCGTCTTTGAATTTGCCCCCTATTCTTCACCTGCAACTAGCCTCGAATACTTACGGATCTACTGTTGAGAACCCCTGCAAACGAAATAACTGCTAAAAAGAAGATTTTACCGCCACCGAAGAAATGCGATAGGATGGCCCAGATAAAAATAGATTGAAAAACTACGACATCAACTGCTGCGATTTTTATCAAGAGTAAAACCTACTCGTATTTGGATGCGGATTCTTTGTTAGAGGCAGAGTTAAACAAGAAGTTTTGAGTTTCCGGGATTTGAACAAGCTCCGCGTAACAACCCATATTAAGGCTAAATTTGCCAACTTTAGGAGGAGAAAGATGACGAAACCAAAGACAGCTTCTACGAGCTCCTTGGTTAGGCCTACGACCAGTCCCCAACTATGATATTAAAGTTGTTCTCGGCGATTTTAATGCAAAGCTATGAAGAGATGGCATCTTTGATAGTACTCCCGAAAGGTATAGTATAGTATAGTACCACCTCCACCTAACGGATTCAGGCCAATCGACTTTACGGCGGGGCGAAACATTGTCGTAGCTAACACGCGATTCCTGCATCTTAATATTCATAAGGGGAATTGGAGATCTCCGAATCGATCAACCGTCAGCCAGATTGACCACACTGCGATGGACGTAAGGCAGACCTACAGTATTGTGGATGTCGGAATGTTCCAAGGGGCCAACATTGACCCAGATATTGTATCCAAGGTACAGTTGCGTATATCCCGAATATCGCAAAGACAATCTAATACTGTGAGGAAATTTGACCTCGGACGGCTACAATAGCAAAACATCGCCAAATCTTTTTCCGAGTCTCTATACCACCAACATCAAATATTGAAGACCAGTAGCAACATTGCCAAAAAGCCATCAGAGTTGCCGCTAGGATTCTCTCGGCTGGTTTAACGACGAGTACCGGCAAGCACATTCAGCCAAGCAAGAGGCATACTAAGTAGCGCTGCGTAGAAGGACTACAGCTGCTCACGAGCTCTGCGGAAAAAACGAACAGGAGACACGAATACCGGCTTCTGAGGAGGAAAACGAAGGAGTATCAGAACGATGGAGGAAATTAAGAGGATCTATACTCCAGGAATGGGATTCGGAGTTTTTACCACTAGCTAAAAAAAATTATGCCAGACGCACAAACCTCGAGCCGAAGCCTGTAGAGATGAACAAACAAGGGAACATCGTGCTAGATTCGCAGTCGATGCTGAGGATTTGGAAAAAACGTTGCTATAGACTGTATAGCACGATGACGAACTAATGCAGGCCAACAATTCTGTCCACCCGAACTGCTTGAAGTGAAGATAGCCATATCTAGCTTAAGTCCGACAAAGGTGCTGGAGCAGACGGCCTGGCTGCCGAGCTCTTCAAAAGAGCATACACAAACTTATCTGTACCACATTTTCTGACTAAAGTATGAACGATGGTAACCTAATAGGTCGATATCAGTGTGGCTTTAGGCCAGGAAAGTCCACCATCGACCAAATATTCACACCACAGCAGATCTTGGATAAAAACCCATGAGCTCCAGATCGATACATACCACGTATTCGTCGATTTTGAGCCCACGTGTGACAGCATCTATAGAGACGAGCTATAGAGGGCAATGTCTAGTTTTGTCATCCATTTGTGCAGGACGAAAACGGAGAATGCATGCTGCTCCATCAATAACTCACCGAAAGGTCTGATGTCCAAATAGGATTTAGACTAGCTGACGCGCTGTCATGCGATTTCTTTGACATCATTCCTGAAAGAATAGTGCAAAATTCATGCACCTACGCAAGAGCCACAATCTTCCGGAAGTCCGATGATATCGGAAGAAAACAGAGAGTATTGAGTATTAAGACGGACGCCGCAAAGTTGGGTTTAATGGTCAAAGAGGGAAAGACAAGTTATATGCTGTCAACCAGAAAAGACACCCAACACCGACTTTTCGGACTGAACGTCATCCGCGACAGATATAACTTTGAGGCAGCTAAGGTCTTTGTATACGTAGACTCCGCTCCTCTTACTTTTCACCACGGGTTCGACATGTCACAGGCTTACCGATAACAGATAACTGCTACGGTGGATTGTGTTACTCAGTTCATTTGCTACTTCGATGATTGGAGTTGAAAGTCTTAGTTTTGGATTCATTGTAGGTGCCACCGAATCTTCAGATGTTGCGACCTTTCCGCAAAGGTCCTTATGAGAAGTACTTTTTAAATCATAAAATAAAACGGAAATGAACAAATCTGAAAACAATCCGCTGTTGGGAAGAAACAAGTTTCACGAATATGTGATCGATTAGCACAATCCTGTGAGCGATATGATGATGAGCTCACCGTTGAGCTAGCCCGGCGAGATTCCGCCCATAACACTTTTCTTGTGGGAAGTTGATCATGCAAAGTTGAAAAGGAACCTCCCGCCAAGACTAGTCTATTGGGACTCCCATAAAATATCGCTCAAGCAGAAGAAATTCAGCGATAAGGCACAAGGTGGCGCAAAATGAATCATCCAAATTTGCTCTTGAATTACTTTCTTAGTAAATAACAAAAAATGATTTTGAGTGATGGAAATCTTTTGGACCTTTACAATTGTTTCTGTTAAGTGGAAAAGATGATATCCGTCAAGTGGCTGCCGCCAGTGTTGATACACATTTGTACCCGTTTCATCGCATTTTCCATGTCTTTCCGCAAGATTTCCGGTGATAACTGTTCGCATTCCTGTCGAATATTCTCCTTAAGGGCGGCGATTGTACCCAAGTAGCCCCAAAGAAAGAAGGCTGCGATGGTTAAATTGGGCGATCTTGATGGCCATGCCAAATCGCCAAAACAGGAGATTATGCGACCATGAAACGCTTCCTTTACAATATCCATTGTGACTCGTGCTGTGTGTGCGATTGCACCATCTTGGTGAAACCACATGTTCACCAAGCCCCGCTCATCCAATTTCGGCAGTAAGAAGTCGTTTATCATGGTCCTGTAGCTTTCGCTAGTAACAGTGACCGTATTGCCGATGGTGTCCTCAAGAAAATACGATCCAATCACTCCTCCCGCGTGAACGCCGCACAATGCAGTGGCTTTGAGCGGATGTAATGACATTTCGTGCATCACACTCGGATTTTCAGTGCCCTAGCAATGAAGATTTTGCTTATTGACGTAACGGCTTAAGTGGAAATGCGTGGCCCGTCGTTGATGTTTCTTCGTTCTCAGCGACATCGGAAGTCACAGCCGCGATATTCTCTGCCGAACGGCAAGTCTGGTGACGGCCACGCCCTGCATGGTCTCCTGTGGTTGCAATCTGTTCGAGTCGAGTGGATAAGCGCCAGAAGATTTGCCCAGTTGGCGCGACCCGATTAGGAAATCGGCGTCGAAATTCACGCTGCGCTAACACCACCGACCGATTATTGCGGAGTATAGCGCTCCATTGCTTGTTTGTTTGTTTGTATACTGCAGCTGTCTAGTTCACAAATGTCAAACATAATTGACGTACGACGCCATTTGCAAAAATTATACCATCTTCCGATATAGTGACTAATTTAGCGCCACCTTGTATGTTCGGCTTACAAGTTCAAAAGATCCCCCAGAATTCGATAGTCGTTCAAAAATTATAAAAAAACAGCCGTTGAAATACTCGTAGTAACGGGTGACCAATAGCAATTAAAGTTTTTCCAATTATTATGCATCAGCAGCTGTCAAAATTACCAATGACATTAAGTTGTCAAAATATTCAATAAGTTTTCCCATTTCATCATGCATCTTGCCGAAAGTGAATTTCGTCATAAGGTAGGTCGTCATCATGGCTTCAGTATGCAGGCAATTCGTAGCACAGTGGAAAAGTTTGAGCTTGAGTACACTCTTTTGGATCTTAAGCCACCAACCAGATAGAGATTGGTGCGAAATGAAGAAATCTTAGCAGTCGTAGCGGGCAGTGTAGAATAAGACCCAGAAATGTCTAATCGGCTGTGATAAGCTGAATTGGGCATAGCTAAAGAGTCAACCGGGCTTATTCTGCAGTTGGATTTGGGCCCACATTCGTATAAGATTGTGCAGATGCAAGAATTGAGGCCGGACGACCATAGACTACGCCGTGAGTTCGCTAATTGTGCGCGGGAAATATTGGCCGGAGATCCGGATTTTAGCTAAAAAATTATCTTCTCGGACGAGGCTCATTTTTGACTTAGCAGCTATATCAACAAGTAAAATTGCCTTCATTGGAGGGAACATAATCCACAAGTGTTCGGCTAAGCATCAATGCATCCACAAAGATTGACCTTTTGGTACGTTAGTTTTAGTTAGTTTTAAATGCATTTTATTTTCTTAACACTAACTCTTACATTCTAACAAAAAATGCTTAAATGCTAGCTTACAATTACTTAACAATCTTATACTAACTTACTGGCCCCACACAGGCACTCTAAGCTACTCTGAATACTTATATACCTTTTGGTACCTTTTGGTACGTTTTATGGTATGGTGCATTATCGGACATTATTTCTTTCGAAATGACTTTACAGTCAATGGTGTCAGTTATAGACCGATGTTAACCGACCTTTTGTAGTCAGAGATCGACAATATCGATATATTTGGCAACTGAGTTATTTCGCGGCGTGCGTTCATCAATTGGCATAGGGCTGCGTCAAGTCGTTAATCCACGCTAACAAGCCAAACACTTTGGACCGAGTCATCAAAAATTCGACCGACCGCTTGAAGCACTGCCAGCTAAGCCGAGGCGGCCATTTGAAGGATGTGCTATTCCACACATAACGGCATGAACGTAGCCAGAATCAATTTTACATCTCACACCGTTGTTGTTTTATTTAAATTATTTTTCCTATCCTTCTTACCAGGTCATCCGTGTTGAATCGACTTTAGAAAATCTAAAATATGAGACAAAATAATGAAAGAAAATTGTGGTCAATCGCGGAGCCTCTCGAAATACACTCGTAGCCTTGAACTCAGAAAGATTCATTTCTCATCATCGTTATCTTTGAAAGGCATCACTAGGGTTCTCAGAAATTGAAAGCGAGAGCGTTCCTTTTTTATTTTCTAATTTTTGTTGCCTAGTTCGTCCAGCATTACTGTAATTCCTTCGGTTTTCGAAGGAATCCTCAAAATTTCCTCCGCAATGAAATGACAAAAAAAATTATATTTATAATGGAAATGTTATTACGATAAAAGGGATGGACGGACACTTTACCATTCCGACCCTTCGCAAGTGATGCAATGTTGAACGCCTTTCTAACAAAGTCCAACATCGAACAACGCGAACACAAAAAATAAACTGAATCGAGGTGACTTACCTGACTTAAGAATTACACCTCAATAAGAAGATGCCAACAAAGGGGGGAAAAAAAATCCTTCAAAGTTCTAGTGGTACTCGTACAAGTCGTATACACTTACATAGAAGAATTTCGCAAAATACGAGTACACAAAGAACAGTTGGTATAAGGAACATCATTTTCGGTTTTTTTCTTTTTCCTTTGCTGTTATCCTTGTCAGTGTTTAGTGGAGAGAGAAAATTCCTTTGGCCTTCTGCCAATTCCAACACAATCTGTGAAGACTTTTCTTCTTTGCTTCGGTCGTTTATTCATTTTCTTCGAAACTATTTTCGTTATCCGATTTACTCCTTTGCGAAGAGCAATAGTTGAAGTGTTACGAAGTCGTAATGTTTGGATGCATTTGGATTTCAGCAATCTGTGAAATGAACTATTTTCTTTTTATTTTTTTTAATTTTTTATCGGATTGGACTAATGTCAAAAGACACTGTAGAACTGAGTTGCTGGGTCGAAATCTCTGATAGCGAATATGACTTTTTTCTTGCTGTATCTTCTAAGAATTTCGTCTCAATTATATTTTTCACATTGAGACAGTCTTGAAGAAGTAAGATAGAAGCAATTTCAAAAGGATCAAAGAGAAATCATTATTGTGATTCTGAAGAAGTATCCGAAAGCAGTTGAATAAGATGTCGAATGAGAAATGTTTGTATTTTTGTATAGATAACGATTTTTCTCCGAAATGTTATTCCGCTAAAGTACTCGTATTCTACAACTTAACCAACCCATGCGGTTACATAATTTTACAAAGTGATAATGATGATACCCATATTCGTATTTATCACGAATTTAGTAGGAAATGCCGTCTTTAGAGGGAGGTAATGAGCATGCCGAGGTTTCTCTTCTGGTTAAGAAGTCGCCAGTTAAGCTAGCATGCACTGTAGTACTCGTATGTGTGTACTGCGTTGTCCCTATGAACACGGAAATTCTTTGAACCACTATGACTGACAGGATTCTCTTAGAGCCCTTTGATAATATTTTGCATTGGCTTAAGCCAATTGAAAACCTACTTACGTAGAGAATGCTACAGTCCCGTGTGGACCTGAACCTTAACCACTAGCTCAACTACTTTCAGTTACTTCACGATGGTTGAGGTCTCCTTCCACTTCCTCAATGCTAGAAATTGTACCCAACTTACGAGTATGTATGCAAGAAGTTACTCCGCCTTTGGGAAAATTTTGCCTCCTGGACTTGCGAATTTCCACAATTTTGACAAGAGTGATGTTAAAGAAGTGATATGACAGTGTATCACATGATTTAAGCAGTTTTTCAACTTGAAGAATCTCGCTGGACGGACGCTTTAAAACGTTATTTTGTACCTACAATCTGACGCGTTTACTCAGTAGATGCTGTTATAAGCGGTCTTAAAATCGATAGAGAGGTGGTAAGTATCGATGTGGTCTTCTTCGGTTTTATTTACAATCTGCCATATTCTAAATATATTGTCAATTGTGGTGTTACATGACCTACAAACGTACCAATAGTGGCATAGAATTTCGTTAAAAAATGTGTGGCGCTACAGACCGAGGTGAACTAGAGCCTCAGCTAATATGCCTCTCCCGCTAGCGCGGCTTTTTGTCATCTGCCCGTAGTTCCGCACACAAAGTTGGATGATGCTTTCATCAGTGTCAAAGCCTTTGCGCCATAAACTGGACTGGGATGATCAGTGTCTCGCGTAATGTCTTTTTGGGAATTGCTTTTTAAGCCCAAAGAAGCAGCGATTAGCACCGTTCTTATGTCGTTGTCGAAGTAGATATATAGTCAGAAATAGTCCCAAACGCTCCAGTGACAACTCAGTGTGCTCCATTGCGTTTATGTCGCCTGAATATCAGAGTAACTGAACAAAATTTTGGAATATGGTGCCTCTGGCGTTGACTTGGGAGATTCGCACAATTTTTCCAAGAATGATGTTGAAAAAATCACATGGCATCGCATCGCCTTTTTTATGTACTTTTCTGGCTTTGCAGGTCACCATTTTGTCTCTACAGACCTTGACAAAGCAGCGAGCATTCCCCATCCTTCATAGTCGAATGAGGTTGGTACGAGTAGGTATGCCCAAAGTAGATAAGACTCTGTATAGTTCGTCTTTGTAGATACTGTCATTTGCGGCTTTGAAATGAATTGAGGGGTGATGTGTATCTATTTCTAACATCTCCCGAAAAATGAAAATTTAATCTATCCTAGACTTTACTGCCCTAACACCACACCGATAGGGCAGTTAGACTGCTGGAGAAGAGTCTTGGACGTTCACATGATACGAAATGGCAGACAGGATTTTATGTGCGATGTTTAGGAAACTTATTCCCATGTAGTTGGGTCCGTTCAGCGGTTCTCCCCTTTTTAAGACCGTAGGATCGGACAAAAAATGCAGGGGCTCCATCCATCGGGCATGCTTTCGTCGAAGCAGATTTTGACATTGACATTGTCGCCCTAGCTTCATCTTGATCGGGTGGATAGGAATATTGTATCTTCTTCGAGGTTCATTCGGTCTGACAGTGGGATAGTTTTCGCCATCACCACTTTGCAGAAATAATCTTCCAAGACTCTCAGCACCGATTGTGATCTTACTATGAACTTTCCTTCTAGATTCTTCTAGATTACTGTTCGGGCTATATAGCTTAGCCATGTTCGTTTTATTTGTTGGTAAAACTTCCGAACTTCATTCTTCTGGTAACACCTCTCTAAAGCCTCGATCGAACGCTTCTTGTGCTCTTCTTTTTACTTCATTTTTGCTTACAAAGCTCATGACACCTTTCGGTCTTTTCTCCAGGGCCGCTCTGTTCTTCCGAAGTTTTTCTAGATTTGCCTGCCTCCATTTGTCATCGAACCAGGGGTTTCTTTGTTGAGACAGGTTGGAACCCAGTGATGCCGCTAATGTTGTCCTTTCGATGCTGCGGGCATCGACTCTGGCAGTCTCTTGCGATTTTAACCGCGTCCGTATCTTGGCTACAACACGAACATGCTAACAGTCGATGTTAGCTATTCGGAATGTTCGGATTACAAAAACACTGGAAAAGTTTCTTACCGTCAATCGCAATGTGATCAATTTGGTCGACGGTTTGTTAATCAGGAGTCATCCAGGCCATTTTATGGATATCAAGGTCTGGAAACCGTGTTTGTATCCGTTTTAGGATACTCTGTATTACCATAGATGCTGTCCTTGGCCATCTTGGCATTAAAATCGCCAAGTACATTTTTCACGTCATATTTCGAGCATTGCTCGTTGGTTTTATCGAGGATCTTGTAGACACAATCTCGTCCTTCTCCTATCTCGAGGCCTGGTCGTTATGCTGGCGAATTTATCCTTTACACGGATCGTCGTCAGGCGATCGCCGCTAATATGCCTGAAACTCAAGCTTGTTCCCTATGTCTTCCACTTACGGCGAGTCTGTATCCGATTAAACATTGCGAATGCTGCTCTTGTTGTGCCGGCTGTCTGTAACATTCTCAATAGTATGCAGATATCACAGTTTTTCATCCTCTTTTCGTCGGACACATCGCATCGCATTTCTTGGATGTCGACTATGTCTGCTTTGCAGCAGCCGATGATGTCCACTAGTTATACGGCTGAACGCGATCTGTTAAAAGTTCGAGGGTTCCACGTGCAGATCCGAAGATCGTTGTGCCTTAATCGTTTGCCAGGGTCGTCAATAGTGAACCTGATAATAACATCAGCTGATTCGTCACAATTTTTTAATGTCTTCCTTAATGACGGCGTAAGGCAGTATTATGCTACAAGTCGAGTAAAGATTTACTGCATGACCGTCTTGTGTGTTTTAAGTGAACTCCTGACAATATAAGCCTTAATTTCACTAAATGCCAAAATATCAAAGGGAGCAAGAATACTTAGAAGATACTTAGAAGAACTTAGAAGCACAAGTTAAATCCTTGATATGAGTCAAGGCCAGTCTAGAACCTCATGCTGATCTTAAGATCACAGCACCCAGTACTTATTGCAACTCTACATCGGATCGAAACACTTCCTCCGATTTTAGGTTCAAACCAAAGCCAACATAACGCTCGCACTAGGGCGGTAGTAAGACTCCTTCATTTCCTCAATCGCTCGCTTCTCATGCTCCTTTTTTTATTCGAAGAAGCCGATGTTCTTCCGTCATCCTTTCCTTGTGGAGCAGACGAGAATCCCTCATTTTACAGTGCAGCGACGCTTCATATCCGAAATATTTAGCTACATGTGATTGCATACACTCTGCAGGAGTTTTTTGGTTGTTGCGGCATTGGCGGTTTAATGTGATTGTAGTCGTGCAACAATGAATCTCTAAATCTCCTAACAGTATTCCTTCGTTGATATCAAAAGGCCTACCTTGAATGCTATAATGTAATAGTCCACGTCAGGCTGTTTGGAATGTTTGGACTTTTGTTACATTGGAGGTATGTCGATCGACACATGTTAAATTTTCTTGACTGTGACCACCGTATTTCCTTGTTAATATCGAGATGAACAAACTATGTGGTAGCTCTGCTAATATTCTGCCTTGCAGCAAAGTTAATTAGCATAAGTCTGTTTCCAGACGTGGTGTCGTGTGCGCTTTCCAGCTGAACTATCAAAGGTGTCTCCTTTTCCTATTTGGATGATAGAATGTATCACCTTGAACGAATCGCGACTCTCAGGGCATTGCGTGCATTTCACTGTTGAGAAATTTGTAGAGACATTGTTTCGCATCATCATATACATACATCTGCTGAAGGATTCTTGCCTTTGCCTGTGGTTTACAATAAATCCGCACCAAATTACGCGCACAGTGTATTTTCTGTATTTTTCCATCAGCATATGTCTGAGGACTTTACCCTCCAATTGTTCAGCTCATCCTACAGAACTTCCTGGATGACAATATCTGCTTTATGGTAATCTAGGTCCTCAGTTTTTTGCTGCATGAAGCCGAATGTTCGGTCATTCCTTGTCCAGATCCGAACTAGTCGTCCGGGTAGTTTATTCATGAGCCAGGAATTTGTTTATGAGAGTTGTTGGGAGACCCATTGAATATTCATACGCTACCAAAAACTCACCAGGGGTAGATGGTCCTTATACAAAGGGACTTCTGCCAACTTCTTCCAAGCAAATCTAACCCCAACTGTAATGGCGATAAATCAGCTTGAACATATATCAACTGAGGAACCTTATTACCTAGGATATGGAATTTGCCTGTGAAAGCTCGACTCAAATAACGGCAGCAATCATCCACACAACTAAATAATTCATAAAATGAACCCGCAAAACTCTCTCCAGCTTATTATATACGATCAATTCACAATTGACCCCTGCAATCCGACTCTAACATGTCAACGTAAAGTTCCTTCGATTGCCGATTCCAATGCATTATTCAGAAACCTTTTCTCGAATTGCATAATGGTACGAGTATTTCTAATTTCTACTATCCGTACTCTGGCATAAGAAATCATGAGTTTGAACGTTCAGTATCCATGTCATTTGCCCATGGTTTGTGTCAACCCTCAAAAGGGGTGTCCTTGTCTACTATCCTACCAAAAACAATTCGCAGATGTACTCGTACAAGTAAGTAGTGACTGAAACTAAGCTCAAGTTATCAGGGAGTATGCATGTCAGTGGCATATTAGAAATGATTATCCCTCGCCTAGGAAGGTACCGACTGAATCGAAACTAACGTTCACACCATCTGCGGATACATACAGTACATACGTGCATACGTATGGGTCTAGGGTGAAAATCCCTTGGAGCAATTCGAAAGGGTGTAATAGCGAAACGTAATCACATGCACATACACGCAAACCTAAAGTCCTAAAGTGATGATTCTACATTTTTAATGTGTGGTAATCTCTGACTTTAACACAATGGGGCAAACGTTTTCTGCTTGTTTCGTTTCCACCAGTTTTTTTTAGGAAGGATGAGCAACCTACACCGTATGCAGAGCGAAATTCCTTTGGGGTCGGACCAAGGAGAAACAGTATCTGGGAATAGAATAATAAAACATTCAAAAGCACTGTTGAGGGGTCGTCGATTTAGACACTTAAATCATGGTTTTATATATTCAAGACGGTGTCCGCCTGGCAGATGGAGGTACGAGTATTGTACATGAATTGCACTTTTGATTTTTGAATACTCTGACATATGACAAACAACCTCTCGAACTTATTGTATTGTACTTACTAGCTTCAGCTGTTTAGTCTGCTTGGGACGACTCCTTCTCCTTTGTAAGCAATATTCCATACCCATCTCGCGGAGATTGACTCAACATGGGATGGCAGTAGATGTGGTCAGCCCAAAAGGAGCCATCCGGTCGAACACATCTCTATTGTAGCTGCAGATATCGAAGTTGTCCCTCCAATGGGCCAATGGAGTGCCAAACCCACACCATCACCGAAGGTAGCTCTTGCGATCTGGTCGCCAACCGAGCGCTCATAATACAGGGTTTTCCATTAAGGCCGCTCGAACTTGTGTATGAGATGTCATTATTTTTTTTTTCAATTTTCACATAAATCATTGGTTATGTTGACCTCAAGGGCATCAATCGTCAGATGATTATTCACATAGACCCACGAGCCTGAACAGCAATTGTCAGCAAAAGTTTTTGAATGAATTTGCACATGTTTTGAATGGTACTCACCAAAGTCTCAGGCATATTAGTCGCGCAGTTGTTGTTTTACCATTGTCAACGCTATGTACGGGGACCCTGCACCATCATTTGCCACCGTGAGGAGGCAAACCTGGCTGTACCAGCCTGGCTGACGATGAAGTTTGGGATGGCCACGGCACCCAATAAAGATAATATCACCAAAACGTTCTACATAACCGTTGAATTAAGAGAGATACGGGTAGCTAGGGCAATGAACATGTAAAGGGTTTTCCAATAGGGACTTGACAACTTTGAATTTAATTTGTGAACGCACTCTTTCAGTAATCGTCAAACTGTCACTGTCAATTTATTCAGTAAACTCAACATTTTCATCATGGTAAAGTACACTAACGAGCAACGCCTGCAAATTATAACAATTTTCTACCGAAATTCGGAGTCGGTGACTTCAACTTTTGGAGCGTCAACTCCAATTTTCGTTCGTAATTCTCGCCCTAGTAGACAGCCAATAACAAATTTAGTGCAGACATTTTAATCTACATATTCGTTGTGTGATGTTGCCGTGTCAGTGAGACAACGGGTGTCGAAAATATCGCTGCGTCCGTAGCAAACGATCCAAATCAGTCAATTCCACGGCGTTCTCAAGAATTGGGCATCGCTCAGACCACATTATGGCGTATTCTGCGTAAGGATCTTGGTTTACACCCATACAAGATCAAGCTGACTCAAGAATTGAAGCCGATGGACCATTTGAAGCGACGTACGTTCTCCGATTGGGTTCTGGAGAAGATGCGCCAAAATGATGAATTTCATCGCAAAATCAGCTTCAGTGACGAAGCTCATTTTTGGCTCAATGGGTTCGTCAATAAGCAAAATATGCGTTATTGGTCGGGTGAAAATCCACATGATTCACCACTTCATCCACAAAAAACAACTGTTTGGTGCGGTTTGCATGCCGGCGGCGTTATTGGGCCATATTTTTTCGTCGACGTTACTATTAATGGTCATCGTTATTGCGCCATGATCACCGATTATTTTTGGCCCGAGTTGGAAGATATAGACTTGGACGACATGTGGTTTCAATAGGATGGTGCCACAAGCACCAGTAAGTATGGTCAGCGTGTTATCTCAAGAAATGGGCCAGTCGATTGGCGGACTCTTTCGTGCGATTTAACGCCTCTTGACTATTTTCTGTGGGGCTACGTTAAGTCATTGGTTTATGATAATACGCCGACGACGTTGGAAGAGCTCAGAGCCAACATTGAACGCGAAATAGTGGCCGTTTCGGCCGAAACGTGTGGCCGAGTCGTTGAAAATTGGGTCCAACGAATCGACCGCTGCAAACGTACCCGCGGTGGCCATATGAACGAAGTCGAGTTCCATTCATAAATGTTTTGATTGTACTTCAAGCCGATATTAAAGTTTTTGAAATATCTCAAATTTGCGGTTTATTTAAAAAAGGTTGTCAAGTCCTTATTGAAAAACCCTATACAAAGAACATGTTGCCAAATATTAAATCAAGATATAGACATGAAAAAGCTAATCGCGCGTTAGGTGCCGCGGTTGCTCATCCCGGACCAAAAACGTGTTTGAATGGACATATCGAATGGAACAGTTTAAGCCAACAAATCAGAGCCTCGGTGCCGATTATGTATTGTAGATGAAACTTAGATACACCATTACACCCCAGAATTGAAAACACAGTCAAAACAGTGGACTACGAGGAAGAAATTGGCTCAAAAAAAAAGGCAAAGGCTGTTCCTTCCGCTGGGAAAGTGATGGCAGCTGTTGTTCGAAATCAACCAAATTCGAAATAAAAATATATTGTAAAAATAAGTTTATGCTGATATATAAACAAAGAAATGTTAACAAGTAATTTATAAAACAAACAAAACAAACGTTTTAGTACGAACCATAATAATGTCACGACACAGATGTCAATCAGAACAAAAATAACATTGGATTAGCAGTTAAAATAAAGATTTCAGTTTTAAGTATTATAACGTATAAATTACCGAAAGATAGTCGTTTTATTTCTCCTTTTTTTTATCGAAAAGTTCTTTTTTTGGAAAAGCAACATTTGGTCCATTCGAGCCAAATCAAGAATTTTTAATACAATCAACACAAAATTGTACAAGTACATTTGTCAACACAAGAATCTACATATAGATATACTCGTACATACATATTTATAAACGAAATTATCAACACTGAAGTTTTATAATAGTTATACATAAATTATCAAAATCAACACAATAATTTAATATAATAAGAAGAAAACCTGCAACCAGCAATTCATTAAGGATCCCATCGCTGCAGCCTTCTACAAAAATTTAAAGAAGCTCCAAAAGTGTGTGTGTGTGCACAGGAAAAGTCATCAGGAGAAGTGCATACCTGGAAGAAATTAAAAGGAAATCATCAGTCGGAAGTTCAAGTGAGTCCTTTCCACTATAATTACTTACATTGTACACAAAAATTTACATATATAGATATATACATATATATATATACGATTATTACTCCACATCTTTGTACATTTTAAAACATATATACTGTAACGGCTGGGACAAGAAGTTGTAGTCCCTTGTGATGGAGTGAGTTTCGGCACGTTATCGAAGCCTCGCTAGAACTCGTCGGATTAGGGGGGGATCTTTCACTCCACATGGCCACACAAAGAAATAAATAAAACGTGCCTTACTATCTTACCGCACTAATTAAATAATGGCAGAATGAGATGTTACCACTGCCTTGGATAGTCCCTCTAGCATCTTATAAAAGAGCTCCTCACCATGGTCATTCCCTTATCCCGATTTCTTAGGAATAACCCCCTTATTTCTGTATACCTTTTCTCCTTTACTTCAACCTACATTTAGTTCCATCTAACCACACATGTTCTCGTCACATCTGTCTAGTTCTTCATATTATCAGAACAAAACCATCACTTTTATCATATTTAAACAAATTTATTGACAAATCGAAATTAATATTTTCATACTTAGGACTTAATTTACTTGAATCAAATAACTCAAAGAAAGCTTAATCATACAAATTTAAATTCAAATGGTGATACATATAAAGTTCTTGGAAACGTGTGAATAAATGAAAATGTAACATACCTTGATATTGTTCTCCTCAGCAGTTGTTGTGCGCACAAAAACCGGAACTTTTATAGAGCTTTTATTAAATTGATTAAGTTACATTCACAAGAACTTAATGCATGAAAAGAATCTAATATTAATTTATATGTATGTACATAGGTATTCGATCTGTGATAATAAAGTTACTGTGATAATGATACTAACTGTGATATTTACAAAAATTATTTTAAGATAGGCTTTAGAAATTTTAATCAACACAAATGAATTATTAAACAAAGATTAAACAATCTGGTATTAAAGATTATTGAGTAGTATTTTATATTGAAGAAAAAGTACGAAAAATGTACGCTCTGATGCTCTGATGCTCTGCTCCTCATGGTAGCTATTGCTGAGGGTCTTCAAATATGTATGTATGTACAGTAAATCCCACGTTGACGTGTGACGATACTTGATCTTAATAAAACTTATGTTAGCGATAAGTGATCGTCTGCTGGGATCAAATTAATTTGATAGCACAGTTGGTATCAATTTCTTCAATGCTGCTTTGGCTGAAATTTGGCTATCTTCGCGCGATCGTGACTGTCCGGGGAGGTGGGGACGGTTTACTTTTTATATGTTGTTTAATATGTGTGTTTAATATGTGCGTTTAATGAGTATAAAAAGAAACTTAAACTTATGAACACGAGTATTATATGCCGTGGTTTTAGAAAACCATATTTGATAATAATTTGGCCATACTCAAGCCACTTAAATTTACTATACTGTCTACCACCTTTCTGCAGCGCGGCCAAAATCCAAGCGAGAGCAGTCGATCGCGGAAACCAGACATAATGCTCAAGATTCATGTTAAATCATTGCGGCTTGCGGCTTAGTATTACTGCCAACATAGTTCAATGTCATTTTAATTGGTAAAACCAAGTACAGGGTGTTAATGTTTTGAATCTTTGGGACAGAACATAGAAAATCGGATTTTATTAATTTATTTATTCTAATTATTTTGCGATGACCATTACAGGGCCAAGGATTTTCTATAGAGCATAACTCTATGTAGAAAAGGACTTGGAAAGATGGAAAAGCAAATGAATTAGGAATTACTTTCATACTTAAAAGATCTGAAGTTCGACCCACGAAAGTTCTCATGCTCATTTATACAAGCACACTTTATTTTTTCAAATCTTTGACATGGAAATTTCCCAGTTTGTTACCCTTTAGATTTTCAACCTCGTACATGCACTTTCCAATAGGTCGCACTATTCTACATTTCAAAAACTTCGGGCATAATTTTGCATTGATATTCTTTGGCGCATTACTGAGCACAAAATTGCGTCGATATACTTCTTCACCAGGTAAAAACGTTGTAACGGTTGATCTTAAGTTGTATTTCTTTGCATTTCTCGCATATGATTGTGCGATATTTTCCTTTACTTTAGTTCTTATAAGTGCTAGTCGATCTGGAGTTGAAAGGTTTCGGAAATCTCCAGTGTTTAACACTTTAAGCTTATTCAGCAGATTATACATTGAACCATGAGTAACCATTTGATATCCGAACAGAGCATAGTATGGAGATACGCCTGTAGTTTGGTGAACCGATGAACAAAGTGCCAACTGTATATCGTGGATGTGCAAATCCCATTCCCGTTGATTATCTTTTAGATACGATCGAATGCCTGCTAATATTGATTGGTTAACACGCTCAGAAGCATTGGATTGTGGTGAATATAATGCTGTTCTAGTATGATTAATACCAAATTTCTTTAAGAAGTGCTGAAACTGAGATGAAGCAAATTGTTTCCCGTTGTCAGAATGAATTGACTCTGGAACACCAAAGATGTTAAAAACGTTCTCTTCCAAATATCGAACAACTAGATTTGTACAGGCCTTGTGCATAGTCTTAAGCAAAACAAACTTAGTGAAGGCATCAAGTACAATGAAAATAAACAGATTACCTCGTTTGGACCCATGAAATCAATGAAGATCTTTTGAAACGGCCGTTCTATCCTTGGCGGATTCTGCATAGGTGGTCGCAAAATTTTGTTAGTCGATTTGGTTTGTTTACAAATTTTGCAATTTCTTATGAAATCACGGACATCCTTTTGCATAGTCGGCCAAAAGTAGAATTGTCGAAGTTTGTGCAGAGTTTTCGCAATTCCTCCATGTGACGACACCGGCGAGTTATGAGTTTTATTGACCAAAGAGGAAATGAGTTCCTTTGGAATCCTTAACCGCCATTGTAAACCTGACTTCACAATGTCCATATCGTTAACATAAACTTTTTTAAAGACAAGATTATCTCTAAGGACCAGATCAGGAAAGTTCAGCTGATTTTCCAAAATGGTTTTCATAAGCTCTTAGTAGTCAGGAGATTGGAATTCTGGAGAAGCAATTTCGGTGGGAAAAGGTGTTATTATTGGAGTGGTAAGTTCATCGATAAAGTCGCGGGATAATGCATCGGGCACTACGTTGGAAGAGCCTTTCTTATGTTTGATATCAAAATCAAAAACCTGTAGCCTCAGAGACCATCTTGCGAGTCGCCCGCTCAAGTCTTTTAATGACATAAGCCATTTAAGGCTAGAATGATCCGTAATAACAGTGAAGTGTGTTCCTTCAATGTAAGGACGAAACTTTTTAACAGCTTGAACAGCAGCTAAGCATTCTTGTTCAGTAACGCTGTAATTACGTTGGCTTGTGTTCAGTTTTTGAGAATAAAAGGCCACCGGTCTTTCATTTCCTTTCTCGTCAAGCTGGAATAGTACTGCACCGATCCCATAATTCGAGGCATCGCACTGGATAATAAATGGCTTCGAAAAATCAGCATTAGTTAAGACAGGAGCTGTTGACAAAGCTTCCTTAAGATTGTTAAATGCTTTGAAAGCAAGTTCACTGAATTCGAATTTGTTTTGTTTCTTTAACGTGTCAGTCAATGGTGCGGCTAAAGTTGCATAATCTTGAATAAATCGTCGATACCAACCACACATGCCGAGGAATCGTCGCATTTGTTGTAAAGATTTTGGAGGGGGGAAGTTGTTGATAGCAAACACTTTTTCTGGGTCTGGTCTTATATGCCCTTGGCCGACTATATGGCCTAAATATTTCACTTCTTTGAAACAAAAATGAGACTTCTCGACATTTATGGTTAAGTTTGCATTTTTCAGGCACTGTGCTACTGTTTCAAGCATACGGAGATGGCTATCAAAGTCGTATGACATAACCAGAAGATCGTCCAGGTAGACAAACACATGTTCCCTCAGTGCGGCTGGGATCACTCTGTCCATTAACCTACACATCCTTTGAGGTGCATTGCACAACCCAAAGGGCATGACGGTATATTGATAGAGTGGTCGACCTGGCACAGTGAACGCCGTTTTCTCCCTAGACTTCATCTCTAATGGCACCTGCCAAAAAGCATCTTTAAGGTCAATGCTTGATATGAAAAATGTATCCTTCAACCGACCTAGCATTCCTTCTATATGAGGAAGTGGATACGCATCCTTTTTCGTTAGGAGGTTAACTTTACGCGAGTCTAGACAAAGGCGGTTTTTCCCAGGCTTACGTATAAGAACAACTGGGGAACTCCACGCACTTTGACTCTCCTCAATAACGCCTAACTCAAGCATGCGATCCAACTCCTCATACAGTAATTTCTGGATAGCAGGAGAAACAGGATAATGTCGCTGCTTGACTGGTTCCGCCTCACCTGTGTCTATGACATGGGTTTCAACACTGGTACGCCCCAAGCCAAGCTTAGCAAACGAAGGAAATTTATTAATTACAACCTGGCATCTTTCCTGCTGTTCAGCTGAAAGTTGGTGTTTATTCGAATCAGGTACAAAATTCTCGATGGAATAAATTTCTTTTAATAGATCTGGTGCTATTCCGAATGCGAGCCAAAAGTCAATACCAAGATATAGTGGCTTGGACAGAGATGGAATAAGATACAAATTAATATCTTTAGTTATGTTCTTGTAGGACACTTTAACAACTATTCTGCCAACAATTTGTTGATCCTTTCCATCCGCTGTCTTGACTGCAGAATTAAATGGCAACACTGGCACGCCTAGGTTTTGAACGGCCTGCAAACAGTTTTTCCCAAGACAAGATATACTAGCACCACTATCTAGCAAGCCTGTGAATTTAAGATTTTCAACATATACGGTAACATAAGGTCTAGGGTCTGCATTGGAGTTTAAAGAAGAAGACTCAATAAATGTACGATATATTTTCCGTTTTCTTTTTCTGAGGTGAGATTTATTTAAACAGCGAAATTTTCTGTCAGTTTTTATCTCTTCTAAAGCAAACAGACGGGCGCGAAGCTCTTTATATTTTCTAAGTCTTTCTTGGTAATTTTTATTATTAGTAAGCATAACTTCAGGTGTAGTTGTGTTTGTCAGAGTAAATATTTGTTTTCCAGATTTTATAGAAGCAGATGTTTCGATTTCAAATTCAGTATTTGTGCATGCACCGATCATCTTTACACCGGAATAGTCTGAGTCGAGCGTGATTCGCCGGTCTTCCTCGCGCTCGATTTGCTGTTTTCCGATAGTCGGTTACATTTAGGACAATTTGGTGTTGTTACATTTCCCATGCCACAACGGTAACAAAACAAACGTCGTGAAGGAGACTGACATGCTATGAAAGAGTGTCCCATTTTGTGACAATTAAAACACTGAATTGGTTCTCGTTGCCCTTGCGATAAGGCGTCTATTTCATTCCATTTATCTGGTTCTATGTCATGTTCGATTTCATAAATGTTTCTTCCCGGGAAGTTATTTACACGCCCCCGATAAATGTCGCGAGACAATATCAATTTTTCTGCACATCGGCACTCTTCACGGAAATGTTCCAATGAGTAAATTTGCATAGGATAAATGAATGTCGTCAATTTATTATTTAAGTTGCCTTTTATGATTTTGAGTAGATCTACTTCAGGAATAGGGTCACGAAGCTGGTTTTTGAGATGTAAAATTGCATCATAGAAATCACAGAATCTTTCGTTTGAAAATTGTTTGCGTTCCATGATTTGTTTTATTATTTCGAAATCAGATTCATGAGTTTTGAATTGCTTGAGCAAAGCGTTTCGAAGAGCTAGCCAATTTGTCCTTGGCTGCGTTCGCAAATATTGCCAGTACCAAGTCTGAGCTGAATCTACAAGCAACAGGTGAAAATTCTTGAGGACTTCAGACCAGGACATATTATAATTATCCTTGAGAACTTCAACCCGGAAGATGAAGTCTTCAACCGCCATGGTCTTAGATGTACCATCAAACTTAATGCCCCATCGGTCAAGTTCGAATTTTCTTCCTAAATTATGGTGAGCTTGTCGCTGACTCTGTGCAGATGGTAAGGTGCCTGTAAAAATCAAATTGCTACCATCCTCTGATATAAATCTATGTGATTGATTCGGAACATCAAAAAAATTACTTTCACTATTCCTACATGAAGGACTATTTAAAGTAGGTCTCGTTCTTTTTGAACCGAGTGGCAAAGAATCTTTGCAAATATATGTGTTCGCTGTTTTATCCAATGGTAATTGAGGTAAGCTAGAGTCTAAAACAGTTTTCTGACTTTTTCTGAATTTGGATATTGGATTGATATTTAAATTTCCTATCTTTTTACTTTGATCTTTTGAAATTACTTCATTTGCATTTGGCTGACTAAGACTTTTTAAATTTGCTTTCAATACTTCATCTAAAGACTTAAGCATCTTCGTCTGAAAACTATTCAAACTATCTTCAATATAGCTGCGAATATATTTATTTACTCCTTGATCATTAATGTTATTACCGTCTTGAAGAATGTGGCTATGAAGAGGGCTATGCAATTGAGCAGATTGAAATTCGTCACCAATATCTGTGGGAAGATTATCAATGTCTTTGGGATCAGACTCAATATTAAAATCACGAATTGATTCTATTATAACTTCACTATCTTCTCTTTGAAAGTTGGGTAATGATTGCGACATATTTTGGAAATCAGATTTAGAAAAATTTCCGACGACGGGGGAATGTGCAACCTGTGGTCTTGGTGGATTTAAATTTGAATCGTTAAGATGAAAACTTATCTCAGATTTATTTTGGTTTTGCGATCTTAAATTTTTACGAAATTTAGGTATAGCTCCCTGTCGAGTATTCATTCTTAATGAAATGCAATATTTAATTGAAATAAAAATATATAGTCTAAATATATGAATATAACTTGAACATGTAGTGGGCAGACAAAAAAATATTTTAGGCTAAAGGTATATTAGTGTGGTAAGAAAACAAATAATTAATGTTGTGTTTTTGAAGAAGTAGGCTAAAGTGATACTAATTGAAAATGAAACTCTGCAAATTGCAGTACTCTTATCAATTTCAAATCACCTGCCACGCTTAATTCTGTAGTGAAAACTACGATCAAGCGCTCTTTCCAAATCTACTAATGGATCCCTTTTTCTTATGAAAAATGATTCTCATCGAGAACTGGATGTTATGCACTCGACAATGTGGGTGCAAATTACTTTGCAGATCCCACATCGGGCCCCACGTTGGGCGCCAATTTCTTTGTAACGGCTGGGACAAGAAGTTGTAGTCCCTTGTGATGGAGTGAGTTTCGGCACGTTATCGAAGCCTCGCTAGAACTCGTCGGATTAGGGGGGGATCTTTCACTCCACATGGCCACACAAAGAAATAAATAAAACGTGCCTTACTATCTTACCGCACTAATTAAATAATGGCAGAATGAGATGTTACCACTGCCTTGGATAGTCCCTCTAGCATCTTATAAAAGAGCTCCTCACCATGGTCATTCCCTTATCCCGATTTCTTAGGAATAACCCCCTTATTTCTGTATACCTTTTCTCCTTTACTTCAACCTACATTTAGTTCCATCTAACCACACATGTTCTCGTCACATCTGTCTAGTTCTTCATATTATCAGAACAAAACCATCACTTTTATCATATTTAAACAAATTTATTGACAAATCGAAATTAATATTTTCATACTTAGGACTTAATTTACTTGAATCAAATAACTCAAAGAAAGCTTAATCATACAAATTTAAATTCAAATGGTGATACATATAAAGTTCTTGGAAACGTGTGAATAAATGAAAATGTAACATACCTTGATATTGTTCTCCTCAGCAGTTGTTGTGCGCACAAAAACCGGAACTTTTATAGAGCTTTTATTAAATTGATTAAGTTACATTCACAAGAACTTAATGCATGAAAAGAATCTAATATTAATTTATATGTATGTACATAGGTATTCGATCTGTGATAATAAAGTTACTGTGATAATGATACTAACTGTGATATTTACAAAAATTATTTTAAGATAGGCTTTAGAAATTTTAATCAACACAAATGAATTATTAAACAAAGATTAAACAATCTGGTATTAAAGATTATTGAGTAGTATTTTATATTGAAGAAAAAGTACGAAAAATGTACGCTCTGATGCTCTGATGCTCTGCTCCTCATGGTAGCTATTGCTGAGGGTCTTCAAATATGTATGTATGTACAGTAAATCCCACGTTGACGTGTGACGATACTTGATCTTAATAAAACTTATGTTAGCGATAAGTGATCGTCTGCTGGGATCAAATTAATTTGATAGCACAGTTGGTATCAATTTCTTCAATGCTGCTTTGGCTGAAATTTGGCTATCTTCGCGCGATCGTGACTGTCCGGGGAGGTGGGGACGGTTTACTTTTTATATGTTGTTTAATATGTGTGTTTAATATGTGCGTTTAATGAGTATAAAAAGAAACTTAAACTTATGAACACGAGTATTATATGCCGTGGTTTTAGAAAACCATATTTGATAATAATTTGGCCATACTCAAGCCACTTAAATTTACTATACTGTCTACCACCTTTCTGCAGCGCGGCCAAAATCCAAGCGAGAGCAGTCGATCGCGGAAACCAGACATAATGCTCAAGATTCATGTTAAATCATTGCGGCTTGCGGCTTAGTATTACTGCCAACATAGTTCAATGTCATTTTAATTGGTAAAACCAAGTACAGGGTGTTAATGTTTTGAATCTTTGGGACAGAACATAGAAAATCGGATTTTATTAATTTATTTATTCTAATTATTTTGCGATGACCATTACAATACATATATATACAATATAATATTATTAGTGGTTTTGTGTAATAATTTTCCACATCTCGTATAAATTTTCACGTCATGTCGTTCAAAAAATTACAATTAAACGTCCTTGAACGTATCAAAAAGGATTATGAGAATTTTGGGAAGGCAGACAGTGCGCGTCTGAAAAGGGCGAATTATATTCAAACTCGTATTTCAATATTAGACGAGCAAATGGTTCAGGGGAATAAATACCATGAACTTATCATGGTAGATGATGGCAAAATTGATTCTGAGTAGGTTTGTGTGTTAGTGCAGACATTTGATAAAATTCTCGATTTGTTTGCGGATTACAAAGCAGATTTGTTAGATGCATTAGACAAAATTCCGGTTATTAAAGCTGCTACGAACGGTTCAAGCGCAGCTCACTTAACAGCAGATACCAAGGAACGAGGCCACAACGAGCTGCGATTGCCGGTCATCAACATTCCAACGTTTTCTGGCAGTGATGAAACCTGGAGGTCGTTTCATGACATGTTCCTGGCATAGATTCACAACAATTCATCTTTAAGTGACGTCCAGAAGCTTCATTATTTGAAATCGTCGGTTAGCGGTGAAGCAGAGCGTCTTCTACAACACTTGGTGATCGACCAAAGCAATTATGACCCAGCATGGAAGATCTTGACAGAGCGCTACGATCATAAAAGAGTGTTAGTTAATACTCAACTAAAATTAATATTTAATCAACCAAATATTACCTTTGATTCATCGGCCAACATCAAAAGAATCCTGGACACGTCACAAGAAATAATTCATGCTTTGAGGAATTGTCTGCCAGTAGAGAGTTGGGATGTTATTTTAATTTTTATTATCGTACAGAAGCTTTCGAATAATACACAGCAGCTTTTAAAGATTTTGTAGAGTTTTTAGAGTGTCGGTTTCGTACCTTAGAAGCAGTAGATCCCAAGGGTTCGAGTAGCAAATCCGAGCAGCGTAGGCCAGGAACCCATGTTTTTTTATAGCCAGCAGGAATCGAAAAGACAGGTCAACTGTAGCGTGTGTCAAAGAGGTCAGCATTCGCTTAGGAAGTGTAATCGGTTTTTGCAAATGGATGTGGAGCGTCGGAGGCAAACTGTACGTAGAGTGAAAGTGTGCGAAAACTGCTTGGCATACAGCCATTTCAAACAAAGATTTCCCAGTGCGAAATGCTGCCATTTCTGTAAGCAGGGTCACCATTCTCTGCTACACGAAAATACTCGCAGCATGGGAAGAGCTACACACGGTGCACCTTCAGCTACGCAATTTGGTCCTCATCCATCTACGTCCACCCACACAAATAACCATCAGTCACACCAGACTTCCACTGTTAGTCCAAATACTTCGGAGTTCCAACCACACACATCAAACAACACACATCTCAACAGTTATCATGTCAGCACGAACACAAAGGTTTTATTAGCTACAGCGTTGTTGAAGGTTAGATCTTCAGGTGGAGGCAGTAAAGTTTTGAGAGCTTTAGTAGATCCAGGGTATGAGGCTTCGTTCATCACTGAGTCAGCGGTCCAACGACTTGGTCTGAAACCAAAGAGGACGTTTATGAAGGTTAATGGGCTGGGGTTGGTCAGCAGTGGAACCACACAAAAGGCCGTCGACCTGGAACTTGAGTCGTTAACCTCAAGCTATACAGGCAAGGCGCAAATAGTGGTCTTTAGGACACTGACTGGACTTCTTCCGGCCCAATACATTGACTGTAGTAATTGGAATAGTATTCGAGGCTTACCTTTGGCGGATCCAACATTCAATTTACCGTCAAAGGTAGACATGCTATTAGGGGGTGATATTTACAGCGACATCCTTCTCAGTGAGGTCATCAAGGTTGCTAGGAATTCCTGTCCGGTCGCTCAAAAAACCCAGTTAGGATGGATTCTATTAGGAAAGATACCCAGTAGCGCTCAAGTAAGCAGTTTTTCGTGCCAACTCGACTCAACCATCGACAAAACTCTCCGAAAATTTTGGGAGATCGAAGAAGAGCCCTTCCCAAGGTATGAAGCTGAGGAAGAAAAAGAATGTGAGGTACATTTTATAAAAAATACTATAAGATTACCTTGTGATCGGTATCAGGTTTGTCTACCGTTTAAGGGTGGCAAGTATCCCACCATGGAACCAACACGTCATGGTGCTTTAAAGCGATTTTCACAGTTGGAGAGCAGACTCCATTGTAACCCAACACTACTAAAAGAGTATTCAAAGATCATGCAGGAATATCTGACACTCGACCATATGTCTCCTGTAAATGAGTCAGATTACGTTCTTCGAACACCACATCACTATTTTATTCCTCACCATGCGGTCATCAAAGAGTCCAGCACGAGAACCAAACTGAGTTGTCATGGAGTTGTCTTAATTGATTATTTTGAAACTATTTTCTTTTACCAAGACAATGCCCCGTCTCACAACTCAGAGGGTGCCATGGCGGAAGTCGAATCACGAATTACGGTTTGAACTGCTTGTCCACCCTCACTACTCAACAAATCTAGCCCCAAGCGACACTTTTTATGTTCTCTAGGCTACAAGTTGGGTTTGTAGGACAGATTTTTTCGTTGAATGAGGACCTTCTTTATCAGCTATTTTGCAGAGAAAGATGCCAACTACTATTTGCCCCTACTATTTGCGACAAATTTTCAAAGAACCCTGAGTAGGATGCAGTGTTCCATGCGGCTATCTATTCTGATCTCGGCTCGTCTTGCGAATTAATTAAATCGCAAACTGCCAAACACAACATACGATGTTTGCTTTTTTTTCCTACTGGCCCCATAACCTGTCACAAAGTCACATTTTCTTAAAGAAGGAAGAGCATCTGGCAGATAGGTGGGACATGTTAACTAAAATTTTATTGCATCGGCATATTTGTATACACACAAGTTTCCAGATTTCTACAATAGCTCACGCTGAATGGTTAAATACGTAATCCATAGTTATCTGCTAAGCCAACGCACCAACGAGCATATTACCAAAATATTTAATCTAAATCCCTGATAATGCCTTCATGGCAATGAAACTGTTTATGTAGAAGAAAATTTAAACAGCTTCTTCCCCTCAAAAACATATTACGAGTATAGCGCAGTCCTTTGGATTATTTGAGTTGAGGAAAGCTTTAAATCGAAAATGAAAATTCCTTTTCAAACTATTACAAGTGATTATGCAACATTTTCAAGGATATCCCTTTTAACAGGAAAGCCGATCAGTATCCAGTATCCACTCCACGGTTTATATGAATGAAGGCAATTTCCTTTCATTTAGCCATTGTCCTTTCAAACTAGAATGGAGTTATATAGGTGCGTATCCTCCCTTTTGCTTCAAGTGAAAACTCAACTCCTGCGGTAACTGTACGAGTAGATGGAAAGTAATCTCGAAAAATTATGGTGTGTTTTTTTTGTTCTTCCTTTCTGCATAAGCTCTGCCATTTTTTCTGTTATAATAGCCACGTAACGGAATGGTATGTAGGATATTAGGAAACGTGACTTGAATCCTGATAGTGATTAAATATAATATCACGAAATAGGCTCTCATCAGAAATGGAGACATTAGGTTAAGGAAATGACACTGGAGCGTGTTTAATGCTAGAAAAGGGTTTGCCTCTCTTAGTAGGGATACGAGTACATAGGCTACTCGATGGTGGCAAACAAAATAAAGTGAATCAGTTTAACGAAGAATTGTGTAGGATGACATCTAAAAGTAACGATTGCGGTAGTGGACAAGCTATGCCAAAGCGATACCCGTAAGGGTGCCATATTTTACTTTTAAAGACCATCCACTTACACTTGTATAGATATGTGACCTACTTGAATTGAGAAGAGTGGTGGTTCCGAAATTCGTGCTCCAAGACAAGTCACGTTGCATGGATTCATACTCGTACAATCGAAAACGAATGTAACTCGATGTTGTCTTCTGAGATTCATTCAGTAAAACATCGAAGCAGAGTGGAAGAAAGCCAATGATTTGTTTTTTGTCCAAGAGGTACACAGGCAAATTACAAAAAATGTTAGGGGCTTACTGCAGCTGCTGTGTAAGATTTTATTGGAGGATCTGAGGAAGGTGAATTTGTCATAGAAAATCAGGTCAAATAAAACTGGGCCTAACACCTTTGTACTGTATTAGAGAGAATGTGTTTAAGATAAGTCTACGATAAGAATACGTTTTCAAGACTACATACATTGATGAGGAGGCTTATGAAGTCTTAGATTGACCGAAGCGTAATGGCAAAATTTTTCAATGGACTTGATTGACAATATCATTAAAGGAGACATCTTCCATCGACATATTGATCATAGCACCTACCGATAATAAATCTTGGCTGGCCAATCTCGCTACGGTACAAAACCAGCTGATAATTAACATAGAAAGGCTTCCAAGACGATCGAACAGCCAACTTGACTCACATGTGCTCACCTATAGACCGTACTGCGTGATGCATGATCACATATCTAATTAGAAGAATCATTTTTTAATCATCCAACTGTCCGATGAATTGACTCTGCAAAATGGACCAAAAACCAATTCACAAAAACAGTGAATCTCTAAGAAAGTAGCCGAGGCAATTTTGGGCTTACAACCATAGTAATCGGAAGGAAAAGGCCTATGATACCAAAAGGATATTGATAATATAAGTGCCAAAGAAAGAGAAGGAACAACAAAGAAAATACTGCTCAATACACAAGAAAATCAAAATCGAAAAGTCCTCCATTGGTATATGGATCAGCAGGATACACTTCGCACATGTCTCTAAAGCGAATTCGTAAAATGTTCTTCCAAAAAACTTCAGTGGAGCATTGGTGGTGGAAATAGCGATAGAACAGGATGAGACAGGAGACAATACGTCTGTGTTCGAGTGTGTCGAATGACTGTGTAATATTGTGCTCACCTATGAGTTTTATCGTGCAAGTGCAAAGAGGTTTTAGGGGCACCTGACCAGATGTGGGCGTTGTACTCCAGTTTTGGGTGGATAAACGCCTTATATATTGTGGCCAGGTCAGAGAAGGTGAAGTATTTCTTCCATCGGTTAAAGAAACCGAGACATTTCGCAGCATTTTTGGCGACATCAAATATGTGGTCATTCCAACGTAAGTTGTCATTGACACACATACCGAGAATGGAAAGTTTTTCGGTTTCGACGATGCAAGTGCCATTCATAGATAATGGCTGGGTGTTTAAATTTCGCTTTAAAGACAGCAGAGAGCATTGTGTTTTGGAAGCATTAAATTCCACTCTATTGATAGTTCCCCAATTGGTTATGCTGTTGATATCGGAATTTAATGAGCTTAGCATACGCTGCCGTTCTCGTACTACAGCCGAAGAGCAGGGCCGTGAGTTCGGGAACCAATATGAAAAGCAGAGAGTATTGTCATCAGCAAAGGAATATATTGGATTTGAAGTAGCAGACAAGAGATCGTTAATGAAAATTAAAAAGAGTGTCGGTGACAGAACAGAGCCCTGGGGCACACCAGCATTTATTTTGTGAATATCAGACTTGAAACCGTCCAATACAACTTGAATTGAACGTTCCGAAAGGTAATTTCTAATCCATTGAAGAAGAGAGTCGTCGATCCCAAATGCACGCATTTTCGACAAAAGAGTCTGATGCTAAACTCTGTCAAATGCCTTAGAAATATCAAGTGCAACTATCTTGCTTTCGCCAGATTGATGTACGCTTTGGTTCCACTTTTCGGTGAGACATGCCATCAAATCACCAGTGGACCTGTTGCTACGAAAACCGTACTGCCGGTCATTGAGGAGTTTTCGTGTTTCGAGATATTTCATGAGCTGACGATTTATCAGTGTTTCCATGACCTTGGAAAGAAGGGACGTAAGTGCAATGGGTCTGTAGGAGGAGAGAAAAGATGATTCGCCTTTTTTAGGGACGGGCTGGACAAATGCTGTTTTCCATCTGCTCGGGAAGATTCCTAAAGTGTAGGAGGAAGAACACCTCTTCAGAAGAAGGGGAGATATACCATCTGGACCAGCGGATTTATGTATGTTGAGATCTTTAAGTACTCTGGCTACTACACGAGTGCGAAAGTAGATTCGTCCCATTGAAGATTCGACGCACTCAAGTGTAGGCGGAGACAAAGCACAATCTGGGAGTGTTGAGCTGGCCGCAAAGTGTGCAGCAAGCAGATTGGCCTTATCCAAAGAGCTGACAGCTGGAATGTCATTGTAAATGAGCGTTGGGATGGAGGATGAGGCGGAATTTCTAATGTTTTTGACGAACGACCAAAAATTTTTACTGCCTTTGGGACATTGCAGTATTTTTTGCCTCCGCTTTTGGTCGTATTGGGATTTCACACGCTTAAAAAGACGTTGCAGTCATTCCTGGCTCGTTTGAACTTTTTTCGGTTTTCCTCTGTTGGGTTGGTTTTGGAGGACCGAAAAAACATTTCTCTAACCCTGGCGGCCTCTCTACAGCTCGAGTCGTACCATGCCTTTTCTGTTGGTTTGATACTCTTCATCCGATGAGGAATAAAGGATCTCATTCCAAAGAGAATGGTGTCTGTAATCATATCAGCAGCGGCATCCACGTCGTTATCGAGGAAGCATAACGACCAGTTAAAATTCCTGAAGAAGCTGTTAAGACCGCTCCAGTTGGCTTTCTCGTATTACCATACGGTTCTTTTAGGAATTTTTTCTCTAACTGTGTGGTCGATGTACGAGAAATTAGCTGATATGACACAATGGTCCGACGAGCCTAGAGGGGAGAGCATATCAATGGTGTACTTATCAGGGTGAGAAGTTAAAAACAAGTCCAGGGTGTTGGCGGTATGATTATCAACGTCTGGTATTCGCGTGGGATCATTTACAAGCTGCGTTAGGTTGTTTTCCGCAGCGAAGATCTCAACACACCGTCATTCGGGTGTTGTCTGTCCAGAATGTCGAAGCCACCCAGAATTGTGTATATTGAAGTCGCCCGTAATAACGATTTCAATATGAGTATA
The DNA here is from genome assembly GCA_949129095.1 of Volucella bombylans. NCBI lineage: Eukaryota > Metazoa > Arthropoda > Insecta > Diptera > Syrphidae > Volucella > Volucella bombylans. The sequence goes on from CASBSA010000031.1 coordinate 36,172, forward strand.
CAGGCATACAATTCTTTGAATGGAGTCAGACAGCGCATCGAACTCGTTAAAAGTCGAACTGCTGCCCAGTTTGGGGCTTCTGTAAATAAAGCAGTAGTGGATAATTTGCTTACGGAGATGGAATTTTAACCACATGAAATTGAATTCCGGATTGAAACAAGGATTACATTGTGGTGGAGTCCACTCTAAATTCGCTAGTCATTACAAAAAACAAACACCAAAAACACAGGCACCGACTATGCTAAGCACAGCTTTGAAGTGAAAATTCAAACGTTGGCTTACCGAATTAAATTGTTGTAGGCGTTATGTCCTTACAACAATAAGAAATTGTGCACTAACCAAATTTACACTCACAACCCGCTATCGATCAGAAATTGCGACCTCTCCATTTCCTCAATCGTGGGCTTATCACACTCTGTCTCTGTGTCTGGAGAATCTCGCCCGTTTACTCGCAGAGTTCTCGAACTTCTTTCATTCTTTTGTACAGAACTGTTTCGTAGGTGAGTTCTCTCAGTGAATATGCTTACCAGCACATTTCATATAACGAAGTGTTTCGTAGAATGAAACCAAGCACATTCTTGCCTTATTACCCTCTTATGGTCATGTAACTGCAATGTTTCCTTGTGAATATTAAGGTAAGGAAATCGTGTGCTACAGTGATATTGGCCTGTTCGAAACCCCATTCTAGATGATCGAGATTCGATTCAGTGCTCCGAATGTCGTTGCCTATTTTTGGATTTCTTAAATAAAGATCAACCACTCCCAACCTTATTGAGTTCGTTTCTAGTACATTGTGTGCCCTAGAACAAGGAAAATAAGTGGATGTCATTACTACTAACTAACTTTGGCAAAGCCTTTGATGAAGTCGCACATAAGTTAATCCTTTTCAAACTCAATGCACTTGGTTACGCTATTACCAAGTCCATTTACGTTCTCGTTTGTCTGAACCAATTAAAGCCACTTCGGGTGTTCCACAAGGCAGTCACTGTAGTCCATTACTTTTCACTTTGACTGTCAATTTTATTTTAAATATTGCAAAGAACTCATACATACTCTTATCTGTGTACGCCGATGAAATTTCCAATTTCTCTGATTCTCAACCTCTACCAGACGATCTCAATAGGTTTCCAATACAGTGCCACAAAAGCTTCCTTGAACTCGACATAAATAAATGCCAAACCATCTCATACTATCGGAAGCACTTAACTCTTCCTGGCCGAACTTATTATACATATGTAGATCAAGCCAAACTGTAGCCTCAGTCACGTTATCAATTTCTGCACCCACATTGGTTGCATAATTAGCAGAGCTTACTCCGTTCTGGGCTTTGTTAAACGATCGCCAAAAGAGTTCTTTGACCCTCACGTCTCTTTACATCGCCAGGCAACTTTTCGAGTATGCTAGGCAAGTATGGTCCCCTTACTATGAAGACCATATTCGAAGCTGTCCAACGCAGATTTCTACGATTCGCTCTGCGCAGGCTCCCATTGGATGAGCACCACATTCTTCCGCCCTATGTTGTCGGAATTACTGGGTCTACTATCTCTGGAAAAACGTTGCAAATTCGCCGATATTCTCTCTATATCGACTCTCTCTCACTACTGGATCAGATTTTTTTAAGATCAACCTCCGCAATTTAAGGTCTGTTCCTCTTTTTCGTCCAAGCAACCACCGAACGGCATATGCTTTTAACGAACCATAGCCTCATATGGTACGTGAAGTTAATAGTACCCCTTATGTGTTCGATTTCAATTACAGCAGAAGTGCCCTCAAAATCTCCTTAAACTAGTACCTCTTCCAACCCTGATCATCCCTGTCATTTAGTTTTAATTCTAGTTTAAGACCAGTTTGCATTAAACTCTATTGACTCGGGCCTGTTAAATTTAACAAGTCCCTATAATAATGAGGACGAAAGGTCTAAATACATGCTAATCATTTGCCTTACGTCTGAACTATAACCTCGACGTTATGAATGACTTTACTCAGCTCGGTATATGGTAAATGCTGACTCAAAAATGCCACGAAAATGGGTATTCGAAAAATAAACCACACGGAATCGATTGGTGGTAGAGCAACTAAGTTCACTAATCATAGAAGTATAGTAAGGAGCAGCGGCAGTAAGATATTGCTTCAGAAATTTCCCAGTCCGGATCGTATTATACCATCCATTAGAGGGAAGTTAAGGTGGTTTTTATGCGTAGAGCTGGCAAACAGGGGCATATGAAAGCAAAAGATTTCAGACCGATAAGTCTGTCATCATTTCTGCTTAAAACTCTGGAGCGATAATGAGATGGAGATTCATATTAGGAACAGATGCAGTAATGGGTTTTTGATTGAGTCACAGCATGCCTACGAGTATACGAAAGGAAAATCTGTAGAAACCGACCTGCACGGGGTGATGGAGAAAATAGGGAAGAGTCTACACTTCGTTGAGTTTGCGATTGCGGTCTTCCTCGATATTGAAGGAGCCATCAATAACGTGGAATGCACAGCAAACTGCTCCTTTGCTCTGTTAGAAAGTCTGTAACTAGGGGAACCCTTCTAAGAGGAGTCACATCGCCACTCCTGTGGGTGCTGGTTATCAATGACATCCTTAAAAGCAGGGAAAGCACGTAGCGGAAAAAATCAAAAACACATATAATGCTCCTTTTATCTGCAAAAGAACGGTAGGAAAAATTTGGGGCCTAAAACCTGTTATGGTGTACTGGCTGTATACGGTGGTGATAAGACCCATACATTCATATGGCGCACTAGTATGGTGGAAATCAACAAACAAGAAAATGATTTACGGAAAATTAGAGGCGGTTCAAAGAACGGCTTCCATAGCCATTATAGGTGCGATCCTTGGATACCCTTCTGCACCTGACACCAGTTCATTTACAGATCAAAAAACTTGCTAGCGATACGACTCACTAATTTGGGTTACTTCCAGAGCAGATTTTTCCTACACGACACGGTCCTAGCGGAGCTACTGCCAGGCAATTCAATTCTAACAGATGAAATTCCTTCCTTGGTCGACTTCGACATTCCGCATGATATAATTTATTCGGAGAGGGAGGACTAAAAAAAATGCAATAATCAGGTCAAAGGAAATCGCAATTTCGGCTCGAAAACAGAGGAAGGAACAGGCTCTGGCGTCTTCTCAGAAGACCCAGAACTAAGAGTATCTATAAGACTATCAGACGCAATCAGTGTCTTCCAATCAGAGGTTCTGGCTGTCCTCAGAGTGGCTGAGCTAATGCAGATAAGATCAGTATCCGAAAGAGATATCGCTATCTATAATACATCGATATCCAGACCGCACTCAAGGCAATGGAATCGGCTAACGTCAACTCTGATACAGTCAGGTGCTGTCGCACAGTGCTCAATTCATTATGCAGTCAGAACTGGATAAGACTATGCTGGGTGTCAGGATACTGTGGTATAAGGAGAAATGAGCTAGTCTTCAAAAGTGCTTCAGGGGCTGTCGCATAGTGCGCAAGTCACTATGTAGAGTGGGACTATGCTGGGTGACAGGACACCACCGCGATACTAAAGGAAATGAACAAGCAGATGAGTTTGCAAGAAATAGGAGGGCTACTTGGTAATAGTGAGGTTGTCAACATCAAACCACCCCTTTGCATAGTAAGGGGCACTATCGAGGAAAAAATCATAAAGACTGCCAACCTAAGGTGGTCAAGTCTTGACGGACACAGGGTATCCAAGACGCTCTGGCGACTTTTTGGCGGCGAGAGATCTAGGGAGTTAATCAAATTAGACGGGGGCGATTAGGAAAATAATAGGAATCCTCACAGGACCCTGTCTCTTGCGGATACACGTGAAGAGACTCAAATTGTCAGATACGGAAATTTGTAGATTCTGTGCTGGTCTGTGAGCTCTTGACGACATAACACACATACTATGTGAATGCGTTGTCGAGGAAAATTTTTAGGGAAATAATTTTTCGAAAACCTAGAGGAAATAGACGACACGAACTTGAAAGGCCTTCTTGGCTTTTGCAAATAAATTGGATGTTTCACCAAGGAGATGGTTTAGGTTTTTGCCATTTGAAGACAAATTCAACCGATTCCACAGGGATCGTGTTGGGCCCGTTTTGGTGCCTGGTGTCTATGTTGTGACATATCCTTCATACCCCTGTTTTAACCTAACCTAAGACATGGCTAATACTGAAGTATTCAGCTCTTTAAGCTTTACCTTATGTGAATGCAGCTCAATTAAAAGGAATCATATTTACTGTTGACCAGAGACTATCTCCAATTTCTCGTAGTTTCTCCAGCAGCCCAATAATTCTAGAAAATTAATTCCAGCACGAAATTGAATTAACAAAATTTCTCCCCTAACTAATCACATTCCCAACTAAGCATGAAATGCATTTAGCGCTCTTCAAACTCTGTTTTCCCATCAAATTCACCTGACACTTTACATAATTTTAGATTTAGAAAATCTCAAATGAAATTCGAATCTCCACATGTTTACGAGTATGTACATCACTCCAGCCACAAGTCTAAGTGGCATTCACTTAAATTCAATGCTGCTCAAAACAAATATACTTGGATGGAAGCACCCAGCGATCAGGAGCACTCTCGAGACAGACATACAAGCTTTCGCTAATTTTCATCATGAAAAGCAGTATCCAGATAACATACGAGTACGAGTAACATAAGGACCCGAGTTTCTCTAGCCTAGAATGTGTATAGTTTATGCACTTTAGATGCAATTAACTCCCCCGATTACAAACGAGTACCATCTGTGCCAGGTCAATGTCTCCTAACATCTTACACATGATGAGGAGCACCGAATGTGTACACGAAGCAGTGAATAATTGCAGTAAAAATTCCAACATCCACATCGTAAATTCTGCCAAGGAGAGAGTAGGCAACTACTATGGAGCAGCTTCTCGTCGGGAAGTTGTCTGTTGTAAATCTGGCACTTGGATCCCTATTTCTCTGGGATAAACTAAAGCGCACATATGTTTGAGGATAGATTAGGAGTTAATGTTCAAGAAGGATGTATTCGTTGTTGGCAATGCATCTTGTGTGGATCGTAATTCTTGGTTCACTTTTTCCTATTTCTTTCCATTTTTTCTTTTTGGCAAACAGAATGAGGTTGATTCTACTCAACACACACGAGTGCCCAACGAGGACAGGAGAATGTTTTAATGTACCGAGATGAACATAAAAAAAAATATGTCATTGCAATTAAAGTATTTCACAGGATGGTGGAGCAGTTTCTAAATGAGATGTTAGTTTCGGGGAGTAGGCAAGGAAAGAGGCAAGACCATACAAGGAAAATTGTAATCCTCAAACCCGAATACATGACAGCTTATCATTTCTACTTCTATTTTTTACACTGACTGGCAGGATTCCGTCGGCATTCGATCAATACATTAAGAACAACGTTCTTGTTGGAAGGCCTGCATGACTTCGAGCTGGTAACTACTGACTGTAGTTCGTGTCTATTGCTTCTTTTACATCCTCTTGCTGAACCCCAGAAACTGCTTGCATCAACTCTTTTGTATGCTGGCTAACATTACAAGCTCAAGGCAAGGCTCAAAGGTGGATGAGGGAACTGCACAAGAACTCGCCCGACAGAACCCACTGTATTGCCTGCATCCAGCCCATTAACCCAGTGACCTTCTTTCAGAACTTTTTTGAGGTATTCCGACTTCAATTTTGAACCTAACTGTCAGTATTTCTGTATTATATATGTATTTCTAGCTCTAGCACTCATGTTAGAAGTTACCAGGAAGCCAGGAATATGAATGATACCACTATTGGCGATCAATGCTGTCTAAAACAAAGAAACGATTTTCAGTATTACACGTGGAATGTTAGGTCCCTTAGTAGACCACGTTCAGTCAAAAACTTTGGGCAAACCCTAAACAGATATAAGGCAGATCTGATCCCTGTCGAAGAAATGCTGTTGAATGGACCGACATGATGACTTTCGGTGCGTAAAGCCATCACAGCAACAGTTTCCACTACTTGACGCCTATAAATGGTCTTCTGATCAATCGACTATCAACCATTGGGATCGACGCAAAGTGCGCCCTCAGTATTCTGGTTCTGACTCTCCAGAAGTCGAAATTGGCTTGTGCTACCTTGTTGTAACCAATGTAAAAGTGAAGGTATATGAGGATACTGGGTTTGAGTTGGAAGGCAGCAATCACAATCAGCTCGATATACTGCGCCACCAGTATCTCGTCCCAAAATCTAGTTGCAAGGCTAATGAAAATACGTTTCCTTCAAGCAGCACTGCGAAATATCAGGCTGACAATGGTTGCCGACTTTCGCATGCAGAGAAACGGAAATCACTGAGAACGTGTCCGCAAAGGAGGGCTGGAGTGACTCGTCCAATATGTGCGCGTTATTCCGCCGTTCATATCGTGTCGAACTTGTCCAAAGTGGTTGGCTTGTTAGTGTAGGCTAAGGACTTGACATAGCGGCGTCAAATCGCATGATGATGATGAACGTTCGCTGTGAGATGACCCAGTAGCCAGTCTTCTCCACAACTTCGGACGTTGCGTCGCTTGTATGATAAGTAGCGCCGTCTTGTTGGAACCACAGCTCGGATATATCGAAGTTGTCGAACTCTGACGGCAGAAAGCCGATTAACGTCGTTCTATACCTGAGACCATTGACGATAATGGTGTCTTCTTCCGCATTTCGAAAGCAATAAAGTCCGATGATGCCACCATGCCATAAACCGTACCAAACAGTCAATCTTTGCGAATGCATTGATGCTTAGCCGAACACTTGTGGATTGTGTTCGCAATAATGGCAATTTTGCTTGTTGACATAGCCGCTGATCCAAAACGGGCTTCGTCCGAGAAGACAATTTTTTGGCCAAAGCTCGGATCTCCGGCCAACATTTTCAACGCCCAATTAGCGAACTCACGGCGTAGTCTATCGTCGTTCGGCCTCAATTGTTGCGTCAGCACAATCTTATACGCATGTAGGCTTAAAATCCAACAGCAAAATAAGCTGCCAAGACGTTCAACATTTTTAACAGAAAGTAAAGCGAATAATCGAAGTGAACAAGACAATCTAGTGGTGGACTCGCATTCCGCAGACTCATTTTCCTGTTCGGCAAAACGACGCATACAGCCTGAACGACGATATGCAAAAATTCCGTCTACCTAACCTCAACTACGTTAAGACAGCCATTCAAACATATTGTGCCTTCAATATTGCTGCCAGAACTGACGGCCTAAATGCCGAGCTGTTCATAGCAGCAGCAGTTGACTCTGTGAAGGGCATGCACCAATTCATCTCCAAAATATGGTCGGACTAAAGCATTTTATGCCCGATCCAGAAGAAAGATCTAGACAGACTTGTTTGGGTGAACTAAAGAGGCATCAGCCCTTAAAATCTTTTCCGCTGTAATCGCATAAAATCTTTTCTTACACAACTGATCCCTATTAGAGTGGTTTCAGGGCTGGAAAATCCACAATCGACTAGATTTTTACATTACGGCAGCTTTTTGAAGACTCCTCGCTACTTCAAATTCGCACCTACCAACTATTAGTGGTTTAAGGAACTGTGACAAGGTTTATAGGGAACAATTTCATCAAACCTCGTTCAATTTTGGCATCCATACTAAAGTTATCTGGTTCTATAGGATGACCATGAAGAAAACTTACTGCTCCGTGAGGGTCAACAAGCTGATCCACTGTCATGGGTTAGTTCAACGTTATACTCAAGAGTACTGTACGAAACTCGCAAGCCAACACCAAAGGCACAATCTCTCAAAAATTTGTTCAAATACTTGGCGGGGATGGTTAAGGCATTATCGGCAGAGCACAGCTAGCTTTTCCTAAGGCATTTGCAAGTACTGAAGCAGAAGCGACGAATATAAACCTGAAAGCAAACGAGAGAAAGATAGAGTAGCTGATAACATGGAGAAAGAACATACAATATTGTCTACTCCAGCAGAACGTCACAATAGATAGGTAAATCTTGCCTGCCTAGGCAATATCAGTAGGTACCTTAGAGATCATTCGATTCCAATTACTTTTTTTTTGAGGCTCCGATGTTCCCTCTCAGACTCCCTAAATAGCACTATGTAAGACATTGATACCTTGCACAGAGATATGGATCTCAACAAAAACAATTGTCCATCAGAACGACATTTGTCCTATCCGTCCTATCCTTTCAATCTATCTCAAAGGAGAATGATAAGGGATTATCGAAAATAAAGTCCTGGAATAACATCTGATGTATATATATCCTTTATGACATCATTGAGTTTCGAAACAAAAAGTCAAATTTCCAAATCAGTTGTACCTCGATGCATGGACACATAAACAAGTCATTCCAGCAAGTTCGGGAAGAGCATATCAAGGTTATGCAACTTATTTGCAATTTATCCAACAAGACGAGAGGTTAGTACTAGGTAAGAGTATATGTAATGGATATGGCAACCACATACTTTGTACAGTAAAATCCACTACCATAGGGCGTCTTGCACGTGGCATCATAATAGCAAGAACTGAGCAGAAGACAGGATCAAACATA
>CASBSA010000032.1:0-127386 GCA_949129095.1 Volucella bombylans
GCTCTCTGTATGTTACTTGTTATTAGTGCAGGAATCAAACGATCCATTGCTTCATCTACAACTTGCTTAATGTATGCATTCATCTGTTTTTTGGTTGATTTTTCAGATCATGTTGAAAATTGTGACCAAGGAATTACTGCACATTAGAGTAAGCAGTATGTGCAGCCATATGAACTATTTGTAAGCGCAATGTAACATAGGAGCCTCGATTATTGGAGAGCGAATAATTTATGTTACTGTCAAAGATATTTCAATTAGAGGAACGATGTGGTATCAGTGTCGCTCTTAGAGGGGAGCGCATTACCGCTTGATAGTTTTTACTTGACCTCTGAGTGGTTATGTCAGGGTTATTACGTACGCTCTGTTTGTCTTGGAACAGCTCCTTTAGTTGTATTATTGTTGTAGCTCATGTCCTTGTTTTGATTTTAGCATTGATAAAGTCAAAAAAGCATAGCTGATTTTAGTTTTATTAAAACGGAAAAATTGGCTTTTCATCGTAAATGGAAAGGAATTGAAGTAGTTATTTTGAAAATAAAGTATGCTTGGACTTATGACTACGCCTGACTATTCACTTATAATAGACTTCAACCAATTGTTAGTAAAGATTGCATTTTTGAATTTGCCCTAAGCAAGATAAGTGTCTAAAACACAAGTTTGTGGCGGAGAGGAGGAAAATAGAGTATGTACGAGTATCTTAGATGGAATATGATCCTTGCGTATGTGCAGCAGTCGGCATGCTTGCGATTGCACTGACTTAGCTCGTCGGATCTTGCAGCAGCTCTTCTCTACAAAAAAATTATCTCATCTTGAAGTGAAAATACTGAGGAAAAAAGAACATGTAGCTCGACATAGAAGTATAAATACTGGGATAAATAAAATAAGATTATATCGCTGCATTGAAAAAAAGTCTCGCAACTGAAAATCATCAATTTTTTACAAAACTTAATTTTTAATAGGTAAACGCTGTATTATCACAATGAAAGTGCCGTAGTGAATAGGAAAAAATAAATACAAACTGCTTCGAACTTCTTGAGAGAGCAAAAATAGTTGTTTTTTTTTTTCATTCTAAACAAATGGTACAATATACTCGTAATTAAAATCTTGGAACAATGTTCAACAAATTGAACATAAAAAAAATTAGGTGTTTCATGAGATCATAACCAAGACGAAATCAAAATTCGCTTCGGCAAAATGGCGTGAGTAAATAAAAAAAAATGACATCAAACAAACTGAACAAAAATGCACTATTTCAAATTAATAATGTCAATTAATGAGGCATACTATGGCATTCTAATTTGAAGAAGTGGAAAATAGCCATTTTTCAAAGATTGAGATTTATCGATAACAAAATAATCGGCACAGTTTAGAGTCTCTCAGAAGGTATGAGAAATTCCGCAAATTCTCAGTTTCACGTAATATGAATTATGAGCAGGCCAAAATCATTCAGTTCTTGTGATCACAAACTTCTATAAAACTTAGCATGTAGATACGGAATATGAACAAACTACACTACTGTGGTCAGCCATCGTTCGTATGATGCATTGCAATACACCTTAATATTTTGCCGAGGAGAGGATGGATATCATTTTTTTATCAAGATGATTAATCCAGCTACTGGTAATTATCAATGCAAAAACTAAAAACAATGGTTTTGATTGTGCCCGCAGCTGTTAATGGAATTACAGACAGCACAAATGTTATCAGTTACATATAGTAAGATAGGTAAGTTTACTGAGAATGTTTTCCTCCACGTTCTTGAAAGTATTTATGTATGTTACGTCAGAGACTTCACTTCCGTTTTCCTCTTTCTAACATTCGCTTTTATCTTTTTTGCATTGCATGCCAAGCTACCAATCACGCGTAGAATGCATGACCAACAATGCGCGGATCATTTTTCCAAACGTTTCACTTTTGCGCTACACGCGCTTGCAAATATGACACCTTCGCCAAAGCGCATTCCATTCCCACAGGTAAACCTGTGTTCATCGGAAATGCTGTGTCAACAGATTTGCCATATAAAATATGCAGACAAGTTTAGTTTGGTTGGCTCTCTTTCGATAACTTCCGTAGAGTTAAGTGTTGTTAAAATAAAATAATTGAAAAGTAAATAAAAATAGTTTTTTTTATTAATTTACTAGTGAAAGAACATACCTTGTATACAAATGTATCAATGCAAGCAAAAAACAACTAATGGTAGAAATAACCCTCTACTGTTGTGATAAACTGTTTTTCATTTTGATTCCTTAATAACGTAAATTATTCTTCTAAAGGTCAAGCAACAAACAAAAAGTTCATGTGGTTGAAATTTATGCATACCGTTTCATGATTTGCCTAAAGCGGCCCATACACATGAAACAAGTGTTAACATATTTTCCGGTTTCAAGCAAAGTTTTACGTGTATCGCTAGGTTTTAACAACGATTTTTTGGTTTTAAAACATGTTTCAAGAAACTCAAATCGTTTTGAATTTCTGTTGCGGTTTTACAACATAACATATTTCATGTGTATGTCGTTGTTTTGACATATTTACGAGTATGTCATTTTTAATTCATCTCTGTTGGTGTACACATTGTCGCGTGCAAATTTTGGCTGCGGTATAATTTAAACGGTGTTTTTTTTTAATGGCGGCTGTAAGGTAAAATGATTTTTGGAGGGATTTTTTAAGAATTTACAAGGATCATCCCGAATTGTGGCAAATTACTCGTAAAAGCGTGGACTACAAAAATCGGGATAAAAAAGAATAGAGCATGGGAGAAATTAGTTGCGAAATACCGAAATACAAGGAAATAGATTCCAGCGCAACTGTGAATTTGGTAAAGAAAAAAATTCTAAAGGCGAGAGCTCCAAAAAATAAAAAAGTGTGAAAAATCGGGAGTTAGTTCCAGTGACGTATGTACGAGGGGCGTTCAATATATTCTCGGTGTCGATATGAAGGCAAATGCGAATTCAATTTAAATTGTTTTTATTTTTCAATATAATCTCCCCTAACATCAATGCATTTGTTACATCTTGAGATAAGCTTTTTTAAACCCTCAAAAAAATAAATTTCCTCTTTCTCTGCAAAATACCCATTTATTGCCGACTTGAGTTCTTCATCATCCGAAAATCTTTTTCCACGAAGACATTTTTTCAAATCCGGAAACAGGAAATAATCACTAGGGGCAAGGTCTGGACTATAGGGTGGGTGTTGGATTTCTTCGAAACCACAATCTCGCGCAGCAGCCTTGGAAACTCGCGCCGTGTGAACAGGAGCGTTGTCATGAAGAAGCAACACACCCGCTGCGAGTTTACCCCATCTTTTCTTTTTAATTTCCTCCCGCAAATTATGCAAAGTGGAAGTGTAGGATGTGGCGTTGATAGTTTCACCTTTTTTTTTTGTACTCAATGAGCAAAATTCCCTTTGAGTCCCAAAAAACTGTGGCCATGAGCTTCCCGGCAGACGGAGTGACTTTGAACTTCTTCGGGGGGTCTGTTCCTTTTTTATGCCACTGCATGGACTCTTGTTTGCTTTCAGGGTCATAATGGTGGACCCATGTTTCGTCCCCAGTAACAATTCGATCCATAACACCGTCCGCGTTCTCACTACACATCTCCAAAAGCTCTCTACAGCATGCGATTCTCACTTTTTTCTGAGGCGCTGTGAGCATTCGTGGCACCCACCTTGCACTGACCTTTGAAAGGTTAAGATAGTCATGAAGAATGGTGTGAATGGTACCAATTGAAAGCTTGGTGATCTCTGCCATCATTTTCACCTTTATTCGGGCATCCTCAAGAACAAGTTTTTTTGACTTCTTTGATGCTTTCTCCCGTACAAGCAGTAGCCGGGGCGCCGGAGCGGGGGTCGTCTTCAATGCTCTCTCTGCCTCTCTTAAACTCACTTGACCACTTTTGCACAGTTGATAATGAAGGTGCGGAACCCTGGTAAACAGCCACCATCTCTTCATGAATAGTTTTTTGACTTTTTCCTTGCTTAGTGAGAAATTTAATTACAGCGCGATGCTCAATTTTCAGCATCATCGTGTCAGTTGCCAGTATGATTCTGTTTAACTAGAGATAAAACGCGAATTAATAATCACATTTATATGAAATTTTACATGAATGCACTAAAATAATAGTATTACTTGATAAATAAGTCAATTTATATATACAACCACAGCTTCACCCCGATACCGAGAATATGTTGAACGCCTATCGTATATGTACCAATACTATGGTACTTTCAAGAGCTGGAGTTTTTGAGAGATCAGGAAACGTTGGATTTTGATACTTAATTTAATAATAAGGTGTGAAATGTATTTGTTCTGCCATGGAACTGCATCTATCGACTGTAGGGCTTCATGAGGGCCCCCGCCCAATTATCAAGGCTTTGCCCTTTAATGACGTTGTCTAATAATGAACGGGGGCAGAGCAAAGTACTGGTCTTATCGTAAACATCTTCTGATGACGCTATCGAAGCTTGCTACGATTCGATCAGTCACAAGTTGCCGGTCATAGGTCTTGTTGGCGGCTGGACCACCGGTAGTCCTTACCAGGACTTAAATCACTGTACCATGGGAGTCAGGAGCCCCCAGATCGCGGTCCGGCCCTTACTTGTTAGAGGTAGGCCCCCTTGTGGGAGCTTCATGTTGGCTGTGGGTTAAACCCAAAATCGCAGGAAGCGTTTCGGCTCAATATAGAGCTGCAATAAGTACACAATTTTCCCTGCTCTAAAGGTTTGAAGTTATTCGATTGCCGGGCTGCCGGCAAAACCGAAAAACCAGAAAAAAAACGCAAACCAATTGAATAAAAACAAAAAAAAACGATCCACACTGTCGGTGGTTGGGATCCGTGTGACGATCTGTCACCTCGAATTCCTTGGGAACAGAAAATTCCCTGAGGGGAAATTGGTAATGGCAGCAATATCGTTTGCTGAACCAAGTGGCTGCTCAGCTGGGCTGGGTGGAGGGAAAAAGATATTTTTAAATGTTAAATAGATAAACTACCAATGCCTCAATAGAAAAAAAAAGCGTGTTAGGCGCCATGCACTTTTTGCTCCGAGTGGAAGTGCAAAACCATCTACTACTAATACGTCGGAAGAAATAAACCAATATCCCGGAAGAAAAAAAATAAACCATAAATTTGTTTCTTGTCACTTTATAATGAAACGCTTTATTTGCGGAATGGAGGTAGAACAAAGTATGGCGGTAGCCGTTAAACGGCAACGACAAAACAGTAAATCTAATGGCGGCAATGAAGGTACCACTCAATAGACTGAACCGCTAGTTGGGAACCCGATTTCGATTGCAAAAAAAAAGGATTCGCCCGGAGTAAATAATACTACTTATCTGGTTAATTGATACTGTTATGCTCCTGTCCTGCCCGTCCTGATTTCGTCCGTATTTCCTCCTCGTTTTGGTATATCTTCAAGTCCTTGTTCTTTTTCCTTTCCTTTATCTTTATCCTTTTTTTTTTGTTTTAATTAATTTTCTTAACCTTTTTTTGTTGTTTTAAATTCTTGTTTTTTTTTGTCTTAAGCTTTTGATGGTCAACCAAGAAGTGATTAACCCTATCCCGATGATATTAGCTCGAACCGTAGGTCTCACACATACACTCTTTCATACATCCGTTCATACGGATGCAACGGTCCAATTTTCGCCTTTGTGTGCAACGCTCCGCAAATTTGCTGAAGTGTGCCACCGTGCATTGGATTTCCGTTGCCTTCACTCTCTCATACACACACATTCGTGCTTCTTTCTTATTTCCTCAAGTCTGGGGAAATTTCCTCCAAGATTGGGATTTCCCTTTGGCCCGAGCTAATATTTCCCTTTACGATCATTCCTTGGGGTTGCATTCAGTCTGAATGCAACACCAGTCCTTCCCAAAAGATAAAAAAAGGAAAAAGATACGAGTAATTTGCCAACAATATATGGCCTACTTGTATCATCCTAATCATTACCCGTTTCTGATAATGATCGGGTGGCGTACCTTGAGGGCGAAACACGAAACTAATCACGAGACGGGTGCTGTCCAATGAAACTAAATGTAAATAAAGACATCCCGGCGAATCCTCTTGTCAAGAATTAATTTAATGTGGGGCGCGCAACTAGGGGTCCATTCTTTACAACACTTTTTGTTACAATTTTATTTTGTTCTGTTTTGTATTTAAGGTGGTGACCGTCCGTCACCAAATAGATTATCTGTGGCAGTCCACCTGGTCCTATGGCTTTGTGTATTTATTGTACGCAGAGGGTTCCAGACCGTCCATCTGGCTCTAGACGTACCGCGTTGGGCTTAAGGTGACCGTCCGTCACTCCACCGAGACTAACGTCTCTTCGTCTCGTGGATCTGTTGGTTGTCCCCTCCGACAAGTATAAAAGCAGAAGGACAGAGCTCAAGAGCCCACCAATTCTTCCCGCTAATACACTTCTCCAAGGAGACAACGGACATAAAATGAACGGGTGGGGCAAAAAGCGGATCTGGCAGGAGAGACCGTGATGAAGCGGAGATGCCTTCTAAGGCTAAGGGATCTACCCGATAGGAGAGACAACACAACACATGGGCAAGAGCCGACGACTTTGTGAATGGCTCTTGTTCACTACAACGTTGGACGCTGGTCTCGCGCCTTCCTCCAAATGGTTGCTTCAATGGATCGTCCGTCCTACCTGCTGTGGTTGATCCTTCAAGATACTAGGAGGGTGCACCAATGGCTGATGGACCCATGGCTGCCCACCACCCTTCTAGGATTTTGAAGAACCAACGGAAAAGAATGTGGATGAATGAGACCGAAGGGAAAGGGAGAGAGAGTAGAACTTGTTGTGGTAAATTTTACCGCAACAGGTGCTGAGACCCTAAGAGCAGTAAGAGGTTTTAGGTCGGCCTCGACTCTTACCAAGGGTGGAACTTGTGCCGGCAACACAGTTCCGATTTGGTATCAGTGGATTGACGATGAGCGATGGCAAGGCGTATCCTTGCTCCCATGAATGTATGGGCATCCCGTAAGTTTAAGCCCACATGGTAGGTACTTACGTTAAACACAAGAGGCGTTCTGTAGGGCTTCATGAGGCCCAGCTGCGTCCATAAAAGCCAGTCGTTCGCAGATCTCCACAGAGAAAAGACGTGTTCCGGCTTTTTGTTGTGAGAAAGATAGCAAGTCAGTTTTTTCTTTCGTATAGACAATTGATCGTGCGCTTGTTTGTTGACTCGATAGCCAAGCGGGTAGCGGCGTCGGTCATTAAATCGTGGGACCCGAGTTCGATCCCAGGCAAACTTGAAACTTTTTTTCTTTTTTATTTTATTGGTCACAAATTGTTTAAATAAATAGTGTTATCGAAACAAAACTGTTCAGGAAAGTACGTGATGGATGGTGGAGAGCGTTCCGCTCTTCCCATAACGGGAGTGACAAAAGACAACAACAGTGTTGCCGGTACCGTGGCGAAAGCCATTAAGAGGAGGAGGAGTTTGAAATCCCCTCCAAATGTAACAAAAAAGAAAATAAATGCCGTTCTATCAGAGGACGATGAACATTATGAGGGGGGCAATAACAACTTTGCCTCTCTAGCGTCATCCGAATCGGAAGATGAGGAGGAGCAAATAAAGGAAATGAACATCAGCATACAAAAGCTGACAGAGAGAATGCTTGCTATGAAGCAAAGGCAAACTGCACGCAGGCAGAGGGAGCAACTTGAAGCAGAGAGCTCCCAACATCAAAAGCCACAAGAGCAGAAACAACAACTACAGCAACAACAAAACCAGCTGAAGCAGAAACATCAACAGCTGCAAAAACAACAAAAGCTGAAACCACAGCAGCTGAAAAAACAGCAGCAGCAGCAGCAGCAGCAACAACAACAACAACAACAACAACAACAACAACATAAGCAGCAGCAGCAGCAGCAGCAACAACAACAACAACAACAGAAGCAGCAGCAGCAGCAACAGAAGAAGAAGGAGAAGGTGCCTCCTATCAACACCTATAAATTAGAGGTAAATGAAACCAAGGACCTGTGTAAGTTGGTCATTGGCAATAATTTTAATATAAAGAGATTGGGGAACGATCGCCATGCCATCCACTGTAATACAGTGGAGGGCTACGCGAAAGTGAAAGAGCTCCTAAGGGAAACGACGACGGAGCACTTCTCATTCACACCGAAGTGTGAAAAGCGGCAATCTATGCTGCTGAAGGGGTTGGAACCGTCTTCTGATCCTGAGGAGATCCTGGCACTGCTCAAAGAGAAGGAGTGCGAAGGACTCAAGTTTGTAGGGGTAAAGCCATTTACCACAGCTAGAGCTAGGCGGGAGAAACGGAGTCTGCCGTTCTTCCTGGTGCAACTCAGTCCCGAAAGCCGTCTGGATAGTCTAAGGAGTATCAATGTCCTAGACTACCAGGTGGTTCACTGGGAAAAACTAAAAAGGAGCGAAGGCGTTATACAATGCGTTCGCTGCCAGAGGTTCGGGCACGCCGCGTCGAACTGCCAAATGCAGCCTCGATGCGTGAAGTGCGCTAAGAACCACAGTTCCGAAGAATGTCCTCTGGGTGTTGACGGAGAATCCGATAGGTCGCAGCTCTCGTGCGTGTTATGTGGAAACGTGGGACACACCGCAAACTATCGGGGTTGTCCTAAGTTCGCTGACATTAAGAAAGCAAAACTGGCTCGGCAGCAGAAGGTGGAGGTCAAACGTTCACCTGTGAGGTTTCAAACACGCCCCAAATTTCCTACGCCCAAATGGCGTCAGGTGGGGGGCTACGGTACAGCAAGCGACTGTTGCTTCTCCGGCGCCAACGCCGAGAACAACGGAAGCTGCACCTAACATGCTGGCCATCTTGCTCGCAATCCAAGGGCAGATGGCTCAGCTGCAAAAACAGGTTCAAGAACAGTCCAAGCGGGTGGACCAGATCTACGCGCTGCTGCCGGGCCTAACGCAACACATGTCGTAATGGGTACGCACATGGTGGAGCAAACTTTGAAGGTCCTTGCGGTGAATGTTAATTCACTGATTAGGATTGAACGAAGAGCCGCAATGTTTAAATTGCTACAAGACCAAACTCCTGATGTGCTTTTCGCTAGCGAAACTAAGCTAACCGATAAGCACAAACTGGAGTACAATAATTATATCGTTAGAAGAAGAAACCGGCCCAGATCCAAACGTGGAGGAGGTGTCGCGATCTTCATTAAAGAAGGTATAAAATTTCACAGAGTGTACAAGGGCGTGTTGCGCAGGTTCCGGGTGTTGGAGGCAGTCGTCGTGTACATCCCGCTTCGCAGTGGAAAGCGGCTGTACTTGGCCTCTGTTTATGCACCTGATACTTCACAATCCACCCTATTCATTACAGAGCTCGACACACTTTTTCGACTTCTGAGGCTGGAATCGGGGGAGAATTATTTTATAATCGGCGGGGATTTCAACGCTAGACACAGAGATTGGGGAAATAATTTGCCAAATACTAGAGGGAACCTACTACTCGATTGGTGGGGTCAGCACGATGTCATGTACAGACTCGGTCTTAAAGCGACGGATAACCCGTCGTTTCCCAGAGGCGGGTCTTATTTGGATCTACTGCTGTACGACGAACGTATACGACTGACAGGTACGAATTTACAAACGCTAAACTGTCTGCGCAAATTCGTGTATGACAGCGACCATTGTGCGGTTTTAGCACCAAAATTACAGTTCCCAACGAAATTGCGGAATTGGAGGAGTTTGTCCAAAGATATTCTTACAACTACAGTAAGACTCGATGGACGCGCTTCTCCGCAACCTCGAACAGAGCGCTCTCCTCGAACACGCTCCACCCACCGTCCAATAGGAATTTGTCAAACGAGGAGATCGACAATTACAATCGATGGACGAGACAATTAAACAAACTATGGACACTATAATACCGCGGTATCGACCTACAACTAACGAAGACCTGTTCCGCAATCCTACTATTGACGCACTGCACCGACAGAAAAGTAGACTTCTGACAAGACTTAAAAACTTGTACAGACAGTTAACTGACCGACGAGACCCGGAGATTAGGACACTGAAGTCGTCAATTAAAAATATTCAAACGCTAATAAAAGAAAATTACAGAATTTCTGTAAGTTTGTATTGGAACAACAAGGTTCGGGCTGTAAACACCAGCAACCCGAATATGTTTCCGCAAATAAATAAACTATTTCGGAGAAAAAATCAAAACGACCTTCAGTGTCTTAAAATAGCTCGGACAACAGACAACGAACGGTTACTGACAATAGCAGGTATTGATCCAAATGAGGCCGCTGATGATGACGACTTCTTTGTGATCGAGGATCCACAGGAGAAGGTTGAGGCCATAGGGGCGAATTTCCAGGAAGTATACAAGGCCATTGATATCAATAGCCCTAATTATGACCTGGACAGTCGCGTCTTGGTGCACGACTTCGGCATTCGAAATGAAATAGGGAACTGGCGATCCGAGGGCTCTGGTTTCACTCGGTTCAGCGACGAAAATATGGCAAATAATGTCATGACCAGAGAGAGTGACCTACCCCCGTTCATTTCGAAGGAGGAACTCCGTGAGATCTTCGACACAATCAGGGCTAAGAAATCAGTGGGGACCGATGGTATTCCGAACATCGTGCTTC
This sequence comes from Volucella bombylans, assembly GCA_949129095.1. NCBI lineage: Eukaryota > Metazoa > Arthropoda > Insecta > Diptera > Syrphidae > Volucella > Volucella bombylans. The sequence goes on from CASBSA010000032.1 coordinate 10,583, forward strand.
GACATCTTCCTCTAGAAGCGGTGGACATTTACACCACCCTGTTTAATAATGCAATGAATAATGCACATTATCCAGCGCATTGGAAAACGGCGGTGGTTCAACCTATCCCCAAAAAGGGGAAGGATATATCCAATCCGGCGAATCTCCGGTCGATATGTCTCCTTCCGAATATCAGTAAGGTTTTTGAAAAGGTAATCAATAGAGCTCTGTCTAGGTGGGCTGAGGACAAACATATAGTTCCGGATAATCAATTCGGTTTTAAGGCGGGACATGATATCTCACATGCCGCGTCTAAACTGGTTTCTGATATCCAATGGAACAAAGGCAAGAAACAGTGCACTGGTGCCTGCCTTGTTGACTTGGAGAAGGCCTTCGACACCGTATGGTTAGAGGGTCTTTTCTATAAGCTGACTAGGCTGGGGATCAGTAAACTACTCTTGTACATTCTTTATAATATGCTAACCAACAGACAGTTCATCGTGAAAATAGGCGATGTGACTTCTGTTGGAATATTTCAAATTAAAAATGGTCTTCAGCAAGGCGCGGTCAATTCGCCGATCCTATTTAACATTTATACAAGCGACTTGATAGGTTCACTTCCCCATACTATTGCGTACGCAGACGATGTGGTAGCGTACAGAACAGGTCCAAAAATCGAGGTCATTAATACTCTCTTGCAGCGTGACTTCGATAAGATAAGACGATTTTGCGATGACTGGAAGTTGAAAATGAACTTTCAGAAGTCGGAAACCATTCTCTTTAGGACGCCGTTGTCTAGAGCCTCTAGGGATACCAGAAAAAATTGGAGAAAGTTCTCGATTATTGGACAACATGGACAGCCTCTTGCCTGTCGAAATGTAGTCAGATACCTTGGAATCTGGCTAGATCAGTTTCTGTATTTTGGCAAAAATGTAGATGCTGCTCTGGCCAGAGCTAAAGGTGCTTTTGCCCTTACAAAGAGACTGTTTTATAGCAGCCAACTCGATGCGAGGGTAAAGGTAATCTGCTACATGGCCCTTATCAGGCCCATGCTGGTATTTGGTTGTCCCGTGTGGTTCAATGTACGAGCAAGCTTAATGGAAAAGATTCGGGTGTTTGAGAGGGCTTGTCTTAGGGCTTGTCTTCGCTTGTACAGAACACCAGAATCGGAGTACAAGAAATTTTATCCTAATGAGGTCCTTTATAACAGGGCGAACCTAATACGAGTGGACAACTTCGTAATTAAGCTGACTCGAAGGCACATTGCAAGAGCAATGACCTCGACGAATAACCTGATATATGGGGCTTACTACCCCAATTACCTTTACCACGAGAGTGTGCGCTTTGACGGCTTCGTTCCACCGGAGGCATTCCTCTACCTTGATCAGATAGGGTTGATCCAGGATAGATCAGCGGTGCCGTTAATCTTCCATGTCGCTCGGACAGCTGGGGACAGGCGACTCAACTACAACAGAGACGTCGCACACGGTAGTGTGGATCGTCTCAGGTTCAGTAGGGCGGTGGGGAATCGCGATAAGAGGGATGTCGTTCGGCAGCACCAGCATTTCTGGTGGCTGAATGATGGAGAAGATGTTTCGTCGTCGTTTCCGTCAATTACGGACCAGCCTCACTAATGAGGCAGGGCTGACCAATGTATTTGCTTTGTAAATAGCGATGGCCAGCTTACATAGGTTTAGGTTAGCATTTAAGAAACATATACATATATCAGTGTATACAAAGGTGTATACTGATATATGTATATGATCGTGTATAATGTCTATGTGTGTTTATGTGTGTATTGTGCATTTAGGTTAGGTAGGCTAAGGTTTATTTTAAGTTAGATACTAAGCTTTTATAAAAAATAATAAAATGTCCATATGCTAAGTTTTTTGTTATAAATTTTTTCTTAGCCCTAAGTAGACAAAATAAACATTTATAAATAAAATGTAAATGAAGTCGAAAGACATAGATATAAGAATTTAGATTAGCTTAGGGTGCCTGTGTGGGGCCAGTAAGTTAGTATAAGATTGTTAAGTAATTGTAAGCTAGCATTTAAGCATTTTTTGTTAGTATGTAAGAGTTAGTGATTAAGTAAATAAAATGCATTCAAAACTGAAACTGAAACGTCCATAAAAGCCTTACGTAGCACGGGCAGATGCTACATCAAGTGGTTTTCATTCCCGGTAAGGGAGTACAAATTAAGAGTGGGATGCTTCCGCTGCTTTGCTCCGGGGCATGGAGTTGCTGACTGACCTCATAAGGAGGGCATTTGCCGTCGCTGCGAACAAGGAAGCCATAAGGGCAGTTAGCTGCAAGGCAGCTATGCAGTGCAGAAATTGTGCTGCAAGAACACGTCCGGCTGACCACCTTAGAGGTCAACCGACTGCCCCATGCATGTAGCTGAGTTGGCAAGGTTGGCTAGGACGATGAAGATCGTCCAACAAAACTGTCAGGGCGCTTTTTCGGTAGGGGTCGATTTAGGAGTTCAGATGGTTAGGGAGGGCTGCAGCATTGCCCTGGTTCAGAAGCCCTACACATCTGATGGATGTGTTAGGGGTTTACCTGCAGGAATGCGGGTCTTCCTTGATACCAGAGGAAATGCTGCGACTATTATAAGGGATGTAAACTTAGTTTGTGTGCCTGTTTTCTCCAGCGAACGAGGTGTTTGCGTAAGCGTAGAAGGCGCTTTTGGCGGGATCTTTCTTGCCAACGTCTACTGCAAATACAGTGAGACAATTGACCCAATATTGAGTATATGGATGGTTTGTTTTCACTTGCCGGCAGTGAACCCCTCATTATCGATGTTGACACCAATGCAACCTACCCTCTTTGGTTCAGTAAGGAAACCGGACCCTTAACGGGTTACCGGAGCCAGACTCGGGGGAATGTTCTTGGTGAATGGGTCGTTGCGCGCAATGCCCATGTTATCAACGAGCCGAGTGAGGTTTATTAGGGTATCGTCTCAGATATTCCAATATCGCTCGTTGACCACTAACGTTGCAGAGTCCATAGCACAAACCAAGTTTTCGTATTCTTGTGTTGAAAAGTCCATTATTGAGGAGAGGATGTAATGAATTAAACGTCAATATATCGGTTAAAAACTGGTTATACAAAAATGTTGCATTCTTTTTGCAATATATAATTTTTTTGTTCAGAAAAAGGACCTGCCATTTTTCTTTACATACCAAAGGTGGTCCCTTTTTCCCGTTTAAACTATCAAAAAAGTAACTTTTTTAAACAAAAATTTATTGAATTTACATTACGTAATAGCAACCTTATTTTGGACAAAAAATTTTCAAAGCAGCTGTTAACGAGTTAATTTTATAGGGATATTGTACAAGAATGCCTCATTTTGGCACAAGTTGGATCGTATCTTGAAAACTGCTGACTTTAGACGAAATGACTTGATTGTTTATAAATATTAGGTACACATTTCAAAGTTGCAAAAAGTGGGGATTAATAATATATTTTTGCGTATAAAGTGATGACAAACACAACATTTTTACTACCGTTTTTTTAAAAAATCACTTTTCGTCCAGAATTATTTTTGACACCTTAAAATTAGGGTAAAACTTATTTTCAGAGAATTAAAGTACTCATAATTGCGAATTTAAAAACATATTTTACCATAAATGCATGAATTCAAAATATATTATTTTTAACAGAAGTTAAAACAGAGAAGCATAAGTCTTTGGTTAAAACCTCTGTGTTAAGGAGGGGATGCATTTCCGCATAAGATACAAACATCCGACTGGTGTTCTTTAATCCAGAAGTATGGAGCTTCTCAATCGTGAATGAAGTCGCTCCAGGTTGTTTTGAGCGAACAATTTTGCCAGTTATCTACGGTCCAATGTGCAAAGATGGTGAATAAATGAAAAGATACTCAAACATTATGTGCAAGTGGAAACAAAACAACTAACTGGGCCAATCTACCAGTGGCGATCGAGCTTGATGGAAAGGGTTATTAACTGAAGCCTAAGTCTATGGAGAAGTGTAGCACTATTTCAGTTAGGTAAAATACATTACGTATTAGTGCATACTCGTAAATTTGTAAGTTAATACATACACATAAGTTTTGTTTCATGTTGGCAATATCAATGCTATATCACTTTTGGTGCAAATATTGTGTATAAGAGTTGTATAGACATGTTAAAGTTCAATTTTGTAACAAATCAAAACAAATTTTTACCACAACTCTTCCAACGGGTTCGAAGGTAACCTAAACCTTAAAGGATTCTTCCACATACATATATAATTTTTTTGTATAAAAACTTTGAATTTTCTCCAAAAACAACTGAACGATTTTAACAAAAAGTTGAACATAGCGCATAGCGTATTTTGTAAAAGGCCTGGTTTGTAGGGTGGCTATAAAAATCGACTTGTGCTACTTTTTATTTACTTTTAAACTTATTTTATTACAATTAGTGTCTTTTTCACTATATACGAAAACACAAGCTATGTATAATTTAATTTAATTTTTTATTTAATAAAGCCCAAAAATAGGTAGTGAACATAATTTTCTACAGGCTGTATGTATATATGCACATAAGTGTTTATCAATTTGTAATCACTCTGACAGTTAAAATGCTTTGTTAAGTCCATAATGCCTTATGATTTACATTTGCATGTAATCTGACACAAAATAATCCTTTTAAGTAGTGATGCTCTCACGATTTATTATTTGAATCACTATAATCTTTGCTGCCGTCAATATAAAATGATAAAAAAAAAAATAACTAAATTTTACTTCATTAATTTTTGACAGACTATTTTACTTCGTTCGTCCTTTAACATAAACAAAACTGGCATAAAATGATAATTAATGGTCGCACTGCACCATGTTTTAGCCGTTATAATGTTTAAAAACGAAGACAACGAAGGACAGTTCAATTGCATTTTTAAAAAAGTCATTTGTGATAGAGATAAATATATATACATACATAAATAGCGGCTACCTTCACTTTACAATCAGTCGTCTCTCATCTTTGATATGTCAAAGGAGGAATTCATTCATTCGGCTGTTTATGGTGATTTTATGGCAGCCGTAAATCTCAACTTGCACTCTGTGATTTCCTTTGTCGCGTCCTGACAGGAAAACAAAACGACAAAAGTACCAGAGGTATTTACGTGGCCGAAAAGATCTCCTTTGAGGAGTGAAATGGGATTTCATGATTATTTTCTCATCAATTTTGCTGTGGTTTTAAAACGTCAATAAAATGCAAAATATATCGCATTTATGCTTTATCTCGGAATTACACTGTCATAACTAGATTGGACATTAAGTTGTAAAGCCTTTGAATTTTTTTATTTTGTTTTAGTATCTTCTCTGTCGTTTAATACCGTACTATCCGTATATATTAAATTCCTTTCAAAATGGATAACATTTAGACCAGAATTTTATGTCTGCTCGGAACTAAAAAAAACTCGTAAGAACTAAGAAAATCAAATTTACCTGAACTATAGAATGATCATGTAATAAAAAATATAAATACTCTTAGGTTTGCAGTTAGTAATAAAAAGCGAGTATACTCATAATAACTGGCAAATTACTAAAATCGTGCACAAAAGATGCGTTCGTGTGTGTTTTTTAGAAGGAAATTTTTTGTCAAATATTTATATGTACATCATTTTAAGAGATATAGTGAAGAACAAATGTACAATAATAGACAAATTCAAAGATGACCGTAAAGCTTTAGGTTACTTAAAATTATTAGGCCATCGTATTTCAATATATGTCCTAGGGAAATAATAGTGATAAGAGCAGAACAAGCATACGTTGAAAACTAATAGCCAGAGCAATGCAGCTAGTAGCTATAAAACAATTTTCAGATAAAATACAAAGAGTTTTGGACTCAATAACTGTATAGACATTATTTCAAAGAGATTCTCATTCTTCAGAATACATTTTATATGTACATCTCCATATATAAAAATAACCTGTTCGTTTAAATACTAAAAACCTACAAACTAACCATGGAGAACTTACACAATATATTTGCTAATATGATGAGAGCTAACAATGAAATGGCAAAATCAATAACTAATCGTAATGTTTTTTTAAGTAGGTTATGTTATTTAGTTTATATAGTCTAACTCTATTTAATCTACAATTTAGAGAGTCAAAATTTTTTTTAGCGCTGATCAGTGAATAAGGTGCGAGAGCTGAGTTATGATATAATTTCAATGCAAACGCAACTCATTGAATATTGTACTTTCCATATTTGAATCCAGAAGAAAGAACAGTTTTTAACAATGTTATGCAACAAATTGAGAGTGGTGAAAGGTTTGTTTTTTCTAGATTCTCTGGGAGGAATTGGCAAGATTTTTCTATTAAATTTGCTCTTAGCCCAACTTCGGAAAGATAAAGGAGTTACTGTTGCAGTAGCCTCCTCTGGATTAGCTGCCACGCTACTCGATGGTGGCCGAATGACTCAAAGAACTAAACTCATGAAAAAACACCTATTTCTAGCATCAGTAAAAAGAGCGACCGTAGATGGATGTTGCAGCAATGTAAGCTTTTGGTTAGAGGTATAATATCCCACAAAAGAGCAATCGAAGCGCTAAATCGGGCCATGAAAGATATTAAAAGGAACCAAAATATTATCTGAGGAATGGTCATGTTTTTTTTATTTTTATGGCAAATATGCGAACACAACTGCACAACGAGACAGAGTAATGCAAAAGCGAAGATTATATTACTACAGATGCTAAGGGTATGATTTTAATGACTAATGAAAACGCAGGACAAGTAAATGAAAAAATGATGTCACGTTATTTAGTAGGGGATATTGTAGAATATTTGTCTGAGTATGATGCATCCTATAAAGTTTCTTAAGTCTTTGGGTTTGTGAGGACTGACTTCTCATAAACTAAGGTTGACGGTTGGTGTTCCGGTCCTCTTAATGCGAAATCTTGATGAGCCCAGATTGTGCAGTGGTACACGTTTATGAGTTGCACATCTGGGCCGAAATATTGTTAGGGCTATTATAAATAGTGGCACAGCTAAATGAGAAAGTGTTTTGATCCCAAGCATCGAAATTATACCGACGGAATTGCCTTTTCAATTTAAAAGATTGACATTTATAGAACTGTGTTGAGATAAGATCTTGCAATAAATAATTGATAACAAAGAGTTATTTCTTCTTTTAAATGAACATATGTATGTAGTGCACAAACATTTGTACATACACCCAACATGTCTACACAACTCTACACTCAGTTTTTATATATATATACTTATAAAATTACTAGGTTACTTACTCATCGCCACTAATCATAATAAAAGTACTGCTGGTAAGGGCGAGTATGTAAAGGGTGGTCCATAATTAACGCACGATGTTAATTGTAAATAAAACAAAAAGTTTTCAAAGTATTATCTTAATATTGTTTATTATGATAGAAAGATCTATGACAATTATATGTGAAATAAAATATCTGCCAAATGCTCGCCACGGCTTCGGTGGCATACCTCTACCCGATGGTCCATATTGGTAATGACTCTGAGACATAATTGAGGTTCAATGTCGTTAATGTGCCGAATTATCTCATCCTTTAGCTCTTGAATTATTGCTGGCTTATTGACGTACACTTTTTCTTTTAAATATAAAGAAAGAAGTCAAACGGTGTCAAATCACATTATCGTGGCGGTCAATTAACATCGCCACGACGTGAGATAACGCGGCCATTGAATTTCTCGCGCAAAAGAGCCATTGTTTCGTTGGCTGTGTGGCAAGTGGCACCATCCTGTTGGAAGCACATATCATCCAGGTGCATATCCTCAATTTCTGGCCACAAGAAGTCCGTTATCATCTCGCGATAGCGAATACCATTCACGGTAACTGCTTGGCCGACCTCATTTTCGAAGAAGTACAGCCCGATAACGCCGCCAGTCCATAAACCGCACCAAACAATCACTCATTGTGGATGCATCGGCTTTTCAACAATAATTCGTGGATTCTCATTTATAATAAAACCCTACTAGTTTAACTCGCGTGTGTAAACCATAGGTAGCAAAGTCTGCAAAGAGAAACATCTGACGTTGGTTTATCGAATCAAATTGTTATAGGCATTATCTCTTTACAACAATATGAAATAGTGCACCCTCCAAAATCACACTCACAATCCGCTATCCATCGGTGTGTTACATATGTACATTCAGTCATTGCAATTGCTGTATGACAAATACAGCAACAGCTGCGACCTAATATACGAAACAGTACTATGACTGGACAGCGAGAGGTGGCACCCCCTCACTGTGTTTTTTTTTTTTTTCCTTTGACGCTGCACTGCACTGAATATTTTTTTTGTACACGCTTTTTTGTTGGGAAGATTGATAAAACAAAGACTCACTACTTCCAATGTTATAATAATAAATTACTTTTAATTTATTTGATTCGACTTGTCTTTACAATACCCGTGAACAACTGAACTGATTACAAATTAACTTGAACATCTAACCTATCCTATGCAGTTGTTTTCGAAACTTCATACTGCAAACTTTGGTGTGGTGGGTTCGTCGGTGCTTTGCCCTGTCAAGAAAGTCTATTTTTTTTCTTAAAAATTCTCCTTCTCTAATTTGAGAACAAAATTGTCTACTCGCTTCGTGAGTGTTAATTTCTTAGAAAAAAAAAACAACCATCCAACCTGCCCGCGATACCTTTCATGTATCAGCAGCCGAATTGTGATTGCTTCAAAGTGCACTCTAAGTAAAGATACCATCTTACAAACAGCGCGAAGCGAAACTTCCTTTTAAGATACTCATTTGAGGTGCAATTTTTATAAGAGCTCTTCACAAACGCTTTTGTGGACAATCTCCTTAGAAAATAATCACTTGGAAGTTGACAGCCCACTATCACCAGTTGCCAGTAGTATCACCATCAGTAGTGTCACCTGTATTGGCGCCAGTAATCATTTTCAAACGATCTACCCATTTGTGGATCCGCCATCAACGATCACTGATCTTAAATCGCGAAATTAATGATCCGTTAAGGTTTTAAAAACCGAAATCGTGGCGCACGAACAAACAAACCGGTTTTCAAATAAAAAAGCTATCACAGGTGATATTTGGCTGCAATGGTTCTCCTGTTGTTTTCATCAACCACAATCACCATCGAGGCGGCGACACTAGACGCATCGACAGATCAATGGTCGGTAATCCGACCAATTTTCAGCATACCGGTCATATTGGTTCCGCTGATGTGGAATCACCTGAATGCCATACAAACACAAATGCAGAGCATGCTGATAAATCACAACTGCCAAAGCCGTATAACAAGAAAGTATTATTAGCAACATATTGTAGTTCTTTCCATAATTACACATCTACATATATTGGCAGACTTCAGAAGAAGAGCAACAAAAACCAAAAAAAAAAAAACCAAAAAAAAAAAGAGAAAAGTATCCAAACGAAAACAAAAAGAATTAAAAAATCCTCCAAGGCTTCCAATATGTAATGTAATCAGTCATATCCACTTAATAAGAAGAACTGAAATACCACAACGCGTGTGACGAGTAAATAGAAAATAGTTAAACCTATAAACCACTAGATTATTGGCTTTTTGACAAAAAATGTTCTTCAAATATGTTACACACTGCAAAAGAAAAGAACGTAACGAAATCTACTTGTAAACTGAAATAATTATTGTGTAGAGATTTAAATTTATAGTTGAAATGTATAAAAGAATATAAAAGAAAAAAATCATATTTTAATTGAGAGAGTAAATGTATGTATGCAACAATAACATAACAATAGAATTGTAAAGGTAAATGAAGAAAGTATAATAAATTATAAAAATATACGTATTCGCACGTTTTGAACTGTAACGAACTTTGGAGGTAAATTAGTCCGGACAAGCAGCAGACCCTGATTCGAAAAGTTCATGGTGTCATTTACATGAATATTATAATACAATTTATGAATTTCACAATACCTATGCACTTGATTAGCATGTGAACGGATGTCGTCGCTCTTAATGTTAGGTAGTTGGGTAGTTTGTAGACTCAAGCGTTGGTGGTGGGAAATCAGGTGGCTACCGCAACTCCTTCCCGTTTAGAATAAAGCGACGTCCACAATGACATCACTGGATCTGGAGTGAAAGACTGTAATGTCTGAAGCTGCTTTATATCGGCTTTTCTTCTTGTAGTAGTGATAACGATGATTATAAAGACGATCGGAATAATGACAAATATAGCTGTTGTTGTTGTCAACACGTGCAGGACTTCGGCCTTAACGCTTTGGCTGGCTAATTTTCTGTCTGTTAGAAAATTGAATTGTTTCAATTTTTATAAGTTCAAGACTTTCTTCGTATTTGCTTCTGCTCGATGGTGGTGCGACATGTACATTAGGGTGGTCCTTATTTTCAAAAGTCGGAATTTTTTTTTGAGCACCCAATTGTTTTGTTCCATGACATCTAAAAACATTACCCTACATTTTTTTTTACGACCACGTTAACATGTGCCACACTGAGCTTAAAGTTTACGTTCTTACGAAAGTTCATCTACTGTACTAGTACTTATTGTATGTAATGTACGAGTACGAGGGGCGTTCAACATATTCTCGGTATCGGGGTAAAGCTGTGGTTGTATATATAAATTGACTTATTTATCAAGTAATACTCGTACTATTATTTTAGTGCATTTATGTAAAATTTCATATAAATGTGATTATTAATTCGCGTTTTATCTCTAGTTAAACAGAATCATAATGGCAACTGAGACGATGATGTTGAAAATTGAGCATCGCGCTGTAATTAAATTTCTCACTAAGCAAGGAAAAAATCAAAAAACTATTCATGAAGAGATGGTGACTGTTTACCAGGGTTCCGCACCTTCATTATCAACTGTGCAAAAGTGGTCAAGTGAGTTCAAGACAGGCAGAGAGAGCATTGAAGACAACCCCCGCTCCGGCGCCCCGGCTACTGCTTGTACGGGAGAAAGCATCAAAGAAGTCTAAAAGCTTGTTCTTGAGGATGCCCGAATAAAGGTGAAAATGATGGCAGAGATCACCAAGCTTTCAATTGGTACCATTCACACCATTCACACCGCTCCTGTTCACACGGCGCGAGTTTCCAAGGCTGCTGCGCGAGATTGTGTTTTCGAAGAAATCCAACACCCACCCTATAGTCCAGACCTTGCCCCTAGTGATTATTTCCTGTTTCCGGATTTGAAAAAATGTCTTCGTGGGAAAAGATTTTCGGATGATGAAGAACTCAAGTCGGCAATAAATGGGTATTTTGCAGAGAAAGAGGAAATTTATTTTTTTGAGGGTTTAAAAAATCTTATCTCAAGATGTAACAAATGCATTGATGTTAGAAGAGATTATACTGAAAAATAAAAGCAATTTAAATTGAATTCGCATTTTCCTTCATATCGATACCGAGAATATATTGAACGCCCCTCGTATGTAACTTTCTTTCACTCTCTTGTATAAAGTTTTTTTTTCTAAGCAGGCGTAGGTGATGGAATTTAAAATGCACATCATTATTTATGTCTATAGAAACTTTTAGTAGCCCGCGATCAGTTATGAACAATCAAATCCTAGGTTCTAAATTACCTTCAAAACGAGATGTACTCTGTGTGTTTTTTATAATATGCGAAGAGTGAAGTTAAGTTTAGCAAATAGTGTTAGTTTAGTAATAGATGAGTGTTTTATATTTTGAAAAAAAGCAAGAATTCCTACTCGTGATGGATGTCATTGCTTGAAACAGCTGAAAAAACTTTACGAAGAGCTACGATACATTGAGCAAAGTAAAAACAGAAACACTGGGACAACGAAAAAAAAGAATATGGTTTTGCGGAAACCTTAAACGATTTATTTAATATCGCGCATGCATCAGCCTTGCATTTGATGAAAATTGAAGAGGATACAAAGTTTTTGCTTTTACAAAGGCAGAAAGGTGGACTTAGGCGTATGCTTGAAACGGACTACAACCTTGCAGCTATGGAAAGAAGAAAAGGGATCGTAAGAAGAGAACCAAACAACGAGTTGAAGATCAAAGTACATTAAATTATCACGAAGGTAGGTAGTGGTTTTGTTATGTTTAAATATTTGAATGAACAAATTATTCTGCTAGTAGAATTAGATACGACTTTTTCATCTGATGAAGAGGAGCTTGAAGTTGAAAAATTCTATCCCTGAATTCTAGCTGTGAATTGCTGCCGTCAGGCTTGAAAAGTGCTAGAGTAGATATTTTAACTTCTAGGCCATCAGCAGTGCTCGATAAATATAAAATAAATGACAGAGATGCCGTTCACCTTTTGACAGCCTGAAGTGAAGCCTCTTCCTTGGATTCTTTAAAATTTGTGATTAACCGCACCTCTATAAGGCTTTCTCGTCAATATTTCAATATAAATTTTCCAACATAAATTTAAACTTTGCCGTAATACACTGGGACTCCAAACTCCTTCCCGATATAACTGACCAAGCTAAAGTTGACAGACTTCCAATTATTGCAACAGCTCCAAAAATTGAACCACTCCTTGGAATACCGGAACTTTCAGCTGGAACTGGTATTGAAGTATCATTTGCAGTGTATTGAAAGATTGTCCATTGATGGATTAAGTACCAGCTTTTGTTTTTGATACAGCTGCATCTAAAAACAGGCGTTTGAACCAAGCTGATGTCCTGTTAGAAAATAAAATTGGTCGAGACATACGAGTACTCTACCTAGCTTGTGATGTCACATTTATAAAACTGTTCCTCAAGTAGTATTTAATGCATATAAACTGGATCCTGATATTCTTTGGTTTAAAAGATTTAAAACTCAGTGGAAAACGATTGATAAAAGTAAAATTTTCATATGGTCCATGGACAAAAATCATGTGAACATCCTTGCAGATGTAAGGGAAGAAATCTTGGTATTTGCTATGAAAAGGCTAGAAGATAATTTTCCTTGGGATGACTATAAAGCGTTTCTAGAGCTGATAGTTATTTATCTGGGAGGAACTCCTCCAAGTGGCATTACATTTCGGGCACCAGGAGCTTATTATTTGGCTCATTGGAATACATTGCAATACAGATGTCTTACATGCACCATTAAATGACATTAATTTTCCAAAAAGACTCAATTCCTTTAGAGAAGATGATATATCTATAGCTGAAATTGCAATAAATAAGTTCCTTAATCATTTATAGTACCTGAATGAGGAATGTGCAGCGTTTTCATTTTTCGATGATAGGCTGAATGTTGAAGAAAAGCGAAAAATATTTTTAAAAGTTTTGGAAGGAGGTTTTTGGTTTTGGAAGACGAAGTAAACAAGAAATTACATCTGAAACCAGCTGACGTTTCACACTTCATTACCAAAAATCTTCCATCAGATCTAATGTCAGCTAAATCTATGAAAATTTTCGAAAGATTTGGCTTATCTGCAGACTTTTTGTACATTGATCCAAGAGTTTAGAATAACCAACCAGATTATAGACGAGCAAAGGAAATAGTCGGATTATTAAAAGCAGTCAATGATACAGCTGAACGTGGAGTTAAACTAATGGAAGAATTCAATAACAAACTCACTAAAAACGAAGATCAAAAGCAATTCCTACTTCAAGTGAGTACCGTTTTCATTTGCTTAAAAGAACTCGCAGATTTGTGACTCTTTGTTGGGTTATACGAGTATGTAACGCCTCCCCTCTAATGAAGCGAATGCCAGATGAATTGTTCCCTAGTAGGAGCGACTAGCGTTTATAGTTTATACGCGAGTCTGCAGAATCTTGATTGTTTGATGGTAGTTGTGTCGGTGCTAACATTTTCCTTATTGTATGATATACGTTTTATATGGATGATTAAAATTAGTGTCACAGTAAATAGGATGAAGACCATGATAAGTTGAAAGTTCGGATTGATTTGCTAGAAAATGTTGCTATTTCCTCTTGACAGTCCTAAGCTGGCAAACGCCGTGAATAGACAAATGTTAGTATTGTGTTGTGAGAGCATTTATGACTATACCCTTAAAGAAGTTAAATCTAAATTTCCACTTAATTATTTAAGTCTTATTTAAATATTAATTATTTAAATATTTCTCATAAGAAGAGCTATATTATATTTCCAACAAAAAATTTCCAATAATGGACGGGGGACTGTTCCCCCTAACCATAACCGGTTTAATAGCCTCGAATCTGAGGCGCTCTTAAACCGGGGCAAGAGACCTAAAAGAAAGCATGGTGGCGAGGATTTCCCTAGTCTACCAGCTATACAAAATGATGATAACGTTCCTCGATACATCATAATTAGTGGATTAGAGAAAAACTAAAAAAAACCCCAACAATTTCCGTAAACTATCCACCTACAATCCAATCCGAATCAATCGCGGATTAGAACACATATCCACAGACATATTAGAGGTTAAGTCAATAAGATCTGGTAACTTGCTCCTTAAGGTACGCAATGTTGCGACAGCCGATAAATGGAGACAATGGTAAAAAAATTCTGTTTGGTTTAATAAGGACATTTCATCTTTGGTTAAAGCCAAGAATATAGCCTGGAAGAACGCTCGAAGATATCCAACAACACCAAATTGCTTATCTTATTGGAAAGCTAGTGCCAAGGTTAAATATGAATCTATTAAAGCAAAAAGATCATCTTGGGAAAGCTTCGTGAATACAATGGAACCAGCCTTGGACTCCAAAAACCGAATAAAATCCCTAAGATCTTAAAAATACACTCACCACTTTCCTTACATTTTTCTTAATGGCTCTTTGGTAAATAGTCCCATAAAAATTTCCAACACGTTCTCAAAAACATGGGAAAAGTACAGCGAAAATAATACGTTTCCAGAAAATGTCATTACCAAGAAACTAACTTTCAACTTAAGTGACCTTCCGATCCAACAAAACCTTTGCCAAGTACTTTCAGAAGACATCTCAAGAATTGAATTTGACACTACACTACAATTACTTAAATGAAATACCCCAGGAGAAGACAACATCACATATAATATGGTTAAATTAGCTGCTGATAGTCTTAAGAACCGAATTTGCTCACTTTACAATAACATCCTACGGACTGGTATCTTTCCTCATGATTGGAAGAAAGCTATACTCAAGCCAATTCCTAAAAGCTCTCAGAACTATCACCAAATAGATGGGTGCCGCCCGATTTAGAAAAATATAGGACGTAGAATAGGCTGGTTGGTGTAAAACTCAATTAGCAACGAACAACATGCTTTTAGACCAAACAGAGGAGTTCAGTCTCTTATTCATCTCCTGGGACACAAACTTGCAGATAATCTCTCGTCTTGTAAACACAGCGTTGTTTTGTCATCTGAACTACAGAAGGCTTTCAACCGTATCACAACCTTTCCTATAATGTAACAGTTACATAAATGGGGGGTCCGTCAGATAATTTTAAAAGTCATTATATCCTTTTTATCCGGAAGAACTTTTTGTGTTAATGTCAATGGTTTTACCTAAAACAAATTAAAACTTAAAAACGGGATACCACAAGGCTCTCCGTTGTCAGTATATCTTTACAATGCATATATAGATGCACTTATAACTGAACTTGCACAACCAAAACATAACCTCGATTTCGTAAGTGTATATGTAGACAATATCTTCATGGTAGCTTCAGGAGATCCATCTAAGGTAAAAACAGTCTTGAAATCTGGTGACATTGAAATCCATGCTCGTCGAAAAGGACCACATCTAGAAAGCGCTCTCAAAATAACCAAGGCTTTGGTCGAAGGCACCCTCCAACATATGTGGACCTCAAAGAAAAATTTGGAGAGCATCGATATAGCCGTAAACGAATGCTACCGAACATCTACAGGAGCACAACTTTACGCAGAAAAAAAACAAAACAGAAAAAATTCAATATCTTCCCTAAGCAAAATACTAACCCTGATTTCTGCTCATGGATGTATTCCTTTAGAAACATCACACCTCGTCCTCTCCTCTGTGGAAAAGACACTTACTAACCATCGACACCAGCTCTCCAGCCACAAAAAAGAACACACTTCCAACCTACACTTTCTTATGCTTTACCGTGAACTAATGAAAACTATTAAGCCTCTGAAAACACTTTACACTGACGGATCCTATAGAGACAACAACTCGAAGAGATCATCATTTCCCATGGTATCCTTCAAGATGCAGCTGGTAGTTATATAGCAGAAGTTACAGCATTGTTAAAAGCCCTTTTAATTGCGCAAACATGGGTAGTTAGACATTAATTCTAAATGACAGTTTGAGTATCCTCTCTGGAATTAAAAGCGCAACAAATAACTACTCAATACTCAACAACATCCAAAGCATCCTTCATAATAACGCCAACATAACTCTAGCATGGATACCAGGACATGCTGGCATTAAAGGAAATGAGGCTGCAGATAATGCAGCAAAAGAAGCGACACGTTACAAGTACTTAAAAGGTCTGAAAAACATCTCTTAGCTCATCCGAAAAGTTTTTATAGCTAATGAAAAAGAAGATCTCGAAAACTCATAGCTTAGTCAACAGACCTTTCTTCGACAAAATAACCCAACACATCTCCGAATCCCATACAACAAAAATCTAACCAGAGAAGAATGCATAACAATGTTTCGGATCAGAATAGGAAAAACTCTTTTTTCCAGTCGACACTATTTCACTAACGACCCTCCTGAAGAGTGTGCAAATTGTAGAGAAGTCCTCTCAATTTGGCATATATTTGCCGTTTGCCCGATCTCTCGCCAAACTACTAATGCAGACTCAACAGAATATATGCAGAAACAAATAGCTGAAGTACTTAATCCATCTGATGTCCGAATGTTCCAGCGCATTAAAGAAGCCACAACACTACATAATAAATTTAAAGAAATTTGAGCAATTCTTAGTCATAGTTACACTAATTCTTCAGAAATTTCAAAAAAAAAAGGTACTCGTATTTACACAAATAGCTAATTAAATCTTAAGGACTTTGCGATATCTATACGACATCTATGGTCCTGTTGCCCTGATGTCTTACCTGTTAAATAATTTTATAAATTTATTTTTGTAAGTTATTTTTGTTAAATAAATAAATAATATTTCCTCTTGAATTTGAATCTGATATGTATGAAGCTTCTCCAGGGATAAGCGATTCAAGGTTAAAGATGAATTTATGAAATTCTGTGTAGGTGGGTGTATACTAATGCCGTCCCAGAAAGTATTGGATCTGGAATCATAGGTTAAATTATTAATTACAATAAAACAGTTAAAATAGTGAATGAGATTAGTTCCGTAAAGTTGGTGATGCACTATTCCACAAGTGGTTCGCATTTTGATGTTATGAATGTTGATCGTTAAAATACAATTCGGATGATTTGAGGGTTGCTTTTCAGATCGTCTATTCCAGTAGTTGACACTTCCGGACAATGGACATACGTTGGCAAAGTATGATGTATTATTTTTATTAATAGCCAAATAAAATTGATTTCGAACTGTTACTGTTTTGTTAATAAGGAGAGGGATTAAGTGGAAAAAGGAATATGTTTGGTTAGAAATTACTGGTATACCGATGCTAAATAATATCTTGGATTCATTGTAATATGCTTGTAAAGTGAGAAAATCGCTGATTGGACGTCGGTTCAATTGATTCAGAATTATTTCATCTATTTTTTTATTGTTTAGTATTTGTTTCGAAATAATGTTTAATCGAGCTAGCGTGATATCTTCAGCAATATTATTTAAGTGATTATAAAGTAAATCAACGTGAAAGATAATTTTATTGATATATTGTAGGTGCTTATGTAATGCGTTATCTGATCTTACTGTATTGTCGATTCTTTCATTGTAATAGTTAAGAAATTTTTCTATGTTTTTTTGCTGTTTATTTATATGAAGATAATGTATGTTATTAAACCTTTCTATATTTCTGATTATTTATGCTTATTTGTTGGGCAGTTTTATTTTCAAAACCTCTTGAATATTCTCTATTGCTTCTAATTCATTGTTTATTGCAAGGGCGTCATTAGCGTCCATATTGCCAGCAATGGTTTTTATAAGTGTACTTACTCCATTAATTATACCCCTTTTTATTCTATGATTTGGTAAAAGGCTTAAGAATTTTTGTACTAGTTCTTGAAATTTGAGTTTAACAATAGCTGTCATTTCAGTATTTGTGTCGTCTTTTTCTAATGTGGTCAAGGAGTTTTTGATTTTGTCAGTACTAGTTTGGTAATTTAGGAGATCTACGGATGATACATATATCCGCTTTTTATATCCGATTATCCGTGTTTGTGCAGTATTCTGTGATTATTAGTCAGATTGTGAATTTCTATGTTTTGTCCGTCAACTGTCAGAATTGTCAGTAATGACTTACAATTTTCGGTTTTTCTTTATTCTATTTTATGTAATTTTTTATTATCTTTTGTTAAAATAGTTATTTTCTTATCATTTTTAATTCTATGCTAAGTGAATCTATGCTAAGGAGTCAATTTGTTCCTCCTACATTCTTTCCTAAATATAATGTCTCCTTCCATTAATTTTGTGGGGGGTTCCCTATTTTTGTTTAACTTCCTATCCCTCTTTCTCTAAAACACAACAACGGATTGAAATAAATTCTCTTGAAAAGCATTGAGTTTTTGAAGGTAATCGTGGGTATTATTGAATTTAACATCTTTAGTAAATTTGTATGGTCTACCATAAATTAACTCGAAAGGTGTGTACTTGGTAGATGAATGAATAGCATTATTGTATGTTGTAATTGCTTCGTTAAGAGTATCTTCATGGTCTTTGTCATTGTATTTGTAGTAAATAATTTTGTAAATTTCTGTTAAAGCGGAATGCATGCGTTCCACTGGAGAATTACTTGTTGTCTGTTGAAATGATGTTGTGTGAAAGTAAATGTCTAACTGTTTGCAAAAATTTTTAAAAAGATTTGCAGTGAATTCTGATCCTTGATCAGTAATCAATTGCCCAGGAATCCGATTGTGTTTTCCATTGATGGTATAAACATCATTCATATGTACATCACTTTAGGTGGGTTCCTATCATATTTTAACGTTTCACATTTTTCGCAAGTATTTATTGTTTGTGTAAATTTGCTGGGCATAAAGGGAGAATAGTGTTTAGTCTTTAAGTAAAGCAAAGTAATGCCTCTATGGTTAGAATTAATGTGATAATCATAAATTAGTTGCTCTTGTTTGTCATTTTCAGTTATGTCTGTCAATAATTCTATGCAACGTCATAATTTCGAACTTTTACTATGAGAAAAGTATTTTAATTAGACGTTCTGAACAGTTCTGAAAGTATTGTTGTCAGTAAATACCGCCGTGAGTTTATTAGGTGGTAGATGATTTTAGAATATTTGTATAATTTCTGCTTCGGAAAATGTTGTTCTTTGGATAGCGTGCCCTTGTCTATTTTTAAAGACTTGTTTAAGAGAGTTTGTTGGTGGTCCAATTGAAACTTCCAGAATCATTTGTAGATTAAACTCATTTAACGGTTTTTCCGCAATCGGAATTCCGTCATCAAGATTTTAATCTGCAAAATGAATTGTAGAGCTACTTGTTTCATTGGCATTGAGTTCAAATTTGTCGCTGATTTTAATACGACTGAGTGCATCAGCTTTTGTATTCGCCTTACCCCTTTTGTTTACGATTTCATAGTTGTACTCTTCTAGTTTAAGCCTCCAACGAACCAACTTTGAATTAGGTTCTTTTAAGCTCATTAACCATTAGAGAGGTTTGTCATCGGTAAATAATTTGAATTTGTTGCCGAACAGGTAGGATCGAAACTATGGCCAAAAGCTCCTTTCCGATTGTGGAATAATTAATACCTGTTGTGGTAAGTGTTCTGCTTGCAGAGAAAATAGCTCTATCACTACCGACAAGTCATTGCGATAGTATGGCACCTATCGCGAAATTACTGGCATCCGTTTTAATGAGAATGGTTTTGAGAAATCTGGGTATTGCAATATAGGATCGCTTTTTAAAATATCCTTGCACATTTCGAAACATTGCATATACTTTTCGACTAATTTGATTTCAACGCCTTTCTTCAGCATTTCATTTCTTTTATGTTTTTTTGGAATGGGGAATTCTTTTATTGCCCTGATCTTATCAGGATTTGGTTTAACTCCGTCTGGAGTGATGATGTGTCTCAGAAATGCGGTTCCTTACGGAGGAACTCGGATTATCAAGTTGTACTTTAAAGTTTGCCTGCCTTAATCGTCCAACAACTTTTTTGAGATTTGCAATGCGTTCTTGAAGAGAAGTCGAGAACACAGCGATGTCGTCAATATACACAAGGCAAATTTTGCCGATCAAATCGCTGAGGACGTTGTCCATTACCCTCTGAAATTTGGAGGGTGCGTTCTTTAGCCCAAAGGGCTTCCATATGAAATCGTAATGGCAATTTTCTACCGTGAAGGCGGTTTTAGGTATGTGCGGGTGCTTTTGAGTAGACCCTTAGATAGTCGCTGGTTAGGAAGGTTTTCCTCACGGAGGAGTTAGATTAAATAGAAAAAAAAGACAGATTGAGACTTCTGGCCTTTATTATATATAATAGAGCTCGACGTCTTACCTCGTGGAGGGTGATAGATGAAAGAGGACTATTTTGGTTAGTGGAAATAGGAAATAGGTAGGCTGATAGTCGGCTTTTGAATTGTAACAAGCAGCGACCTCTTACATAAAACATTACAACTATTTGAAACTTATCCATTTACATTGAACAAAAGAATTATATGCTTTTCACATGAACATTGCCGGCCGCCTTGCAGCAACCGGTGCAAAAGTGAAAGCTACGTACACTATTATAAGGATACTGTCGTAAATCCAAAGAGGTGATTTTCAGATACATTATAATTTCACAAAATTAAACTTAAGACTATGTATTGGGATTCTTTTGTTTGTGGAGGGAATCCACTCACTCCATTAGGAAAGGAATGGTTAGAAGGGGAACCAGTAAATCAATTATTTATAAGTAAAAACGAATATAAAGGCACGTTGTGCACATATGATATAAATAAAATTTGATTTCATGAGTTTCTTAAAATAATGAAATGTACAAAATTATAGATTTCAAATTCGTGAAATTCTTTCTTAATAAGTGCCATTAAAATTCTTTAACTTTTAAATGAAATGATAAATGAAAT
This sequence comes from Volucella bombylans, assembly GCA_949129095.1. Taxonomy (NCBI): domain Eukaryota; kingdom Metazoa; phylum Arthropoda; class Insecta; order Diptera; family Syrphidae; genus Volucella; species Volucella bombylans. The sequence continues at coordinate 31,610 of CASBSA010000032.1, forward strand.
TGTTCTTAAATGCATGCAAGTACATGAAAAAGCTAGAGATACATACGAAGTTTGACCGATCAGACGCGATAAATTTAATTTTAAGAGTCCAGTAGTACACACAGTTTTACGATAGGCCTAGTTAGCATACCAAATTGCGTTTTGATATCTACAACGCGTATTTTGCCGTCAGAACCCGGATAGGTTTTCACTACGCGTCCCATGCGCCATTCATTTGGAGGCAGTTTTTAATCTCGAATGACTACGAGATCATTGATAGCAACATCTCTTTGGGTATTTTGCCATTTATACCGTTTAAGCATTTCACAGAGATACTCCCGTTTCCAGCGAAAGCAAAACTGTTGGTGGAGTAAATTTACTTTCTCCCATCGTCGAATGCAGCTAATTGACTTTTCAGATATGTCAGATTGGTGAGTGAGTGAGTGTCGTGGGGTGTACATCTCATTGAAACTTTTTAAATTCCAATCATGAATTGCCAAGTTTGTGCTGAGAAAATCGATAGGAATTCCGTATCGAAAATATCGTATGGTGATTGCAAGCATTTTTTTCATGCCTCTTGCGCTAATATCTTGCAACAAGATGTCGAGTACTTTAAAACAAGCGGTGTGACAAATGTTCAGTGCTTAGACGCAAATCGCTCTACATGCCTGAATCATCAAAAGACTCCAGCAGAAGTAATAAGCGGACATCAGCAAAACAGAATTCTTCAGCTTTAAAGAGTGCACTCCAACATAAAAGCGGCAACCCCAATTCTCAACCGATATCAAGTGGTTCAACACCGGAAAGTGAGGAGTTTACGCTACAAATGGTCTACCAAAAGCTCACCAGTCTTGAAGAAATAAATATTCAGTTTCTTCTTTCTTTGAACAAGTTGCGCGCAGAAAATGATGAGCTAAAGTCCAAAGTTGAAATGCTCGAAAATAAACTCAATTGGCAGCAGCAACACCAACTAAGCAACTGCATTGAAATAACTGGTGTCTCCGAGGTAAATGACACAACTGCGAAGAGTATAGCACAACAAATTTTCTCTAATGCTCTGTCTGTGGAAGTTCCTGATGACGAAATTGACAAGTGCTACATACGAAAGGTGCAGAGAAGAAATGCGAAAGACAGCAGCAGCTAGTGCTACATACGAAAGGTGCAGAGAAGAAATGCGAAAGACAGCAGCAGCTCTTCAAGCGAATCATGCTCATCGATCATCTGTTTGAGTTTTTCTAATTACTCTCTGAAGCGACGTATAATAAGAGAAAAGTCGAAGAAGAAGAATATGCTGAACTCGATTGTACTTGGAAGCAGCGAAGGCAGAGAAAGTGGCAATAGTAGTGGGAGCAAAAGTATTAGAACCAACATTTACATCAATGATGCGCTCACAAAATATACGCGTGCATTGCTTATGAAGGCGAAAGAGGCTCAGAAGCAGAAGGGGTTCAAATATTTATGGTATAACAATAATAAAATACTAACAAGAAAGGTGGAAGGTGGAAAAATCGTCACAATAAGATCTTCTAATGATCTTGCACAGATGTAGGGCATTATCTTTTATTTGTTTTTATTTTTTATTTTTAATGAATGTCGAAAATGAATTAATTGATGATTTTTCTACCTTAAATCTTAAGATCACAAATTGTGAAGAAGTTTTTATTAATGAATCATACTGCTGTAACAAATTATTTTTCATACACCAAAATATCAGAAGCTTAAGAGAGAATTTTACATCTCTAATAGCCCATCTAGATTCGTTTGTGTGTTTTCCTGATTTTGTCATTGTCTCGGAAGTCTGGATTTATGATTTTGAGAAAACGACTACGACTACGTGTTACCTGGTTTTAATTTTTACGTAAATACGAATGAGAATTACGCTGCAGGAGGTATTGGCTGTTTTGTGAAAACAGATTATAATGTGTTTATGTCTTTTAAAATCAAAGATGAAGTCTTCGTCATGTTATGTGTCTATAGGCTTCATATGTTCAATGTTTCAGTATTTGTGGAAGAATTTTCATCCTTCTTGGATAGTGAGAAATCAAAAAATTTAATAATTTTAGAAGATTTCAATATTGATATGTTGGAGAAAAGTGAAGTAGTACTCAATTATTTGAACTTGTTAGCTTCTCATGGATTGGTAACATTTATAAATGAAATAACCAGATCTACATCCGGAAAATGTATAGATCACATATATGGGCGTTTTGCGTCCTCTTCTCGCAGTTTCTGTGAGAAGTGTGTTTTTGAGCTGGAAATCACTGATCATTGTATGATAGGATTGCTGGTCGATAGTGTGAGGAAAAACAAATTAAATGACTCTAGTTCCCTTAACTCGATAACAAAAATTGATTTTGGAAAACTTAAAACCAATCTGTCTTTTGAGTTCTGGGAAAATGTTTTTGTTGAGAATGATGTCTCTAAATCGTATGACCTTTTTATTGAAACCTTAAGGAACCTTAAGGAACCATATATAGAACTGTGCTCTCACAACTCGCCCAAGGAAATCCATAAAACGGCTTAAGCCCTGGATAACAAATTACTTATTAAATAAAATGAAGAAAAAAAAAACTAAGATTAAAATGTTTAAGAAATCCAGTCACTCATTATTTAAAACAAGAATATAAAAGGATGTGTTCAGAATTAAAAAGAGAAATTTCTGTTTGTCGTGATAGTTACTACAATAACAAATTCATTTTAGCCAAAGGTAATCTAAGAGGTGAATGGGCGTTAGTCAATAGCATTCTAAATAAAAAGACTGTCATAAAAAAGCCAACTTGTATACGTACTGATGATTGTACAATTTCTGACAAACTTGGAATTGCTAACTCTTTTAATAAGTATTTTACTACAATATCTGAGAATATTCAAGAGTGCCCAATTTAACCAACCTGTGCCATTTGTAGTCCTTCATGTAACCCTGGTGAATCTCTGCAGAGTCATAGTTTTTTATTCCAGCCAATAACTAGATCATAACTGCTTATAATCTTTGGTATGTTGAAAAATACAAGTTCTTCTGGGTATGATGGCATTACTAATCTTGTACTCAAAAGCATTGCCTGTTTCTTAGTTGATGTTTTGGCGCACATATCTAATAACAACATTTTTACAGCATTTCCTGATGCTCTAAAGTGTGCTGATATATTTCCTTTCTTTAAAAAAGGGTCTGCTGATGAACTGAGCAATTATAGGCCTATATCACTTTTGCCTTCAATAAGCAAAATCTTCGAAAAAGTTGTGAAAAAAAGGGTGTTGAGCTTTTTAAATAAAACTAAATTTTTCAGTCCTGTGCAATTTGGTTTTCAGAAGGGTAGATCTACTGAAGAAGCTCTTTTACATTTTTGCTCTCAAATTTTTGCAAACCTGGATAAAAAGAAGTATTCAGCTGGCTTGTTTGTTGACACTACCAAAGCCTTCGATATGGTCAATCATGATATATTGTTAAATAAAATTGAAAATGCTGGTTTTCGAGGCTTTATTTGGGAGTTATTCAAATCTTACTTAAATAATAGATCGCAAAAAGTGAAAATTGCTGATACCAGAAGTGAAATTAAATTTATTAATCTAGGAGTGCCTCAGGGCTCTGTTCTGTGACCAATACTCTTCTTGATTTACATCAATTCGTTATTTAGACTGCCCTTTAAAGTATTACTCACAGCATTTGCGGATGATATAGGTTTTGCTTATGGTTCAGTCAGTGCTTTGAATCTTATATCAGATATCAATTGGGATCTTCATCTCCTAAGAATATGGTTTGCGGAGCATAAATTGGTCATAAGCTCTAAAACTAAAATAATGTTTTTCAATTTGTTAGCGCAAAACAGTTTTGATGCCGAGATCTTCTTTCATGCAAGTGACTGCCCAAGATTTACACTCGCACACTGCACTTGCTGTACAAGTTTGTCATCTTGCACTTTTTATAATTGTGAAAGTTGCAGTGAGAATTGTTTTCAAATTGAGACTGTTGATGAATTCAAATATTTGGGGCTTCTCATTGACTCAAAGATGACTTTTAAAACCCACATAGAAAACTTGAGAAACTATTTTCGTGGAACTCTCCGAAATTTCTATTTTCTACGCAAGGTTTGCTCTATTATGGAATCTTTCATTCTCGTTTACAATATGGTATCACCTGCTGGGGAAGAGCTCACTTCAATAAAATTCAGCCACTCTTGTTACTTCAAAAACACCTTTTGAAGAGAATTTGCCGTAGGCCCCGTTTACATGCTAGTTTTCCATTGAAAATTCGTCCGGTCCGCCATTTATACTGTTATAAAGTGCTAAGAACTTTTTTTAATAGGTCAGGAAATCTTAATTTCAGACAAGTCTTCAATCACAATCTACGTGGCAATTCTTTATATCAGGTATATATACCCGTTTTTCGTTCAACCGCGTTTCGTAATTTTTATAGTATTGTTTCATGTCGAGTATTCAACAAACTTCCTCATTCTATCAGAACGATTTCACATTATCCTACGTTTGTGAAATATGTAAAAAATTGGATTTTTTGCTTTGATCTCAAAAGTATTGAATCATTGTTTGATGTTCTGCTCTGATATTTTGGTGTATTGCTTCGTTTTCATTTATTATTATCTTTTATTGCCAACTTCTTTATAATGTCTTAATTCTTGCTTTAATATGTAAGGTTTATTATCAGGGTCACCCCACCCACTTTTTTTCTATTATTTTAAGTCTATTTGATAAAGTTTTGAAGTGGCATTATCTCTATTTGTTTATCAAATAATTATGTCACTATTATTTCTCTTAGAGTTATTGTACTTGAATTTATTTGTAAAAATGAACAATGATGAAGATAAAATAAATAAATAATAATAATAATAATAATAGTAGCTAGATAATAGCTAGAAGCGGACCACCGCGAAGAAAATGTCCTGGCGTTAGAGGTAGTGGATCATTGATGTTTTCGGATTGTGGGGAAATTGGCCTAGAATTAAGGCAAGCCTCAATTTTTGACAAAAGAGTTGTAAACTTCTCGAATGTAAACCTGTGGTCTCCTGCAATGTTGCGGAAATGTACCTTAAAGCTCTTAACTGGAGGTTACGATCTTTATATATTTCTGCAACCTCGGAGGAAAACTGTTGTAGGAACACTTTAAATTCTTTTGCAATGATTTTACTTGCCCCCACTAAATTCGTACCATTATCTGAGTAAATGCACGTTGGCAACCCACGTCTGGCAACAAACCTGCTTAATGCAGCGATGAATGATTCAGTGGTGAGATCGCTAGTCGGCTCAAGGTGTATGGCTCTTGTAGTAAAACACACGAAAACGCAAACATATCCTTTCGATACTCTACAACTTCTCCCAACGAAATTCCTTATAGCAAAGGGACCAGCAAAGTCGAGTCCTGTATGCGCGAATGGTAGAGAAATTACAGTTCTTTCAACCGGTAGGGCCGCCATTAATTGAGTCTTAAGTTGTTTTTTTATGGATAGTACAAGTTCTACATAAGCGAATGTGTTTCTTGACTAGAGTTTTGATTCGCGGGATCCAGAATTCACACCGAATAAATCGTATCACTAGCTGGTTACCACCGTGAATTCAAACTGAATGATAAAACTTGACAAGAAGTGAAGCGATATAAGAGTTATAAGGTAATATAATCGGAAAATTTTGGCTATATGGAAGCGTAGAATCAGCTAATCTTCCATAGGCCCGTATTATTCCATTAGAATCGATCATTGGATTGAGATTAAGAAGGGAGTTTTCTTAGATATATGCATATTAGGGTGTCCCAAAAAAATCAAGTTTAAATTTTTGTAACGCATACCCTCTTATTTTATTCGAATACTGTCAAAACAATAGTAAATAAAGTTTCATGTACTTTGAACCAGAGGAACCCGTGCCGACTTGCATCTAAACATGTCAGTACTTGCAAGGCATGACACGCGAGTAATAACATATCGATAACTTGTTATTGCATGTTTATTTTATTAGTAAACACATTGTTCTCGTTCTGTTAACATGTCGGTGGAGTTACGCAGTTGTAGAAAGGAGATATTTTTAATAGGGAACGTTAAACATCAAATTACTGGTACAAAACTTCCCTCTAATGGGCAAGTACTGGCAGTTTTGTTCTATAATATTCGTGAAGTGAATTTAAGTGTCAATGAGAGCGCAAATCTTACTATTCGTGAGTGCATTATTTATTGGGAAAAGGCCCGTATCCCGACAAGATCTCTACCTAATTGTGTTAAAAAATTAATTACATTGTATCAAGTTTGGAGAAATTTGCAAAAAAAATGCAAACAAAACAAAAAACGTGTTTGAGCAGCGTCGACATGAGTTTGTTACAAACTTAAACAATTTGTTTGACATTGCACATGCGGATGCACTTCAATTAATAAAGATAGATGAAGATAGGATTTTTTTGCAGCGCCAAAGAGAACCAGGCCGACCTGGTCATTTAGCCGGAGTTGACCAAAAACAAACACACAAAGAAGAAAGAGCGCACCTTAGAAACGTCGAGGAGCAAAAACGACGTGCTAAATATTTTTCATCCTTAGCTCCTTCAACATCATATTATGACCCGCTACAAGAAAGTTTGTCGTCTGATTCAGAATTGATGGATTTACAGGAAATTTTGCCAAACCTAACCAAAACAGAATTCAGTATAAATAAAACTGTTATGAGGAAGAATTTTATCACTCCAAAATTAGTGGCAGCATTAGATCGGTGTCAATTGAGTGTGAGAGATGCTGTGTTTATTATTGAAGCAACTATTGAAGCTCTTGGACATAACACAGACGAATTTCCTATAAGCAAGTCCACTATTCAAAGGGTTCGTACGGAAAAGCGAAAAGAGCGAGCGGAAGCCATAAAGGTTAATTTTCAAAACCAGGTTCCGGATATTGTAACACTCCACTGGGATGGTAAACTTTTGCCGGCTTTAGATTCACGCAAATCTAAGGAAGAACGTCTGCCGATAGTTATAACGTTTGACGATAAAGAACAACTTATCGCTGTACCAAAGTTGGATAACTCTACAGGAAAGGAACAGGCCCAGGTACTTTGGAATGCTATAATTGATTGGAATCTTGAGGATAAAGTGCAGATTTTGTGTTGTGATACGACTGCTTCAAATACTGGTCGAATCAATGGTACTTGTGTACTTCTCGAACAGAAACTAGGCAGGGAAATGATTATTTTTGCTTGCCGCCATCACGTCTACGAATTAGTACTAAAAAGCGTGTTTGAAGCAAAAATCTGCCAAGTTACCACAAGCCCAGACATTCCAATGTTCAAGAAATTTCGAGAGAACTGGAAGAATGTCGATCCCGAGAAAATACAGAGCTGTACAGAAAAGCTATCATGTTTGAATGTTTCTGAGATCAACAGACTTATCGATTTTTACCAAATTGAATTAACTAAAGAAATTACTAGGGATGATTACAGAGAGTTAATCGAACTTTCAATAATATTTCTTGGCGGCGATGCAGAAAAAAAATTTAAGATCCGGCCTCCAGGTGCCATGCACCAAGCTCGATGGATGGCGAGAGCGATTTACTCATTAAAAATATCGTTACTTGGTGATCAATTAAGAATTTCTAACAAAGATAAAGAAGCTCTGTTAGACGTCTGCCTGTTCATCGTGACAATATACGTTAGGCCTTGGTTGCAATGCATTTTAGCAGTAAAAGCACCTTACCAGGATTTGTGTTTTCTGAAAGCTATAAAATCTTATGAAACAATAGATGAAAGCATCTCGAAAGCAGCATTACAGAAGTTTTGCTTGCATTTGTGGTATTTGACAGACGAAGTGCCTATCTTGTCTCTATTTGATGATGATGTAAGCCAAGAAACGAAAGTCAAAATGGTTGCTAACTTAGCCAAAGAATATCCATCTGCCTATGGTAAATGCTACATTCCATCGAAAGAAGAACTTTGTGGCAGACTTTATGGTAAGTTTGAAAATTAAGTTTGTTTTTTTAACTTTTTTATTTACATAACTAAAAAATTATATCAATAATCCTCCTTTTTTTGTTTTCAGAAAAAAACATCGATGACTTTGTTTCAGTCAAAAGCAAGTCCTTATTTAGTCGATTGAAAATTGATGGTGCTTTTCTCCACGAGTGCCCCTATTTGTGGCTTAAAAATGCTTCGTACCAACATGCTAAAAGCAAGCTATTAAAACTGAAAGCAGTTAATGACTCTGCTGAAAGAGCAGTCAAGTTGATGCAAGATTTTCACGGCCTGCTAACTGTTCAAGAGGAGCAAAAGCAATTTTTATTTCGTTGCGTACAAGAACATCGACAAAAGTATCCTGACTGTAAAAAACAAACATTAAAAAGAAAATTAATAAATAATTAACCTACTTTCAACAATTAATATAATAATAAAGTCCAATACCGGATGCCTTATTTCAAAAATAAATGAGTTTTGCTTTTCCCTCCATTGCTCCATACTAATTTTTATGTTTAGATTTTGGCGTTAAGTCGGCACGGGTTATCGTCATCCGATCGCAATAATATTTGATATTTCACTTATCTGGGTCAAATAGAAAAAAAAAAAAAGGTATGCGTATCTCTATCTAAAAAAAAAATTTAACCCTTATAGCCTGGGACACCCTAATGCATATCTTGTCTTAATATGGTGTATTCATCTGGATAATAGAAACGTTGTGTGCTTCTAATAATAAATAATTTTGTTTCGGAGATTTCCTTTTGAGAAATGGTTATTGATGTATACGAAAAATTACGTTTATATCGAGAATGGGTTCGGTGAATAAAATGCAATGCGTAACACATCACATGAAGCATATTTGACCAAGATGAAAATCTTTCAATTAAGCTTTCAATATTGGGAATGACCATAGTAACGTTGGCTTTAATCGGTTTTTGTTCTAACTCCTGTGATGCTATATATATAGATTCTGGCCAAGTTGATTCCGACTGTTAAAGCCATGAGGGTCCATTCCACCATAAATTGTTATATTGGAGATCAAGTGGAAGCACTCCTCTGGTTGCTAAGTCAGCGGAATTATCTAGTGAACTGACATGGTGCCAGTAAGATTTTGGGAAATGTGTTTGAATTCTAGACACACGATTCGCAACAAATGTTTTCCACGTATATGGAGGCTTGCTTAACCATGCTAAGACGATTGTACTGTCAGTCCAAGGAAACTGTTCATAATTTTTAATTTTTAAATGTGGTAGGGTATGGCACATTAAGTTTGTCAAGAGAACCGCTCCGCAAAGCTCAAGTCTTGGCAAAGGTATTTGCTTAACCGGTGCTACCTTACCCTTGGCACATAATAGATACGATGACCAAGTATCCGGACTTTGCTGAATACGTAGGTATAAAGTGGCTGCATAAGCGTGCTCAGAAGCATCACAAAATCCGTGCACCTGGATTGAGCTATGAGGAGTATATTCAACCCACCGAGGAACTCGAATGTATTGCATATTGGCTAGTGCAGCAAAAAACGTTGTCCAGCGTATCATGACACGTAAGGGGCATGAGTGGCATGTCTCAAGATGTCCCATCCCGCCAGACTTGCTGCAAAATTAGCTTAGCAGTAACAACTACTGGGGTTAATCACCCTGCAGGATCGAAAATCCGTGCAACGACTGATAAAACTCCACGTTTTTTCACTGGAGTATTACAATCAAATATTGTACAGAAAAATTGAAAAGAATCGAGCCTTGCGTTCCATGATATGCCTAAGGTCTGTGTCGCACTCCTGTCATCGAATTTTAGAAAATCCTCGTGATAGAGAAAATGTTATTTAAGAGTTTTTATGAAGTGGACACTATTTGATGCCCATTTTCGTAATGAAAAACCTGCAGAGTTCAAGGCTGATACCAACTCCTTTTGCGCCTTTGAACACAATTCGAGATCGTGAGCACCCGACAGAACGTCATCGACGTAGAAGTCATTTTTCAGAATAGAAGAACCTATCGGAAATTCCGATTCTACGTCAATAGCAAGTTGTTTCAAAGTGCGAATAGCGAGGTAGGGTGCGCAACTCACACCAAACGTTACTGTCTTCAACTCATAGTCTCGACATTTGTCTACAATCGACTTTCGAAAAAGGATTCGTTGATATGATGTATGATCAGAATGTACCCAGATCTGCCGATACATCTTTTCAACGTCGGCGCTAAAGACGTATCGATATAATCGCCATCGTAAGATGAGATTCATGAAGTCAGATTGAAGCACTAGTCCACTATGGAGAATATCGTTGAGGCTTACACCGTTACTAGAAGAGTTCGTAGCATTGAACACAACTCTGACCTTAGTGGTAAGGCTTTTTGGTTTAACCACAGCGTGATGAGGCAAATAATAGAAAGGTTTCTCCGCCTTATCGCAAGTTGCGGGTGCTTGAACTGCTTTCATATCTCCTAGGGTCAAGTATTTTTCGAGTACATCATTGTATCTAGAATAAAGATCGACATTTTTAGATAACGATCTTTCATTACGTGAAAATTGTTGTAAAGCGATCGCTCGAGAATCACCCAAAATGCGAGCAGATTCTTTGAAGGGAAGTCGTACAATATAGCGACCATTGATGTACCGAGTTGTTGCGTCTGAATAGAGCTTTCCGCAGAACTCGTCTTCTTTGCTAAATGATTTGTGTTCTGGGATCTGTTCAAGTTCCCAGAATTTAGAAACTTGCTGGTCTAGCGAACTTTCCGAAAAATATGATAGGATTGTACTCAAGCTTTGAACATTTCTTTGGGGTAAAGGACCAGATAAGATCCACCCAAAGACAGTTTTTTGGGCAACCAATGAACCAAAAACATTTGATTTTGTGCCGTCAAAAATAATTGATGGATGAAAGATCCTCGCGATTAATATTAAAGGAAGGTAAATTACCTGTAAGGCGTGTTAAGACAATAGCATTAACCAAAAATGTAAAAGACTTCATATGCCTTGAACTCAAAACTAATGAGCATAGCTTTGAAGATGTTGTCGTAACAACTTCGCTCATACCGGAGATGTTGACTTGTATGGGCTTGACAGGAAGGCGTAATCGTCGCTGTGCATATTCGGAAATAAAACTCGCCTCGGATCCGGGATCGAGAAGAGCGCGTAAAGTGAACTTCATGCCAAGATGATAGATATCGATCAAAGCAGTAGCAAGAATAACACGTTCACTCTTTTTCGAGAAGAATGATTGTACGTGTAGATTGGCTGGACGATTTGTGGACTGTATATTTTGTGAGGAAGTTTGTGATGAACTGATAGGTGGGGCATTTGCACTTAATGAAGAAAAAGTTTGATCAGCTTGCCCTTGAATGGGATTATGAAGAAGTGTGTGATGCCGCTGTTGACATGGCTTTAAGGTAAATGGACTTTGGCAATTGTTTGCTACATGGGTTGATGAAAGACAATTCTGACAATATCTAAGTCTTGTTACCTGTGCAATCCTATTGGGAATCGAAAGCTGTAAAAACTTCGTACAAAGTCGAAGGGGATGAGAGGCTTTGCATAAGGCACAGCTGTAATTATTGGATTTAGTATGAAAAGCGCGATGATTTTGCCTTGAGTGTGGAAGGAATTTGGTCGTTGGTGCCTTTGCGTTTGAATTTCTGATATCGGACACTGATTCTAATATTTGGTACTGTTGGGTTAGAAACGAATCCTTTTCTGTCCAGTCTGGAAGATCACGTGGTTTTTTAATAGATTGTTCCAAAATGGAGAGTATCTGTTCGGGCAGACGATTAGAACACAAGAACACTAACATTGGGTCCCAAGATTTCGTATCAACCTTATAGGCTTTGAGGATCGAGAGACAATCATTGACTTCACTTTGCAACTTCTTAAGACTTCTGCCTGATTCCTCAGTTACGGTAGGAAGTTTGAAAAGTGTTTTAAGCTGACGACTTACCAAAATTCGTTTATTTTCATAATGTTCTGATAAGGCATATCAAGCCAGATCAGAATTATCAGCGGTAAGGTCAAATTTACAAACAATGTCATGTGCTTCATTTTTGGTTTTGCAACGTAAATAAAATAATTTCTGCACAGCACATAACTTTGGGTGATTTATGTAGATAGCCGTGAATAAATCACGAAATGATGGCCAAGACAAATAATCACCGTCAAATGTTTCGGTGTCGCACGGGGGAACTTTCACACACATACTATCGAAAGATTTTTCTGATACACGTTTCACTACTGTATCCTTTGGCTGAGGATTGTTTACTAATTCATCTTCTAAATCGGCGTCTATTAATTTTAATTTTCTACTCGTAATTGAATCTATGATTTCACTTAAACACGACACGTAAAGAGTAGATGAGGAATTGTATTTACCCTTTATAGCTTGTATATCTGGCTCGGATGCAGAGTCGGAGGTTTATAAACAAAACGAATATGACTTACCGATTTCGGACCATAACTCCTTTAACTGAGCTGTAAAGAGGTTGTAGTTTTATCTACGATTGGAATTTCTCTAGAGCACTTGCGAAATTCAGTTAACTGGTCAGTAGCACATACAAATTCATCTAATTCGATCATGATAAAGTAAGTTGTCTATCAGATTATCTTAATAACACAAGAGCGAAGCAAAAATAATCTAGGGGAAGGAAAATCTCACTCCAATTACTGACGCGATCTGGACACTCGTGTAAATAAACTCTTGCTTCGTTTTGAAGAAGTTTAGAAAATTTATATAAAAAAAACGTTGATCGGAGATCGTTTAGATTTGATGAAAAAGATGAAATTATGCATGAGATAATGTACTAAGGTGCGCTATTTTATTAATTCGAATTTGATGAATTGATGATTTGTGCGATGAGTAGTATATCAGAATTGGAGAACTCGAACTTGCACTTTTGTATGATGGGTTTCGATGCAAATTGGCGAATAATTCCAATATAATTTAATTAAACAATCGATGAATTATTAAGCGTATCCGGCTCGAAGGACCAAAATGTGCGGGTGCTTTTGAGTAGACCCTGAGATAGGCGCTGGTTAGGAAAGTTTTCCTCGTGGAGGAGTTAGATTAAATAGAAAAACAAAGACAGATTGAGACTTCTGGTTTTTATTATATATAATAGAGCTCGACGTCTTACCTCGTGGAGGGTGATAGATGAAAGAGGACAATTTTGTTTAGTGGAAATAGGAAATAGGTAGGCTGATAGTAACAAGAATTGTAACAAGCAGCGACCTCTTATATAAAACATTACAATTATTTGAAACTTATCCATTTACATTGAACTAAAGAATTATATGCTTTTCACATAAACAAGGTATGTCTTGAGTACGCATTTTAATTTGGTTAAACCTATTCGTCAAATCTAGGGTTGAAAATAGAGGCAATTTCCCAATTTATCCAGTATTTCATTTATATTTGGAAGATGATATTTATCATTTATAGTTTTTTCATTTAGCTTGCGATAGTCGATGACTAATCGCCATTTTTGTATGCCAGAGTTATCCATCTTCTTGGACACCATCCATACAGGTGAACTCCAGTTGGAGTAACTAGGTCGAATGATTCCCTGGGCCAGAATGTCTTCTATTTGCTTTTGGACCTTCTTGTGTTCTGTATGATTTTGTGTATATACTCGTAGGTATGTCGTCCGTAGTTTTAATTTGATGTTTAATGTCATTGTTGAAGGTAAGAATTTGACCTTTCTTGTGAAATATATCTTCATAATTTCTACATAAATTAATAATTAACTTTCGTTCCTCGGAATTAAGGTATTCTAGCCGTCATAAATCAGTAATGTTATTTGTTACTGAGTCTTCCAAGTCGTTTCCGTATGTCTTGTCAAAGTTATTTAATTCACAAATTTCAAAATTTAAGAGTGTGTTTACTTTTAAGGGGTGTTTTATGAAGATTGTTTGGTTACTAATTGACTTGTTGCTTACTTCAACTAGGCTATACCAGTTATTGGCACTGTAGATTCCTTCTGAAACAAAAACTAGGGGTTTTATTTCAATACATCTGATAAAAATGTCACCATTGCCAATATCTACAGGTAGCCATAATAATGCGTTTAGGCTTGCAAAGCAAGGAAATTTTAGTAAACGGGGTAAAATGTGTTTTAGTTTTTAGATCGACTTTAGCTTTGAGGGAACTCAATGTGTCTACACTTAATAATCCAATAAAGTATCCATGGAACTTGAATACAAGGAATCTCATTTCTCCGGGACAATTAAATTCGAAAAAATTGGTAAACATATTTCCTTATCAATTTTATGTTGGTTTAGAATAGTTTTTATGATTACAGGTGCAGGTCTAATGCATTGATCGAGGCTGGGTTCTGAAAATTTAAATCTTATTCTGTTCGCGTGGACTCGGTTTCAGGTGGATCTTGGAGAAAAAATAAATTCATCCAGATTTGGATAGTAACTATTTCCATCTGTAGTTGTTTCTTCTGATCGAGGATGGGGATTTTCTTGTGTAAAGTGCATCATGTTGTCAGTTACTGGTTCTAACGTCTGCTCGTTTATATTATGTGCTTCTTTAATAGTGTAGTGTGACGGTCTGAAGTTATTATTTTGAGTCTGTCCATTAAAATGTTGACGACGGTTGTTTGGGATGACTTTGTGCAGAAAGGGTGTCCGTAGGTTCCGGTGGAGGTACCTTTGATATCTGTCGGGGTGTGAAAGGCGTTTTATATGCAGTATTTGCGAAGTTTAGGTTAGTGTTCGGTTGCAAGGGAAATCAAAAAGATTGTACGGGATACATATTTTGTAGCTGTTGGGGATTGAATTTAGGTTATTGTTGGTTAAGGGTAGGATTTTGGGGAAATTTAAACTGAAGCTGTGGATGTCTGTGTTCTATCTTCATTAAAGGTTTAGAGAGGGGTTGCTTTGTTTCTGTTCGGCCCTAATATGTATTTTGTTCTTTGATACAAACTGAAAAGGCATCTGCCAGAGTTGTTGGTTTCATTGCTCGGGCAGTAGGTCCCAAGGGTTCTCTGAAACCAATCATGAATACGTTTAGACACAATTTCCTGGTTTTGCTCTTATGAATTTAGAATCTGTGGAGTTTATCTGCACATGATTACTCATGGTGGATAGCACTTCTATTACTTCGTTGCAAAAATGTTCTATTGTTCTTTGATTTTGCCTCAAACCATGCAAATCTCTTATTAGGGATGTTTCATTACGCTTTTCGGCGTAGTGCAGAATGAGATTCGATTTTATATTGTCCCAGTTCAGCGGGGTATCGTATATATTGAGGGCTCTCTATTTTGTTGCGTATAGCACCACGAAGCAGAAATTTACCATAACTGGTTCCATCTGCAGATCTAATCAGGGAAAGAATTTCCTCTACGTTCGTTAAGAACTCATAGAGGAGCCTGGGATTCTCATCGAATTTTCGCAAATCGTTTATAGCATACGTAACACGAAGAGAGTTAAACAAATGTGCCGCATTTAATTGATTATTATTTGTGGTTATATTGGAGAGATTAATAACACTGTCTTCTGAATTTGAAAAATTTTAAGGTAAGATGATCACTTAAGCTAGTACTAAAACTATCTTTACTATGGGTTATTATGAGAACTCAACTTATATTACTATTAATGATGTTTCTTTCATTGGTCCTTTGAACTTTCGGGTTTGAGACCTCTCGAATTGATTGTTGATTGTTGATTGCGATAATCATTCGCTGATCCAATATCCCGTTGAATCACTTCAATTTTCACACAATTCAAAACGAGTTCTTTTACATGCACGAGTACGTCACTACTATCGATTAACCGTCGATATTGAAACTTATTACTGATAAACCATCGAAAAAAGATTCACGATGTACTTCTATCCTACCGCAGCGACACTGATATTTGGAAGCTTGGGTATAGATTAAAAAAAAACTTCTTCTTTTAAATGTTGAAACTTTATTGACTAAAAAGGGACTTTTGTGTCTGAATTATATAGGTATTTATACAAATTTTATGCTGACTGTTCTTACAAAAACGTGTGAAAGAAAATGAATTTTGATACTAGATACATTGTTGTGAGACAAAATGCAATGTGAGCCAAACAAAATAAGTATTATGCGAACAATTTATTGATATGTGACTCTTGGTTGGGTTGTACGAGTATGTAACTCTCGCCCGATAAACTGCTCTCTACACAAAGGTAATGGTCTTTCATCAATAAATTTTAATCTGTATGATTTGCTTGATAAGATAGCTTTTAGCACAACAAAAAATTCTCATTTTTCGACAAAAAGTGGATCCCGGGGTCATCAAAAATGTGAATTTCAAACATATCTCAATCGCCCGAAAAACGGCTCTCTACAAAAAGTAATAGTCTTTCATAAATAAATTATACAATAAATGTACGTAATCTGTATGATTTGCATAATACGAAAGCTGCACTTTTAGCATAACAAAAAATTTTCATTTTCCGCCAAAAAAAAAAAAACCACCCCGGGGTCATCAAAAATGTGAATTTAAAGCTCTATACACGAAAGTAATGGCCTTTCATCAATAAATTTTGACCAGATCTGTTTGGTCGCTAGACACGTTGATCCAGTAATCCACCTAAGGTCTTTTCTTTTGTTAGGATCCAGCTTTAATATTAATTTGCACGTAGCGATTGGTATACCGACGCTACCCTTTTCCCGTGGAGGGGTGGAGTTTTTCCAATTTTGACTAGTTAGTCAGACCTGGAATGGCTCTGTGGCCCAGTACCCAATATAGCTGAAGGTTGAACTGCTTCGCCGTCTGCTTAAGAGATGATCGGCATCCAAGGGCGGTTCTATAATTTAATGAGACTGAGCCCAGGGACTTGCTAGAGGCCTGGCTATCCGAAAAGATGCGGATATCCTTTGCGGATATCAAGTTTTTCTTTAATCGCCAAAATTTCCGCCTGGAACACGCTGATTTGGAAAGCGGAAGCAGAGGCTTAGATTTAGCTATTCTGAGAAAACACTGACACCAATCCCGCTATCAGATTTAGATCCATCTGTGTTATCCATGAAAGTATCTTCGTAATCGATGTTCTCTATGAGGATGCCTAGTATATTAAAAATAATAGCGTGGCCAAATAAATTATTTGTCCACTGTGTTGTCGCTTGAAGGCAAGTAGCTGCGACAGCTGAAGATATCGAGGGGTGTGAAGTAAAACAGAACATCCAGTGCAGTGCAGTGCAGAGGGAGTAGAACGTAGGGCTCCGGTTAAGCATAGACATGCTGTTCTTTGGACTCTGCTAAGTTTAATGCAGTGTACTGCATATTCTACGGCCGTCCACCAGACGACCACTCCGTAAGTAAGTATCGGTCTTATGACCGAGATGTATAGCCAGTGTGTTATGTGAGGTTGAAGGCCATTTTTGTTCCCAATGGCTTTTTCGAAAGAGAATAAAGCTACTCTAGCTTTCTTGACTCTTTCTTGAATGTTAGGTTTCCAGATTAGAGTCCTGTCAATCCACAGCAATCTGCCCAACGGGTTAATCTGTTAAGATTTAGCTAGAGGAGTTCTTTAATGATATTAAGATGCTTACCTGAGACGGCTTTAACAAGGTCACCCACATAGGCAATCACCCTGCTTCCAGGTTTTAGCAGTTCACTAACCACTAAGTTCCAAAAAAGGGGAGAAAGGACCTCTGCTGACACATCTTTTAGCAGAAGCCCGACCCAGTTTGGAGTTGATTATGCTGCTATTAAACATAAGACGGATCAACTCCCCAAGTGAGTCGTTTACCTGCAAAGTTGACATCGCAGCAGTGATTGCCGATTTGTTGGCGTTGTTAAGGGCACCCTCTATGTCCAGAAAAGCGACCATTGTGTATTATACTTTCTATATTGTAGGGATCTTTCGATGTGACTAGTCAGTGAATGCAGAGTGGTTTCCACTGACTTTCCTCTACAGTAGGCATATCTTGGATCAGTTTTAGTTCGTATGTGGATATCAATCAGTTGTTCTAGAGTTTTGAGAAGGAATGATGACAGACTTATAGGACTCATGTCCTTTCAGACAACATGAGGGCATTTTCTGTCAGAATTGTATGGTTCGAAGCTATGCAGTGCCCAAATCAGCATTTGAGTAATTTTGTCGGATACAATAACGATATCTTCCTGTCGGTTAGTACCTATAATATAATGAAAAAGTGACTCACCTCTATCGTTGACGTCGGTACTGCCCTATACCGTGTGATGAGCGTTAACGTCGCATCCGATAATGAGGCAAGGTTTTAGCTTTCCAACTTCCAGTAGCATCCTTTCTAGATTATCACCACAGAGACGGCTCACATGATCGTGGCCAAGTAGGAACATTTGCCAGTTTCCAATCTGGCGACTTTCAAGTCGGGGTCGCTGAGGTTAGGAAGTAAAAATCCATTAAGGCTACGTTTCACTAATATAGAAATTCTAATCTTACCATTGTCTCTTGTATAGAACGAAGCGTACACAGGCGTCACAAGTCCACGAACCGCGCCTTCTACAATCCATGGTTCCTGGATTAGGATGATGCTTTGTGCGTTTTTGAAAGACGCAGAATTAGTGCGGCCGAAGTCTTTGCTGAGTGATGCAGATTAATCTGGAGAAACCGTTTCATTGCTACAATTTACCAGTACTCGTAGCCTCCACCACGGTGCTGTTCGAGTCCTCTGATTCTGAACATGTGCCCAAGAGCTCATCTTCTTCATCTAATCGTAAAAGATATCTTTTTAGTTCGTCATCGGTTTCCACTTTCGACAGAGTGTCAGAAGCGGAGTCCGACACCTTCATTCACCCCTAGGTGAATGGACTCGAAACCGAACCGAATTCTGCCTTTAGTCTGCGCTAGAGGGGTAAGGAATCCTTGATAACGATTAGCGCGGCCTCTAAGGCCAGTTTCGCGACTTACCAGCCATGAGTCGGTAGGGTCGGGTTGATGAGCTAGATGGTCTAGGAGGAGGGTTCGGCTGGGATCCAGGACTTCGAGTTTTGCACTTTGCTAAATCTATCCTAATCCACCAATAGCTTTGGTGTAAGCATCGAGAGATCTTTGATCGCCACATGCGATAAGTGCCTTGGTGCCAGCCAACGTCCTTTGTGATGGAAGGTGGTCCGGGGTTTTCCCGCATTATGGGCAAAAAGTTTCCAAAAGCTTTAACTTTATCAACTGCCATATCATGAGATGTGCCAGGGGTTTTGTTGTTATTAGTTTTTGGCCTCTTGGGAACCAGTACAATTTCCTCCAACCATCTCTAGCGCTTAGAGAAATCTTTTTTTATTTAATCCGTCTTTAAGGATGTTGTTAGCCCACTCAATCTTGCCCTTTATGTCCGCATTTCTCTCAACCTCCGGAATGGATTCCAAAGTTTTGATAATGCGTAAAGAATTTAGGCGTCTTATATAGAGCGCCTTAAATGGAGCTTGCCGATGCGGCTGAGCCCCTGATTCCTCCTTTGAGGGAGGAATTTTAATAGCAGCTCTCTACACAAAAGTAATGGTCTCTCATACTGTTGAGCCGAGGATAATTTTTTTTTTATAATTTACGTGCGTAAAAGGGGTTAGATACCCTTTTACTGTTGCCAGGGCGCGGGCGGAAAGTTAGAAGGAGGAGAAAGGAAAGTTGTTTTGTAGTGGTTTGAAACTCAGGTGTGTTTGGTTTCGATATTCGCTCTCCAGGGGTGGGAGTCCGAATAGGACGGAGAGGTTTTTCTTCACTCAGAGTGAATCGAGGTATAATTCACAGTATGTTTTTTTTCTTGTGCTTGAAACTCTACAACAGCCAAATCTACGTGTCAGTGTTATGCCTTCACACGCAGAATTTTTCTGTCTGAGTTTCAATTACACAAATGAAAAATTGACTTGCCATGGGCAGGATTCGAACCTGGACCCTCCGAGTGAGAAGCGATTGCTGGTACCACTACCCCACGGCCACCCCCAACAGAAAACACGTGCTTACCCAGTCAGTTGTAAATCAAGAAGAAGGTATTTATTGACAAGTTAAGAATGACAAGATACGAGTATGTTTATATGTATAAATAGATATTTTTAGTTTATAATGAAGTTCGATATTCGATAGTTCGAAGTTCGATAGATAGGAAATATAGTGGTGACTGACATTTGTAAAACAGCTTTAACACTCCCACTTATTATAAATTTCATACAATTTCTTAACATTTCATTTTAGTAAGATATGTTTATTAGAAAATTTATATAAAAAGTAAAAAAATCCGTTATTTCTGATACAATCCAAAAATATTTTAAACAAAAGTTACAATTCATTTTAGTGTTATGTTCAATTTCTCACGAATTAATTCAAATTCACAATAGATTTTGGAAATGAAGTGGTAGCGAATGTCCACATGTTTAGTTCTTTTATGGAATTGCGGATTGTTCACTAACTTCAGCGCACTTGATTATCCATGAAGAGATCTGCTGTGAAGAATTTCGTCGGAAGAAAATCGTGAAAGAGTGTTTTGGATTAAGCTCTTTTACTGCTTCAGATACGGCGATATACTCGTCTTCCGTTGTTGACAAATTAACGCTGTTCTGCCTTCTGCCCCTGGATAGAGAGCAAGATAGCTAGCATGTCAGGTACTGGTTCAGGTGCTCTGGGCGCTGGGGCCTGAGAAGCAACCTTCGCTTACTGTACCGTATTTCCCCTACCTGCCGCAATTTGGGCGCTGGTAATATGGGGAGTAACGGTTGGAGTTTGCAAATGCACGGGTGGACGTTTAACTTCCACTTTCTGCTGCCGGGCCAGATTTATTCTTTTGATGTACTGGAATTTGGGACAACTCCGATAATTTGCGGTGTGTCCCGTGTTCTTACATAAAGCACTAGACAGTTGGCTTTTTTCAGACGCTCCGTCCTTACCCAGAGCGCATTTCTCGGACTTGTGGTTCTTTCGACGCGGCGTGCCCGAACCTTTGGCAGCGAACACATTGTAAAATGTTTTCGCTCCTCTTCAATTTCTCCCAATGTACAACCTGGTAGTCTAGGATTTTAATACTCCTTAGACCATCCAGATTGCCGCTGCGACTAAACTGGACCAGGAAAATCGGCAGTTGCCGCTTCTCCCTTTTGGCTCTGGCTGTGGTGAATGGCTTGAGCCCCACGAATTGGAACCCTTCGCTCTTCTTCTCTTTCAGCAGTGCAAGGAGCTCCTCCGGATCAGTCGACGGCTCTAATCCCCTCAGCAGCATTGTCTGTAGCTTGTCCCCCTTCGGGGTGTAGGAGAAGGACTCCGTCGTCGAATCCGTCAGAAATTTTTTTATTTTGTAATAGCTCTCTACTGTGCTACAGTGGATCGTGTGCCTATATACTGATAATCTTTTTATAAAAAAATTGTTGCCTATGGCCGACTTACACAGTTCGATTGTGTTCTTTATTTCCAATTTGAAAGTGTTGATTGGTGGCAATTTCTCTTAGGTGGATTTCTGCTCTTGCTGTTGTTGTTGTCTCTGCTGCTGTTGCTTTTGCTGATGTTGTTGCTGTGGCTGTTGTTGTTGCTGTTGCCGTTGTTGCTTTTGATGTTGCGGCTTTTGCTGCTGTTGTGGCTTTTGTTGTTGCTGTTTTTGTTGTTTATGTTTTTGTTGAGTTTGTGCTCTTGTTCTTCCTAGTTCTTGTACAGGTGTCTGTAGTTTTTGTTTTTCCATCAGTTGTTTCTGTTGTTATTTTTGTGGAAGCTCCCCGTTTATGGCTTCTTGCTGTTGAGGTCTCTGGAGTTGTTGCTGCTTCTACATCCCCTCCTTCCCACTTGCTTAGCTCTTATGGCCAGCACTTTTTGTTGTAGCTGTTTGATGCTACTGAATAGCACTTTGACCTCTTCCTCTTCGTCATCTGACTCCCTAGCTGCATCGGAGCAGCTAGGGATGCGAAGCAGTTGTCTGCTCCCATGTATTGGACTTCCCCTCCGTCAAGTACATGCGTACAGTCGTTATTGTCCGACACTTGCCTCATTCGCTTTATTGTTGCGCTTGCCGATATCAGCGCAGCCCTCTGCCATGCAGCATTTCCAACGATGCTGATATGGCGCTCTTATCGAGATTCGAAGTCAAAGTCGGCTTCAGCGTCCTGCTCCTCTTTGTGACGATGTCTGTTTCTGTTGTTGTTGTTGTTGTTGATTGTGGTAGACTGGCGTAACGGTTTGATCATCAGACGATATCAAACCATCTGCTAACCCCGCTATTGGGATAGTGGACCGCTGGTTTCCACTCATCACAAGTTCGGTCACAATTTCTTTTTATGCCGTTGTCTATCAATTTACCCTTTTTTTTTAAAAATAAAAATTCGATGAAATTTTTCCGGGAATCGAACCCACGAGCCTTGCTTTGTCGGCCGACACCACTACTGTTGCGCCACCGAATCACTTGACCCAAATGTTTCTAATTGTTCTTTTTATTAATTTTGCACTATTTCACTTTAAATGAAGCCGAAACACATCTGTTCTCTATCGAGATCTATGAGCGACTGAAAAAATTCGACGGCACATCCAAGACAATGCCGATAGAGAGTTTCGTCTTTCGGATTGAAACTCTGAAGAGAAAGAAAGGGGTGTCTTCTGATCAGCTGCTAGTCCAGTTCCATCACCTAGTTTCAGGCCCGGCTGAAAGATGGTACTGGGAATATTTAGAAGAAATCGGGGGAGATGAACAGCTCAGCTACCATGATCTTAAAGCTGAGCTGACAAAACAATTTAGAGTCGGACTACGGGACCGCGAAATTCTTAGGACCATCAGGGATAGAAAACGGTTGATGACAATCCATATGACCAACCGACCGCACGAACTGGACCTGGTAAACACACTGCGACACAACAGTAAGGACCGTGTCGCTACAGTCATCTTCGGTTGGTTCATACGGAGTATACAAGACCTGCGCGATGAGTGTAGAAGAGCAGAGAGATACTTAACAACTAGGAACCAACGATACAAACGTCATGTGACGGAAATCGACGAACTACATACTCATAGAGGAGCAACTTTACATGAACTTCCGCAAGATTTTTCGGACAATGAGGACTTTGAGGTAGCGGCTCTACAAAATCAACGGACAAGTAGACCCAACAACTACACTAAACCTGACAGACCAAGGACAGAAAGAACGAACGTCCACAAAACTAAGCCGACGATAAATTTGAATCCGCAGGACTGTCCTTCCGAATTCTGTACGTTGACTTGCTTCAGTTGTGGGCAAGGTAACATCAATTTCCACTGCACTAAGTGTCAGGGAAACCTGCAGATCGGCGGGGATGTCGAGAGTCATCCGTGGAAACCGACCATAACCCCGGAGAACCCCGGAGAACCCCGACAAACCCAGCCAGTAAAATGGCAACCATCAGCAAATACTTGGACAGTTTACTTCTCCTATCTCATGGCACGGCAAAACCAAAGATTTAGAAATATTCGTGGTCCCGAATATACAACAGGAAATGTATTTAGTGGTAGACTTTTGGAAGATCTTCGCGGTCGCTCCTAAAATTATATCGGGACTAGACTTGCCATCGCTGACCGAAAATGACTCCCCAATACAAGCACTCACTGTAGTGTATGCGAGTTTAGCTCCAAGTTTCATAGCACGTAAGTACCTATGGTGCATGGTAAGAGATGCGCTCTTTGTATGCGCTCTATGCACGCTCATCGTCTCGAGCGTTCGTACATGCACGGGGAGTCAGTCGTGATCCAGACTCAGTGCAGGTTGTGCGTTCGTTGGCAAGCCGATATACATATATAACAAGTGGCGACGAGATAAAAAATGCAAGTAGTATTTATTCTCACCAATCAAGTGCGGTGATCGGCTGTTTAACCATATTGTGGTATGTACATACATGTTTACTTAAAAAAAAAAACACACAAATCATGGAATCTCTATAACTAAATGCTTCTGCAAAAGAGAGCTGGTCTACGGTGCCTACATTAAATTATGAAAATGTGACCACGAAGATCGTAGAGTTGGTACAAAGTACCTTCATTAAATTTAAAATAGATACTGCTTGTAATAAGTTAGACAGACATGTCACTAGCATGTACATAATACATAAATACATATGCATGTTTGGTGCAAACGTACCTTCATTTAATTGACAAATTTATTGCCCGCGGGGTCAAGTATGCCAGTCGCAAGTTCCTACGTATGTATATATGCAAATATTTGGTACAAAGGGACCTACCTTCATTGAATTGAATAATTTTCTAGCGTAAACTTGGTCAATGGCAAAGATATAATAATATGCATATACGTATGGATGCTTGGTACAAAGGTACCTTCATTAAATTGAAAAGTTCCTCAGAAGGGGT
The DNA here is from genome assembly GCA_949129095.1 of Volucella bombylans. Lineage (NCBI taxonomy): Eukaryota > Metazoa > Arthropoda > Insecta > Diptera > Syrphidae > Volucella > Volucella bombylans. Next base: position 55,759 of record CASBSA010000032.1, read on the forward strand.
GCTAGTTAAAGCATTACATGTTGTATAGCTCAATAACAAAAAATTAAGTAGGTACAATCAGTCCGGAAATAAGCGTTTACTTTCAGATTGCTCCCCCCCATTCTGAAATAAAGAGTGGAACATATGCTACCAACATTGGAAAGGTTTTCTGTGGAGGGAGACAATACATCAACTGGGTTGAGATGGGAAAAATGGAAACGTGGGTTTGAAATTTATTTGAAGCACCATCTATTGAGTTTCCTGTAAAAAAAAAGAGCTACATTACTACATTTCGGTGGCTTAGAGCTCCAAGAGATTTTCTATAATCTTCCAGGCGCAAACGGTGATATTGCTGAAGACAACGATGTTTTTTTAGTTGCGATTAAAACAAATAAAGGAAGGTATAGGAACGGCACGTATTTAGGCTCCTAAAGCAAGATAAAGGGAAAAAATTTGAAAAATTCTTGTTGAGGTTAAGAAACCAAGCCGGAAAATATGGGTTTACAAATATAGACGATCATTTAATCGACCAGATAACAGAGAAATGTACCTCCGATGAGCTTAGGAAGAAGATTTTGACAACCGGGAGTAGATATCACACTCGACAAAATAGTAGCGAAGCGAACACGCAAGAGGCTGTCAGTCATCAGCTGAAAGGTTATGGGCGAGGGAGATAAACGAAGTAGCTACTAAAAAAATAGTAGTCTTGCGAAAAGAGAAAAGTACGACGAAAAATCATGCGGGAGGTGCGGCATTCATCTCAGGATGCTAAATGCCCGGCCAGGACAAAAAGTGTCACAATTGTGGTCGTGTAGGACATTTTCGACAGTACTGTAAATCACGGTCTACGCAAAAACGGAAATACTAATATTTTGACACACGTGACGGTAATCAGGATTCAAAAAGATTGAAAAGGAAAACGAAACGGTCGATTACATGGAAGACGAAAAACCTGATCGAATTACGTTTCCATATCGATGACGATGCGACAATTGATTGTTCTACAGGAGGAGTTAGAACGAAAATGCTTGTAGACTCGGATGCAAATTGAACTTAATCACAGAAAAAACCTGGGATTATTTAAAATTGTAAAAAAATCATGGTTTTATACCAAATCAAGAAACCAACAAAATTGTCACGGCATATGGCAGCCCACACTCCATTGGGATGTTAAAGGATCATTTGGAGCAAATAGTTGTGGTAAATGGTGGGAAAGAACAGGCGACATTTTATGTTATAACTGGAGGAACAAAGGACTTATTAGGAAAAACCAAGCAATGGACCTTAAAGTTTTAAAAATAGGAATCGGTATAAACCAAATCCTTAGTAGTGCTTTTCCAAAGTTTTAAGAACGTGCTAGTGAATATCCCAATCGACGAGTAAATAAAACCTGTATCACAGCCATGTAGCAGGATACCAATTCCTTTAGAAGCCCTAGTAGAGAAAAAGTTACAAGAGTTAATTGAATCTGATATCATCGAAGGAGTACACGAACCATCGAAATGAGTATCTCCCATTGTCATAATCTTAAAAAAGAATGGCGAGATTCGTCTCTGCGTGATATGCCAACGGCCTAACGCCGCGATTATGCGAGAAAACCACCCTTTGCCCATAATGACCACAATGTTGCCTAAATTCCGAAAAGCTTGTGTTTTTAGCAAACTTTATATCAAAAACGCTTTCCACCAAATAGAACTACATCCTCACTCCAGACGCATAACAACATTCATCACAATGGAAGGGTTGTTCCGCTACAAAAGATTAATGTTCGGAATAAATTGTGCCCCCGAAAATTTTCAAAAAATTCTTGAGAGATTGTTGCTGGGGTGCGAGGGTGTAATTAATTTTATAGACGACATTTTGGTTTTTGGAAGCAACAATGAAGAACATGATAGCAGATTAGAGAAAGTCCTTAAAACCTTAAAAGGAAAAGATGTCCTTTTGAATCAAGAAAAATGCATATTTAAAGTGAAAATCATTCAGTTTTTTGGGACATGAGTTAAATCCGACGGCATTAAACCTTAACAGAAATACGTTGAGAGCATTACAAAATGTAGAGTTCCTCAAACGCCTGAAGAACTGCAAGCTCCTTAGGGTTGGTGAACTTTATTGGGAAATGGATTCCTAACTTAGGAACGGTAACAGAGCCATTAAAACAAATTTTAAGGAAAAAACTAGCAAAACATGCCAACTTAGAGAGGTATTGGTTGAAGGAACAAGATTAACTTTTGCGAATTTAAAAACAACGTTCGCGACAGAACACAGGTAGTCGCAGATGCTAGCCCTGTTGAATTAGGCACTGTTTTAATTCAATTAGACCATAAGGCTATAGTCAGACCGAAAAAGAAGCTCTTGCGCTAGTTTGGGCAGTTGAACATTTCGATACATACCTATACGGAAAAGAGTTTGACTTAATTACTGATCACAAGCCTTTGGAAACCATTTTCAATCCGAATTCGAAACCTTGTGCTCGTATTGAAAGGTGGGTTTTAAGATTATAGTCGTATAAATTCAATACCATCTACGTACCTGGAAAGATGAACATAGCAGATCCATTATCACGCCTGTGCATTTACTCCAATCCAACACCGATTGGAGGAGATACACATGTACATCAAGTTGTTGAACACTCCCGACCACTTGCCATTCATTGAACGACATCAGGGTGCATTCTGAAAACGACCATGATATAAGCAAAATAAAAAAGGGCATTTTTCACGAAGATTGGGAACAGTCAGTAAAAAGCTATAAAATCTTCGAAAATGAATTATGCTCCTACGAAAACATACTGCTAAGAGGGAATAAAATAGTCATCCAACAAAGCCTAAGGAAAAGTGTTCTAGATGCAGCCCATGAAGGTCACCCGGGTATGGTGGCAATGCAAGGACGCTTTAAAGCAAAAGTTTGGTGGCCACGTATAGACAAAGACGTAGAGAACCTCGTCAAAACCCTTCAAGGGATGTACCCTGGTAAGTAAGGTAAGTACCTCTAAAAAGAAGAGAGCTCGCTGCAACATCTTGGGTTGACATTGCTATGGATCTTCTGGGACCCCTGCCCAGTGGGAATTACTTATTTGTTGTCGTCGATTACTACAGCCGGTACAAAGAAATAAAAATCACCAGAACCATTACGACCTCACAGATAATAAAAATACTTAAAGAAATGTTTAGCAGGCTGGGTTTTCCGGTTTCTATTACTGCCGATAATGGGAAACAATTCTTTAGCGACGAATTTAGATCTTATTGTAAAGAGTGTAATATAAGATTGTTTAACACGATACCATACTGACCTCAGCAAAATGGGGAAGTTGAAAGACAGAATAGGGATATTCTTAAGCGCCTGAAGATTTGCCAGGTTGAAAGCAAAGATACGAAAGATAGTTTATTTGAATATCTCATGATGTATAATAGCACACCTCACTCCACAACTGGTTAAACGCCATCCGAGCTTTTCTTCAAGAGGCAGAATAGAGATAAAATTCCTTCAATAGAGCAAATAGACATGAAAATTACTGATTTGGATGTACGAGATAGAGATAAGGAACAGAAAGACAAAGGAAAGGAATACGCGGATAAGAAACGGAGAGCAGCCGTTAGTGATATTTCTCAAGAGGATAAGCTTTATTTGAAGATTATGGACAAACCAAATAAATTAAGGCGAAGATACAATAGTAAGAAACGATGAAACTGGGGAAAGATATAGAAGAAATATAGTCCATTTAAAGAAATTAGAGGGTAAGTGGGAAGGTGTAAAAGAGAAAGAACATAACGAAGAACCTGAATTGGAGTTAACTTAAGTTGTTCATTCTGAATTTTGGAATCTCGAATTTTGAGCTGTTTACCTAATGTTGGTATAGTTCTAACAAAACCTTTATAAAATTGTTAATAAAAGGATTATGAAATTTAATAAAATATATATATATATATAAATAAGGAAGAGATGTAGTGTATGCGAGTTTAGCTCCAAGTTTCATAGCACGTAAGTACCTATGGTGCATGGTAAGAGATGCGCTCTATGCATGCGCTCATCGTCTCGAGCGTTCGTACATGCACGGGGAGCCAGTCGTGATCCAGACTGAGTGCAGGTTGTGTGTGCATTGGCGAGCCGATATACATATATAACACTCACCTAACCACAAACCGAGCAGTTGGAGAGGGTGAAACAATTTTTTCCGTCATGCGCAATCCTGGGGTTAGGCAAGACGAAGCTTCTAGAGCATGTGATCGAAGTAGACGACCACCAAGCTCCTACCAAATAACGACATTACCCCATTTCGCCAGCGATACAAAAACTCTTATGTGACGAGCTGGATCGAATGGTCGAACTAGGGGTAGTAGAAGAAAGCAATAGTGCTTGGAGTTCGCCGGTAGTCTTTGTGAGAAAACCGGGGAAGAATCGTCTATGCCTAGATTCACGGTAGGTCAACTCCGTGACCAAAAAGTATGCCTACCCTCTTCCTCACATCGACGGTTTACTAAGCTTCCTCCAAGATACCAGGCATATCTCTGGTATCGATTTGAAAGATGCGTTTTGGCAGATTTCTCTGGAGGCCAAATCAAGGGAGAAGACAGCTTTCACAGTCCCTGGGGGACCACTTTACCAGTTCACAGTCATGCCGTTTGGACTGTGTAATGCTGCCCAGAGAATGTGTCAGCTAATGGACAAAGTCATTCCCCATCGGTTGAAGGAGAATGTCTTTGTCTACCTCGATGACCTCTTGGTTTGTTCCACAGATTTTGAATCTCGTGCCAGCTTCTATCAGAGGTGACCAGGTGTTTAAGGGAAGCAGGATTGACTATCAACGTCGAAAAAAGTAAATTTTGCTACCGCGAAATAAAGTATCTGGGATACATACATAAAGTATCTGGGACCCAGACAAGGTGTCGGTAGAGAAATTTCCAGTACCGAAGACTCCTAAGCAACTCCGTCGGTTTCTAGGTATGACAGGGTGGTATAGGTGGTTTATTCCAAACTTCTCCGGACTATCAGCGCCTATAACGGACTGCTTTAAGAAAGGACAAACTTTTACTTTGTCAGAAGAAGCTCTGAACGCCTTTGTCAAGCTTAAGGCGACTTTGGTGTCCACACACATACTCTCAAATGCGGACTTTAAGAGACGCTTCTACATACAGTGCGACGCTTCGACGACTGGAGTAGGTAGTGTGCTATTTCAGGTGGACGCTGAGAAAAACGAACGACCGATAGCATTCATGTCTCAGAAGCTAAGTTCTGCGCATTGAAATTATAGCGTCACAGAGCTTGAATGCTAAGCAGCCGTCTTGCTGTCAAGAAGTTTAGAGCCTATGTTGAGGGCTTAACCTTTACTATTTAGTCTGAAGTGGTTGATAACATAGAAGGATCTGTCTGGTCGCTTGGCCAGGTGGAGCCTGAAACTTCTGGGCTTCGACCTCGAGATCGAGCATAGAAAGGGTACCCTAAACGCAGTGCCCGATACTCTTTCACGCGTCCACATGGAAGAGATCAGTACCCAATCCGACATTCTGGAGGTTGATCTCAACCCCGCATATTTTTCGTCAGAGGAAGAGGAGACCCGGTACAAGATGACTTATCCTGGAAATTCTGGATTCCGAAGGAAATGCGTGGGAGCTTGGTGGATGCAGCACATGTTGCACCGGCCGCTGGACATGGCGGGATTCACAAGACCCTGGCTCGCCTAATGCAGATCTACTTCTGGCCATGTATGGTATCTGATGTCCAGAATCTCGTCAAGTTTTGCGAGGTCTGCAAGTGCTGCAAGCCACTCAATACGGTATCTAGACCGCTGATGGGACAACAAGTCATTACGGAGCGACTTTTCCAGAGGCTTTATATTGACTTCCTAGGACCCTATACGCGAACTAAGAACGGGAATACTCAGATTTTTATTATCCTAGACCATTTTTCTAAGTATGTATTTTTGAAACCAGTGAGGAAAGCAACAGCAGTAGAGGTAGTAGAATATTTAGAGGAAGGCGTATTTCATATGTTTGGTGTGTTCGAGTATGTGCATTCGGATAACGGCAAACAATTCGTCTCCGAGTTGACAAAATAAAGTTTAAGTTTAAGTTTTTTGGAATTTTATTTTATAATTTTTTTGTGGTTGTGTGCGGAAACAAAAAAAAGATTTTCTTTGTAAATTTCAAGCGATTTTTCAAAGTGCTGGCGCCAGAACTACGAGGGATCTGAAATCCGGTAAGTCCTATGTACTCGTATATACATAAGTTTTGCGGCTAGAATGAGAGTAACCTTAGTAATTAACAAATAAAATAAAGTTCAACAAATCAACTTATAATAGTTATTAAGAATTATATGTAATTTTTTGTTTGTTTTTTAATAAATATGGAAAGAATTGTGTGGTGAAATTTTCTTTTTTTTTATAATGAAGGCTTAAGTCTACAGCAAGTGGTGTGTGGATGGGCGGACCGACCGTCCTTCGATGGGGCGACTGTGACTAGACATGATTCACAAACGATGACGACATGACAGGACTGACTTCCGCTGATTTTTTTTTTCAGGTGGCGACTGGGAGGAACTTCGTTAGGCGCTATCATTCACAGATCTGGCCAGAATGGTAGCAATTGGTCGCAAGTGCGATAAGGGCTGTCATCGCTGTGTGATACTGGGAATCATTAATCGGTGTTATTAGGTTTAGTTATTATTCGTTAAAATTAAGTTCGTTATTTAGGGTTTAGGTTAGTGTAGGATTAGTTAGTTCTAAACGCGAAAGTCTCGGTCTTGCACAGTGGTGATGGCACAGAAGTGGTCTTGCTGTTTCATTTCCTCTTTTCTCTATCGTCTTCCTCTCTTTTAAGTCCGTCTGTAAAGTAACGTACCTTTCTCCAGGCTACCCTTGTTTTCCTTTTTTTTTGATAATTCGGCACGAAACAAAAAGGTAAGTTGAGTTGAGATGCAGATGGGGTAGCGGCAAGAACCAATCCAATCCGACGAGCTAGAGATGAGCACCTGCGAGCGTGCCACTGCCATCTACTCCTGCATCATGGATGCCTCTGTGGCTAACTGACTCCTTGCATACCTAAGCTTTTTGAGAGCATTATCTATGACATAATGCTTTTCCATTGTAAATCTATTGTTTCTCTAAACCAGCACGGATTTCTCAAAGGTAGATCTACGACCACCAACTTAACGGAATTCGTATTAAGCACTTTATGTGCAATGGAATATAGAAATGAAGTTGATGTGATTGCCACCGATTTCAGCAAAGCCTTCGATAGAATTTCCCATGATATAATCCTTCTAAAATTAAAGGCTTTCGGTTTCCAAATAAACTTTATAACTTGGGTTCAATCCTATTTAAGTGAGCAACATTACTATGTTCTATATTGGTCCATGGTTTCTAACTCAATTAATGTCTCCTCTGGTGTCCCTCAAGGCAGCCACCTTGGCCCCTTATTACTTATTCTGATCATTGATAATGTTGACACCATCTTTAAAAATTCCTACATTTCTGTTTACGCAGATGATATAAAAGTCCTGAGGTATACCATATATCATATTCTTCAGACAGCCTGACACTGCAGCAAGGTCTAGACAAATTTTGTACTTGGTGTCAGAAGAATTGTCTTGAGCTTAACTTAAATAGGTGTCATGCTATAACTTATACCCGTAAGCGCCCCCTACTTCACCTCGCTGCTATCTAATCTTTAATCTGCATGTGCCCTTAGTGAATGAGTTGCGTGATATAGGTGTTATCTCTGATAGGGAACTCAATTGCCGTTCTCATATAATAAAAAAAGCAAACTCTGCCCTTGGCTTCATCAAGCGCTTATCTAAGGAGTTTTCCAATCCTTATGTCACCAAATACCTTTGTTAGACCCCTTTTTGAATATGCAAGCCAAGTTTGGTCATCCTACTACAAAGCTCAGATCCTCCGGATAGAAGCTGCAGGTTTTTACGGTTTGCTTTACGTGGTCTTTCCTTTGATGATAGCCAAAACTTACTATCTTATACCGAACGGCAACTTATAAATTTACAACCCCTTTCTATGCGCCGAAATGTTGCCGACATTCTCTTTATTCATAAAATTTTAGTTGGCAATATCGATTGTCCTTCCTTACTTCAACTTATTTCTATTAACACCAACCCACGCAATCTTAAGTCTGTGCCACTTTTTAGGCCTAATTTTTACAGAACGAATTACGGACACCTGGAAGCAATGTCTGGAATAGAGGTCTGCAATGAATATCTTGAAACCATTTCCAAGACATTCGTTTTATTACGAGTACACCTTATTAGTGCACTCATAGCCTATGAACTGAAATGAATGAATTTGCTATTGTTTGATTACAATGTAAGTGTTGCACTCATTTTCAACAAAACCTATTAGGTAGTGCAATCATAAGAAACGGGTACTCACAAACGAGTACTCTAATAAGCGAGTACTCTCTTATACGAGTACTCTATTTAGTACTTGATTTATTGAGAACCGCTTTAATATGGAATTGAAGAAGAGAATCCAAAAAAAGTAAGCCTTGCTTACGTTGCTATATTAAAATAAAATGCACACATGATACATTTAAAAAAAAAAGTTTATTTTTTTTGCTTTTTTCTTTATCTTAAAATAAATTAATGTTTTCTTTTAAATCGTTATTAATGTCGGTTTTTTTAATATTACAATGTAAGAACATTATCTGGTTAACCAACACTGGGTCAAAACCAATTAAACTTCTTTTTTCAGAGATTAGTTGCCTAGCTGATGAAAATACTCTTTCTGAAGTAGAGCTACTTGCTGGTGTGCTGAGAATTTTACAACTTAATTTAAATAATAGTGGAAACTCGACTTGATGTAAATGCCACCATTGCAAAACATTAAAATCTTCATAAAATAGTACATTTAAGTTTTCATATGTTCGTATTTCATCGTAAAGTTTATCAACTGAGTTTATAGTTTGAACTGGCTGAACAAAGTCCTCAGATAATTCCTTATTATCAGATAACAGATTATGCAACTCTTCATTTAATAATCGTTCTGATACGTGATCTTAATCAACAGGGGTTTCATTTAAGTAATTTTGCGTAAGTCGTTTACATTCAAATTTGATAGCGTTCTTTTCATCTTCGGTAAATTGAATTAACTTGTTGGCGGGGGAAACAAAAAAAGTGCAATTTTGTGATAAATTGTTAAATTTTTTAATGCAAAGGAATCCAAATAGGTGTTTAATTTTGCTTTGAACTCGTTAATAAAATCTAAATCTCCAGAGGTGCGAACACATTGTGTTTTAAACGGTGAATATGCACGATCGTTAAATGAAGTGTTGCATAGTTTTCCCCTTCTAGCTGCTTAGATGTTTTCTCGATAATCTTTAAAATATTGGTGAGTTATGTAGCTTAAATTAATATTTATGATTCTTTGAAACTAATTTCTTCCTTGTAATGTATTGGTTATTTCCCGCCAGTTTTTTTCTATGGAGTCTAGTAAGTAATAAATTGTGTTCCAACGTGTACTAACACAACTTTTTAAAGACGTTTTCAAATTCAAATTAATACCGGACTTTTTGAAAAACTTTGCTAGCTTAGTGCACATATTAAATAATTCTAATACATAAGGAGTTTCTTTGACAGCTTTTTCTACCGTATTATGTATGAGGTGGTTGATGCAAAAAATATGATTTTCAGAACGAAAAGCACTTATCATATTCGCTCCCCTATCCGTTACTATAATGGCCTTTTCGCCCAGCTCGCATTCAAATTCCATTAAAAGATTGGTTATTTTGGACTTAATATTATTCCCTAAAAATGTAAAGATCGTGTTTTTTATGTAAACCAAAGCAATTGTGGAGAACTTTACCTGTACATGATTCACCCTTCATAGATTTTAAACCTAAAAGCCTCTTTTTTTAATTTTCGCTCATTTATGTAGTGAAAAGTTAATGAGAGATATGAAGTCCTGAGATAATTATCCGTCCAAATGTCAGATGTTAATCCATATCCAACATTTTTAAACTTAAATACTTCTTGTTTAATAATTTGCGAGTATTTAGTGAAAAGGTTTTTAATGTTTCGCGAAATTGTTGTAGCGTGGGGTAATAATTGATTAATATTAATATTTTGTCCATATTTTGCACCTACAGAAATTAAAAACTGTGCAAAATTTCTCAAGCCTGGGTCTTCTACAATTTAAAATGGTCGGCAATTTTCTATAGTCCACTGTGTTATTGCATGTAAACTTTTTATCTTCACTATCTGTTCTACTTTTTCAACGTTTTTTCTCCTTAGCACATAACACTTGTGTTTTACCAAATTTGAGGTGCTTCTGGTATTATATTTATATATACAAAAACAGTTTCTGCATGCCACTACATTTTCAATTTCGTCACCATTTGCGTTAATAATTGGTCCAAAAATATCCCACACTTTACTTCTTCCTCTTTTGTTGCTTATTCTTAGCTCACCATTTGCAATTTTGGTTTTGACGGCTGAATTATTTAACGAGGTGGTATTGCTTAGCATTGAAACATCAGAATCATTTGTTAAATCCTGAAATTATTTATATGCACACATATGCATATGAATATATAAATATTTATAATTATATTAACATATTATATTAACATACATAGCTAACTGGTGTAAAGTTAGCTCCGTTTTGTAATATGTCACCAATAGTTAATTGCTTTCTAATAAAATGTAAATTTTCATTAACCTTCACTTAGCGGACACTAAAACCCAATTGATCATTGAACTCGCTTTATTCTGCGCACTCGGTGTATATTTAACAGTTAACATAGAACCCGCTCTGGTAAATGCGAGTAACCACGCAAAGAAAAGAAAAAAAACATTGCACTCATTTTGCTGACAGATGATTTAAAGAGTAGTGCACTCGTTTTTCTCAAACGAGTACCCATATTCCGGGTATTCATTTGCGTATAATTGCAATGAATAGTGCACTCTGAAGTACTGTACTCTTTAAGTGAGAGCAAATGAATACATTCATGCAGACCTTTAGTCTGGAATGCCTCTCTTCGACTACCATCTCAGCAAAGTCTCTCTCAAGAACGCGTTTAACAAGTGCTTTGTTTACATCTTTTAAAGAACGATTCTATTTAAACTATCCAATCTAAACACTTCAGAAGCACTTACTTCGAAACTCGCGTATCTTTTCTCGACATTTTAACCCAACACGTATTTGAAAACAAAAATGTCTATAACAAATTTATTAATCTTGTTCCGTACCATACAAATTTGTTCCACCCAACGAATTATCAGAATTTGACATAGGGGTCCGCCAGAATTTTCGTTCCGAGTCTCGATTGTCAAATGCGAGAACAGTGACAGTACCTTTTCCGGACGTTAAAATTCTTTCTCCATTGCCTATAATTATAGACATTGGGCTTTCTAATTGTTTGTAATTAATAATCCGCTTGCGACGAAATGTTATGTGATGACTAGCACCTGAATCTAAGATCCAATTGTTAGGTTCTACCACGTCGTACCATGGGGCAGCTGTTTGTTTGTTGTTTTAAATGCATTTTATTTTCTTAACACTAACTCTTACATTCTAACAAAAAATTCTTAAATGCTAGCTTACAATTACTTAATAATATTATGCTAACTTACTGGCCCCACACAGGCGCTCCAAGCTACTCTAAATTGTTATAACTGTGTTTTTCGACTTTATTTGCATTTTACTTAGAACTATTTATTTTGAATACTTAAGGCTAAGAAAAAACATTTGTTAACAGTTTCAGTTTTTTTTGCTAACAAAAACTTAGCATATGGACATAATTTTTATTTTTTATAAAAACTTAATATCTAACTTAAAATACTCCTTAGCCTATCTAACCTACACACACAATACACACATACACACATATATACATTATACACAATTATATACGGGTACATATATTAGTATATGCCTTTGTATATGTTAACAACAAATAGATCAAAAACCCAACGGAAGTTCCAATGCACGCGCTTAAGTCATTCTCACGCTTTTCCACCAATTCATCATTTTCTGCACAAACAAAAGTGCAGTATTACATCAAGCAGATGACACCTGAGAAGCATTGGGTGATGCAATACCTGAAGCAGCAGTAGAAGTAGAAGTTAGACGTTAAGACAGAAAAATTGTAGTTCTTAGTTCTTAATTGGAATTGAAAGAATAAAGTCGATTTTTTTTAATAAATAAAATTTATATTTATTTAACTGGCGCCCGAGCAGGGACCACGGTAAAAGTAACTTTAAATTAAAACGCCCTTAAGCAGTGCATCGTTCGTAGTATTATAAAGCCCTCAAGTAGTGCGTGTTCGCGATTTAACACAAGACCCTCAAGTAGTGCGTGTTCGCGAGATATTCGAACGTTAAAGTGAAAAAAAAACCGTGGTCCCCAAACCTACCCAAAATAGTGCCCTCAAGAAGTGCAGAAAAATAGAACTAACAGACTAAGTGAAAGTATTAGCTCGATAGAGTCTAGTACACTGCACGATAAGTACGAGCGCGGATCCCGAGTAGCCGGATTAAGGAGGAAAAGGAGACATCCAGACCGTCGGTGCAGATCACCTGTTATGTTCTTACTATTGTAAGTTTAGATCTTAAGAAAAAAAATACAAAGTGAAATTATTAAAACACAAAGTGAAATTTTCAAATACAAATATTATACTTAATTACAATCTAGATCTTAAGAAAATTTTAAAAAAACAAAAATCAAACTATCAAAAAATTAAAATACAAAGTGAAATTTCAAAATACGAACACCATACTTAACTATATATACTAAATATTATACTTAACTAAAATTAATTTACACTACTCAGAATATCAAACTATACTTAAATTAAACACATAAACAAGTTCATTTATTGCCAGTACTATTTGTTAAAACCCTCAACTCTGTAAGTCCCGAATTCTGTTTGGAAAATTTTGAAAACCTAAAATATGGCCAACCCAATTGTTAGACCTCCTATCCTAAACGTCCCCGAACAAAACGTTCCAGTAGCTGGAGCAGCTCCAGCAGGAGGAAACGCTCCTGTAAATGTTGGTGGAGTTATCACTAACCAAGCTCTCGAAACTCTCGTAACAAGCTTAGTGACTCGTGTACTTCGAAATGAAGGACGTCAAGTCATTCAATCTCTTGTAAATCCATATGCGGACCACTTCGTTGGTGTTGACCAACAAATTAATCCAGAATTAAGGCATAACATTGGTGAGCTCGACAAAATTCCCGATGTTGTTCGATGCCTTAAGGATTTCAATGGTCATCCAGGAGAATTTAACTCCTGGAAGAAAAGTGTTGACCGAATTTTGCAATTATACGAGGAAATAAGAGGAACACCCAAATACTATGGGATCCTAAACGTAATTAGGAACAAAGTAGTAGGCCAAGCTGACGTGGTGTTAGAATCCTACAATACCCCGCTAGATTGGAAATGCATAGCCCGCTGTCTGACTATGCATTACGCGGACAAAAGAGACTTGTCCACGTTAGAGTACCAAATGACGTCATTGGTAGAAGGAAACCAAACGGTTACCGAATTCTACCATACGGTATATTCCCATCTATCTCTTATCTTAAATAAAATCGGGTGTATGGAAATGGGTAATGAATCACTAAATATTCTTACTCAAACTTACAGAGACAAAGCTCTGGACACTTTTGTCAGAGGTCTTAGAGGAAACTTGCCAAGACTCCTTGGCATAAGAGAGCCAACGGATCTTCCCCAAGCGTTACACCTTTGTCTCAAGCTCGAAAATCAGAATTTCCGCACGCAATATGCTGTTTCCCATTCTGGACCTAGTCGTGGGTCCTTTAATCAAATCGTTCCCCCACTTCCTCCGAAAAATAGAAATATTGCTCAAAAACACCCTTCCGCGACTAAGCAAACATTTTATCTCCAGTTAGCTTATATTCCACAACCCCATTCCAATCCAAATCAACCTACATACCGACAAGGATTCCAAACTAATCACCAAGACAACTACGTTCAGCAACCTATGCAACCACGTCCCGTTGCACCAAAACCTCAACCAAGACCTGTCCCAATGGACATCAGTGTCCAAACGAGAAACATCAATTCCATGAATAGACCGCAACAGCGCAATATGACAGGAAAGAGAGATGCACCATCCACACGGCAAGCACAGGTACCAAACAAACTCCAAAGAACCTTCCATATAGAACAACAAGGAGCTGACGCAACCTATGAACCAGAACAAATTCAGGAACATTCCGGACAAGAACAAGGAAACTTTCACATAGAACCAAAGGAGAGCGAAGTAGTTTACCAGAAAGCTTTAAATTTAAATTGTGCGTGTTGTCCAATGATAGAGAGCTTTCGCCAATTTTTTCTGGTATCCCTAGAGGCTCCAGATAACGGCGTCCTAAAGAGAATGGTTTTCGACTTCTGAAAGTTGATTTTCAACTTCCAGTCATCGCAAAATCGTCTTATCTTATCGAAGTCACGCTGCAAGAGAGTATTAACGACCTCGGTTTTTTGACCTGTTTTGTACGCTATCAAATCGTCTGCGTACGCAATAGTATGGGGAAGTGAACCTATCAAGTCGCTTGTAAAAATGTTGAATAGGATCGGCGAATTGACCGCGCCTTGCTGAAGACCATTTTTAATTTGAAATATTCCAACAAAAGTCACATCACCATTTTTCACGATGAACTGTCTGTCAGTTAGCATATTATAAAGAGTGTACAAGAGTGGTTTACTGATCCCCAGCCTAGTCAGCTTATAGAAAAGACCCTCTATCCACCCTGGGGCAGCTCCATAGAAATCAGTGCGCAAAAGGCCACTTTGAAATTTTGGGAAAACAAGAAAAAAATGTTACTTTTCACAAAATATACGGTATTTGTGATAAGAAGAATGCATTTTTTTTTTGTTTTATGTTTTTACTCGTATCTTGTGAAATGTGCAATTGGAAAAAAGTAAACAGAGTAGTTCCTACTCTTTTTGCAATATCTTTGTTATTTATTGTGCGATTAAAAATATAAAGTATGTCCGGGAAAGTTTAGGATGTGTAGAATTTATTTGTTTATTTTAAAAATGAAAAAAATTTCTTATAATTAATTAAAGGGTTTGAAGTGCGAGTGTTTTTTTAAGACTTTGTTTTAATTTTTGCATAATATCTTCTGTTCCGATAAAAATTTAGCAGGTCTATTAATTGTACACAATTAAGGCATATTTCCTTAATATAAATATGAAAGCAGAAGTGCTAAACTTTTGCCGGAAATATTTTTTTTTATTTTAGAAAAATAGGGTTAGTGATTTTTCAAGAGAGCCGATTGTTATTTTTTTGTTGTATTAACCGCAAAAGCAATAACTATTCGATTTTTGTTTAAGTTTGCATTGTTTATAGAAAGATAAGGTCATCCAGCTTATTTTAGTGTTTAAGAAAACAATTGGTTGAAGTATTTTTCGCCAGTGAAAAGAAGACTTTTGATGCCAATTTTTTTGAAGTTGACACTTTCCTTTCAACGTAAGACATTATGGAGCGAAACCCATTTACGCGAGTTTCGACAAGACTTGAAAAATTTCAAACATCAACTAAAAATCATACGATCAAATCGAACAAAAAAACTGTTTCTGCATCAGAGTTGAAATGGCTCAACGGATTCATTTCTTAAAAAAAAAAATGTTCATCTGCTGGACGTCCAACGCTTTTTTTTTAAACATACAGTGAATCAACAAAACGCAAATGAACTGCGGAATTAAGAAATAAAGTACCCACAAATGCGCTGGTTTATGCTGCTCAAATGAGTTTACGGGCTTGGGGTCAAAAGATTTGTTAGTACTACCAATTTTCATATTTATTTAATTCTTTGTATATTTATAATTAAAAACCAATTTACCTTTGAAAAAACTACATTATCCTTGATAATAAATACCAAGAGAAAACAAAGATTGTCTGCGGTGTAAACACGTAAGTTTATCTTTAAACAACCCTCCAAATTTGTCTTTTCTTAATAGAAATTAAATTTCAACTCATATTTACTCTTATATGCTAGAAGGCTTTAAAACACAAAAAGTCACTTTCGACTTTTCAAAATAATTTATCGCACAAAACCACTAATTTTGCCCCACTGTGCGTCGGCGTTGCTTATGTTTGTGCATAATAAGCTGATTTTTTTCTCATAGGGTAATTTCGCTTCCAATGCCCATACACAATATATACAAAAAACACTTGCCCTGTCATTATTTTTGTCAACATGCCTCTTTTTGGCATAATCTCTTTTGAACATTTTCTGCTGATAACGCACTATGTGTGTATTCTTCCGAGTTTTGAACAGAAGGCGACTGTGAAGTGGATGCAAAATTTTCTAAGGTTGTTTCCTCTAATGACGTTGGCGCCCAAGCGCTAAAAAAATTATTTAATCGCAATGGCAGAGTCATCAAAATTTTTGTCATTACCATACTGGAAGAAATAGTTTCCCCTGCTTTTAAATTTTGAAGGTTTTCAAGGATTTTTTTTGCGGAAAATGAAATACAATCTTCTTATGATAAGTATATGTTATTATTTAGTTACTGAAGAGTACAAAAACAATTTTCTAAATAAAAGAATATATTTTAACATCATTGTGGTGAAGTAAAGCAGGTCTCTCCAAAAAAATGTAGGTGGCTGGCCCGCTTCATTGCTCCTTTTATAATCACCTGGAATCAAGATTCCAAAAACATTATTATTCAGTAGAGTTGTCATTCTGTCCCGTAGAAGATTTAAAATATTTGAGTGAAAAATAACAAAATGGCGGCCTTGTAATTTTATTTTTCAAAAATCGACTGTTTTTTTTCGGTTTAAAATCGAGATAAAAAAAGAAATGGATAAAAAATTCTAATTCCGGTACCGGACAGAAGCATTCATGTGTAGAATATTGTGTTAAAATTTTAGCCGAATTGGTTCAATAGCTTTTTTTTAATTATCTGGGCCTACGGATAAAATGTAGTTTCGAGAAAAACGCTTTTAAAGTTTGGAGAAGAAAATTTTTATTTAAAATTTATACTTACATTGAACTTTGAAGATATGCAAAAAAAAAATTGATTTTTTGAAGATTGAACATGAGTCTACCCCCTTAAAATACCAGAATTCTATGTGTGGTACACTACAAATAAACATTTTTCAAGGCTACAGGGTCGCAAACAATAGCGGATGTATGAGCACCGCATTATTTGCTGTAACTTAGTGTATCGGTCTAAAATTTTCACAGTATATTCTCGACTTTGAAAATGTGTAAAAAAAATCGATTTTTTGAAGATCGAACATGACACTACCCCCTTAACAAATTCGAACCAGTATTATTTCTTTGCAAGTTTCCACTGATGAACGAGATTAAATCAGATTTCTTATAAGCTTTTTTAGCTCTGGGCCCATAACCTGTTGAGCCGAGGATTATAGAAAACACGTCCTTACCCAGTCAATTGCAAATCTAGAAGAAGGTATGTATTGACAAGATACGAATATGTATATATACATAGATGTTTATAGTTTACAATGAAGTTAGATGTAATAGACATAGATACGAGTATAAATGAAATACAATGGTGAGTGAAATTTTTAATCTTATCTTAGGAACAGAATGCAAAAAGTAAAAATTGGGAACATTTTCAGTGGTTCCAAGACCATCAACCTTGGCATTCCACAAGGCTCTGTCCTTGGTTCCTTACTGTTCTTAATATATGTTAACACAATCTTCTGTATTCCATTCGTGGGTAAGATTAAGGCTTTTGCTGATGACTTTACGTTTGCTTATATAATCTCTTTAGCCCAGTTGCTGACATTAACCATGACTTCCATTTGTTAAGACTCTAGTTTGTGCAACACAAGTCGCCGGATATGAATATTGTGTCCCAGGCAGCTAATTGTCGCAGGATTAGCTTGCTTAAATGTGGTTGTAATATATCATATAATAAAAACATTGGCTGTAATGCTAATTGCTTGAAAATTGAAATAGTGAACAGCTATAAGTACCTAGGTGTCGTAATTGATCAAAATTTGAGTTCGTGTGATCAAATTTCTATTTTGAAGCAATATATGCTATCCACTCTGCGAAGTTTTTATCGGCTTAAGAAGTACTGCTCTACAAGCATTTAAAAAAGTATTTATTTTGGGATCTTCTATTCCAAATTGCAATATGGTATTAGTTGCTGAGGGGATACTTACGCTAATAAAATCAAACAACTAGTTGTTTTACAAAAATATGTAATAAGAAAAATAGGTTTTTCGTCTCGTTTAGCCAGCACCTTAGTGCTCTTTAATAAGCTGAAAATGTTGCCTGTACGACATTTGTACTATTATATTGCAAAGTCCTCAAAATTATTTTTATTAGGGGGGGTTACTTGCAGAGTCCCAACAACGACACCCATAGCCTTCGAAGCAATACTAGTTCCATGGTTTGGGATGGTAACTTTTCCCATTTCAAACTTAAAAATCTTTGACTCAGTTGTATCTTGCAAACTATTCAATACACTTTGAATAGTGAAAATATTAGGAATTCTAAGAAAGAGTGGGTTAGGTTAGGTTAGGTTAGGTAAGAGTGGATGTTGGAAATACCAACCCACTTAGGGCTATTGGCCCATTGTGATGCCACGTGGATCTATGATCTTCTTACTACTGGAACCAGTTTGAGCTTATAATAAAGCGTAGGAGACTGTTAACGTCTAGAGTGGGACACGGTTAATGAAATTTTGAATAGAGAAAAGCCGGATGCCGAAATTGTTTTAAATATAGATAGTAATGTTGATATAACTGAGCCAAGTGAGGTGGCTAATTTTTTAGTGACTATTTTTCAAATATACTCAATGATTTCCGCGGTCCCTGGGAGAAAATAATTTTGATAAAATTAGATTCTTTAGTAAACATCAATTCGGTTTTAGGAGCGGAAGATCAACTGAAGATGCCTTATTAAAACTTTGCGGAGAAATTTATAACAGCATAAATGATTCCAAAAGTGCTGCAACGTTATTTATAGATATCTCAAAGGCTTTTGACATAGTACACCATCCGCTTCTACTCAGTAAATTGTACAATGCAGGCTTTAGAGGTTTTATTTATACATGGTTTTCGTCTTATTTGTGGAACCGTAAACAAATTGTCAGAGTAAAAGGTTGTATGAGCTCACAGAAAACAATAAATGTAGGCGTACCACAAGGTTCTGTCCTGGGTCCGATATTGTTCTTAATTTACGTTAACTCCTTATTTATCCAGCCTTTTAAAGGAAAAATCAACGCATTCGCAGATGACACAGCTCTAACTTACTCTTGTTATAACCTCTTTGATGTCAATGCAAACATTAATTTTGACTTAGATTTGCTTCGTAGGTGGTTTGACAAGCATAAACTAGCAATTAGTAACAAAACAAAGTACATGATTTTTAAAATTAAGGGAAAATTGACTGATAAATTTTCTTTACAATATCACTCACCAAATTGTTTTAAATTTAATCTAAGAATTGTTTGTCCTCATAATCAAGGCGTATCAACCTACAATACCGATGTTAATTGCTCGACAGATTGCTTAGCTATTGAACTTGTCGAATGTTTCAAATACTTAGGCGTTATTTTAGACTCAAAGCTTAGTAGGAGAGAACATATCCTGCATTTCAAACAATACTTTAACTTAGTAGTAAGACAGCTTTATCACCTTAGTATATATTGCGGATCCGATGTTTTAAAATTGGTATATAATGGTCTTTTTAAATCCGCCCTGTTGGGGCGGTACACATTTCAACAAAGTACAACCCTTGTTAGTTAAGCAAAAACACTGCTTAAGATTACTCTGCAAAGTTAATCGCACAACCCTCAGTTTTAGATTATTCAAGGAACTTACAATACTACCCTTAAGACACCTTTACTACTATAAAGTCTTGAAAATATTTTTGCAGAATTCTGGGTATAACGTCGCTAGACTGTATGGCAATCTTAACTTGCGAGCTAATTCCATGAATTTTGTATCCTTACCTAGAATCAATAAAGCACTTTTTCTCGTTTTTTCACCGTCATTGTTCCTCGCTTATTACCGGAAAGTATTAGATGCGAAAGAAGGCAATCTTTGTTCTTAAAAAATGTCATAACTTGGCTTTTTGCTTACGATCATTGTACAGTAGATGAATTTCTTATTTAGTTAATAATTTTACAATTTTTTCTTTTTACACATAATTCTTAAATTGTTGCACTTAGCTTTCTATTGTATTTGTTTATTTTTACATACATTTTCCATTTTCCCCATCAATGTTTATTATTATTATTATTATTATAATTTATTAACAGGTAATTACAAAATTACATGGTAATAGCGTTTAAAAGAGCCTAGCTGCAGAGACTATTGGCTCTAATCGTTTTACAATTAGATTTAATTTATGGATTAAAGTTTATACAAATGAGAAATTTATTTATATTTTCGATATTTTCGGAATTTGGATTTTTAAGTACATCATAGATTGGAACATTTTCAAAAAAGTATTTTATGAAAGGTTTTGATACTATGCAGTTATTTAAAACATGAGAGATATCAAGTGCTACGTTACAAGTTACACAAATTGGAGGACTATTTCTATTTAGCAGGTGTTGATGAGTAGCTGCGGTATGGCCAAGACTTAGACGAACGAAGTTCGAGATTTTGGTTTAGGATATTTTTGTAGGATACCAAGGCTGAGATTTCTCGGGGTTCACTTTTTTGTAATGATGTTCGTATAGATTCCATTCGATTTGCTGTTTGTTTTTTAAAGAATTTTGTATATTGCTCTTAATATCTTGCTTTGAAAATATATTAGATCTATATACTGGCGCATCTTTTGCAGAGCTTGCAGCATTGTCCGCTTCCTCATTTCCTCGGATATTAACATGGCCATGAGTCCACATCAATTTTAATTTGTTTGGCATCATAATTATTTTATTCCTTATTTCGGAGATAAGGTGAGAATTGTTGCTGATTGCTTTAATGACTGATATGCTGTCAGAGCATATAACAAATTTTCCGCTGATCTTCGTTGTTGTTTTGGCCGCTTGAAAAATAGCAAAAGCTTCTGCAGTGAAGATTGATGAAAATTCTGGTAGTGTACCAATGTTCAGGATGTAACCATTTTCATGTGTGACAGCGAACGAGGTATTGTTCTGAGACTTCGATCTGTCAGTGAAAATAAATTGCCAACCATTATTTTTAAATTTTGATGATATATCTGAGAATAATGATCGGTATACTGCATTGTTGGTGTTATTTTTTCTGTGTTGGGCCAGAGTCATTATGAAGGATTCAGATTTGATGTGCCATGGGGGGTAGGACAATACGGTGATCTGTATCCTTTTGATTGGAATTTCCATTAGATGGGCTTTGTCAAGGATGATCTCTATTGCCGATTTACTCGTTTACGGTGAATAGACTGTAAAAGGTCCTTATCAATAATGGAGTTTTAGAAAAGACCAATTTCGCGGCGTCATTTCGTCAATTCTATGCTCAAGGGTAGGAAGTCCTGCTTCTGCGAGGATATTCTGTATAGGTGTTGTTGGGAATGCATCTACGCTTCTTCGGGCTGCTTGATGGTAAGTTGGTTTTATAAGTTTGAGGGTTGATTTCGGACACTTGCCATAATCGATTTTACTAAGGACTAACATTTTGGTAACATATGATATGGTGTTAATATGTACATGACTTTTCTTACTGGCTAAGTACTTAATAATATTCAATTTCGCAGCTAGGGACTTCTTAAGATCTAAGCAGTGTTGTTTCCAGTTATAACAATTATTAAAGACTAATCCTAGTACATTTAAGTTTTTGACATTTGCAATCTGTACATTATTAATACTTAGAATTAGTTCTGGGCAGTTTCGTTTACGGCAAACATGGATTAGCTCACATTTGTTTAATGATAGTTTACCTCCCGAGAAAGTCGACCATCCTAAAATATTGCTTAGGGCCTTACTTAAAAGACTTTTACATTTATTTATATCACTGGATTTGCTTAAGATGTAAATGTCATCTGCATAAAAGCAACTACGAGTATCTAAGAGTGTATATTTATTTAAGATAGTGGAAATATCATCGAAAGCGATTATAAATAAAACTACTGACAGTGGAGATCCTTGGGGGATCCCGTTGTGTTAAGGATGACTGTTAGAAAATACATTGTTGGTTTTCGTGAAGAATTTTCTATTTCTAAGAAATGATTTAACATAACCAAATATTTTTTTTCCAATACCCCATATTTTTAGTTTGTTTAGTATTATAAGTAAGCCGATTCTATCAAACGCTCTTTCGAAGTCCAATGAGAGTACAGAAACATGGTTTCTAGAGGAGAGTTTTGGAGATGTAATAATCTAAATGAAGATGAGCGTCAACACATCCTCTGTTTGGCTTAAAAGCTACTTGCTTAGATGAAATAAGTTTTTTTTGTTTCAACAAACCATAGCAAGCGCTTTGCAACAATCTTTTCCAGGGTTTTTGATAAACAAGCAATGAGAGATATAGGACGATATCCTTCAACTGAAATTCTGTCCTTGTTTGGCTTAGGGATGGGAATTAGGATTGCAGTTTTCCAACTTTGTGGGATGACCCCGGTATTGAGTATATTATTGTACAACTGAATAACTCTTTCTTTAACATCCATTGGCAGATTTTTAAACATTGGGTAGGATATTCTATCTCTACCAGGAGTTTTGCCTTTGAATTTATTTATACAGGATTCAAATTCTATCAATGAGATGGGAAGATCGATTCTCCGAGCGGAGGGATTGTTTCTAGTGTCACAGTCACTAGGGGAAATTTTGAGGAATTGATTTTTTTTTTGAAAATAAAGGACGAGTGAAAATTTTGATCGTTGGAGAATTCAGACCAAGTTTGGGCAAAAAAATTAGAAATTCGTGCTGGATCTAATAAAACTTCGTTCGGCGATTTGATGTTTGATATAGTAAGAGATCTAGAGTTACCTGTAAGTCGTCGAATGTTTTGCCAAATTTTGACTGGGGAGGTACCGGGATTTATGCTCGATGTAAATTCCGCGAAATTCTTAGTTTTACTGTCTTTAAGGGTTCATCTGAATTTTGCATTTGATTTTTTATAAAAAATCAGGTTAGCTTGTGAAAGGGCTTTTTGAAATTCTTTTAATGCTTTCATTTTTTCCTTACGGAGGTCAAAAAGTACTGCGTTCCACCAGGGAACAACACGTTTTGATAGTGGTGTGTTTGTTGGGACTGATTGAGGGATTGAAGTATTAGCAGCAGTTCTGATTGCTTTTTGAATTAATGCAGCTTTTTTGTTGGGATTAATTGCTGGTTGTTTATCGGATAAGTATTCTGAGGCTGTTTTCCTAAATGCCGGCCAATTTACAAAGTCCAATTTAAATGTGGGGGTTCGGGGAGTATACGTGTAAGTGTGATAGAGATATGTCTGGGTAATAATGGGTAGATGGTCGCGATTGTGAAAGTCATTCGAGATTTTCCAGATGTTTTTGGAAATAGTTCAGGTGAACAGCAGGTAATATTAATATGGGTGAATGTATTGTGTGTCGAAAGGTGAGTTGGTGCGCCATCATTTAATAGAAGGAGATTTGCGTTGAGCAGAAAGTCTTCAAACATTTTGTCTCTTTTTTTCGATAATGGAGAGCCCCAAAGTTTACTCCACGCGTTGACATCAACCCCGAGGATCAAGGGAGATTTAGTGTGACGGATGATATTGTCAAGATCGTTTTTACATATACTTTGGAGTGGGTGGATGTATAAGTTAATATAAGTTATTTTAGTTTGAAGTTGTAATTCGAGAGCAAGAGATTGAATATTTGGGTTGAGTGGTAGGGGTGTGTGTGGGATGTTTTCCTTAATTAATATACCTATGCCTTGTTTAGCTGCCGTGTTAGTGGGAAGATTTTTAAAATACCCAATGTAACCTTTAGGGGTAATAGGAGTAACGTTAAATGGATAGTGTGTCTCTTGTAATGATATAATACTGGGCTTATAGTCTTTGATTAAAATACTTAGTTCATCAAAGTTATTTAAAAAACCTTTCATATTCCACTGTAGAATACTAAGCGCCATGTATTTTGGGTGAGTATGAGAGAAGCACAACTTTTTCGTGCGCGAAGCACGAGAAATGTGTTTACTAGTGGTTGTGTAGTTGGTATGTATAAAAAAATTCGTTGATTTCTGACTCTGCGATCCAGAGGCCGAGCCACGCAAACACTCAATAGAGATCGGTTGACTCGGCCTTTGAGTCGCAAGGCCGATTTTGGTTATAATGTTCGTTATTATATGTCGACATCGTCGTTCAGTTTTTTTGTTCCTTTTGTATTGTTACTATTATTTTTAAAAGTTGATTTGTTAGATAAGCTAGATTGTAAGAGGATTGATGATTCGTTGTTAGTGTTGGCGTGTGTGCTCTGGTTTATGTTTGAGAGGATGTTAGAGGTGGATATGTATGATGTGGTTTGATTGGGAGAGAGAGAGTTAGGTGAATTTGGGTTGGAGCGTGTCTGGGTTTGGGATTTGTTTGTGTTGTCATTGTCAGAGTCAGAGATTGTTAGATTTGCATTGAGAGACTTTGGGGAGAGTTTTACTCTATTTTCTGAGTAATTGGGTTTTGTTGGATTTTGAGTTTTAGAATTGAGTGAAGTCGATGGGTGATTTGTAATAGTTTTATTTAAGACTACTGTTTTGGCTTGAGATGATTCTTGGATTTTATTTTGTGTCTGGTTATTTTGTTTGAGCTTTTCAGCAAATGTTTCAAATGACGTAGAGGTGTGAGAGGGGTTACGTTCTTTATAAATACGCTTTGCTTCTCCCTTGGTGCATTTGTTTGTAGTCTTAATTGATAGGATTTCTTTTGCCTGCAGGTAGCTCGGACAGGTTTTTGATGAAGAAGGATGGGGGAGGGAGCAGTTTGCGCACATGACGCGGGTGCATTTTTCTGGGGAGTGAGGCGGGAGGCTGCATGAGTCGCATTTTGTGTTACCGTTGCAGCGTTTCGCGGTGTGGCCAAGCAACTGGCAATTTTTGTATCGCATGGGGCTTGGTATGATTTCCGTTACTTCGGCATTGTAGAAACCAATTTCAATAGAGTTAGGAGGGTTGAAGAAGTTAAATGTGAACAACATTAGTCCTGATGGTTTTTGCTTACCTTTGTCATCAACTTTAGTATATTTATATACCTCCGTGACGCCTTGATTTTTCATTTTAGCTATTATTTCGCTTTCACTCACGTTAATAAGGCATGGTGCATATGCAATCCCTTTTGATGAGTTAAGGCGGTCATGGAGTTTTACTTCCACTGGCCAAAAATTAGCTAAATTGTTCACTTTGATGTATTTATCAGCAATTTTTTGGGACTTAGCCATGATAAGCAGACTACCGTCGCGGAGTAACAATATTTTTTCTGTGCTTATATTATCTATTGCCTTTTTAAGCAGAAATGGGCTAAGAGATGAAATAAGTTTCTCTTTATTTTTCGAAATAACTGTTACGAATTTTTGGTTTTTGTTATTTGATATCAAGGGAATGTCGGGATAGCTGTGGAGGGGGATTTGATGAGTTCTTTGTTTTTTGTTTGGAAGGGTAAACACATCAGGGTCTGGGTCCATTTGCCTGAAACGACACCCATCAATCCTATTGGGCCCGTAGGCCATTTTTACAACATTAAGCACACACGAAGCGAATAATATGAAAAAGAAAAAACTGCACTAAGAGAAAAAACAAAAAAATTGCTACAAGAGAAAGGCACACGACAGATGAGGAGCGATGTGATCAGTTGGAGAGCTAGTCGGTGACTGTCAATGTTTAAATAACCTATTTTTTGTTGAACAATAATGGTACATTCGCCACTTGACCTTGATCAATAGAATGTCCCTAACTATACCAAATATAATAATTGTAATATATTGTATTAAATTTATAACCTAAAATAATGAAAAAAGAAAAAAAAAACACTGTCAGAGAGCATTCAAATCATCTGAACTTTATAGAACTTATCTGCAAAGTAAAACTGTGGCTTTAAATACTCGTATTAATCATGCAGAAATTGAAATTTCGTTGCGCTTCACCACCTAAACTAATGTTAATAATTTATAATATTGTTATCGATGTACTTCCTGTTTGTTATTTTCATTCGTTTCTTTTTTGCCCTTACCTTTTCATTCGAGATGTTATACAAATTTATCTTTATTAAGCATATTAAATATTTTTCACTCCACACTGGCATAAATTTAATAATGTGACATTTATCTCTATTTGTATCAAAATATTAAATGTCTCTAACTATTCTCCTAACTTATTGTAAGAATTAAAATTGTAATTAAAATTTTGTATTTTTGGGATTAAAGATTTAAATAAAAAAAAAATTCTCATTTTTCGCCAAAAAGACGAGAATCATCAAAAATGTGAATTTTAAAAGTAATGGTATTCCATCAATAAATTATGTTGTACGAGTGCATGTATGTAATCTGTATGACTGGCTCAATAAGATAGCTGCCCTTTGGCACAACAAGATTCTTATTTTTCGCCAATTCTCATTTTTTCCAAAAAGAACACGCCGGGGTCATAAAAAATGTTAATTTCAAACATATCCTACTATCCCGAAAAACGACTCTCTACACAAAAGTTATGATTTTTCATCAATAAATTATGCACATACGTAATCTACGTGACTTACTTAATAAGACAGCTCCTCATTAAGCACAACAAAAAAATTCTTATTTTTCGCCAAAACAAACGACCCCAAGGTCATCGAAAATGAGAATTTCAAACATATCTCACTCGCCCGAAAATCGGCTTTCTACATATAAGTATTGGTATTTCATCAATAAAGTATACGTGACAATAATCTGTATGAATTTTATAATTTCGCACAACCAAAACATTCTCATTTTTCAAAAATTCATTCAAGCCTGAAAAACGGCTCATCAATGGTATTTCATCATAATTTATTAATGACAGCTCTCTACACAAAAGTAGTTGTCTTTCATCAATAAGTTATAAAGGGTGTTTTTTAGAGGTTTAGTTTTTAAACTGGTAACACTGTTTCTACAGATTGTCAATTTGACAGTTGAAAGTTGATTTGTTGTTAGTACGTTTTGCAATTTTGCGATGAAAAGATTAGTACCAGACAAACGCATGCAAGTTGTGCAAAACTTATTTTTAAAACTAAGGTTCGGTTCTCCAAACTTATCGTGCGCTACGTCCATTTTACGGTCGACATAATCATCCATCTGAGCAAGTTATTCCGAACACGATGAATCGTTTTCGAACCACGTACACTATAATTTAAAAAAAAACGCATCCCCAGAGACGACAAACAATGCGAACAGAAGAAGTTATTACCATTGTGGAGCCCAGTTTTGAGGAGAATCCGAATGAATCGATTCGACATCGTGCACAACAATTGGAGATATGCCCATTCACTTTGCGGAAGATTTAGTTAAAGATCACCTTAGAAGCTTAAAAGATTCAGCTTGGGCAAGAGTTGAAACCGCGTGATAATTATACGCGTCGTAGGTTCGGTGAATGGGCCGAAAACATAATTCAGCTTGATCCTCAATTCCAACGCAAAATGTTGTTCTCCTATGATGCCCATTTTTGGTTAGATGGATATGTAAACAAATAAAATTGCAGAATTTGGAGTGAAGAAAACCCAGATGGCTTTGTCGAGACACCCATATAACCATTAAAACTCACTGTTTGGTGTACTTTATGTTTTTTGCTTTCTGGTAGAGCTGACTTTGCTAAGTTTGTATTTCAGCATAACATTTAAACTTACTAAAGTTTACAATCAATGTTGCCCTCCGTAAATTTTTATCTTCATTCAACCTGAATTTATCTGTTTTGTGAAACCTACGAGTAGTATTCATTCATTTTCAATACCAATTAGTTGATTTGGTTTCATGTTCTACAAGTTTTACATAATTTGTACATGTCTAATAATCCTCTAGAATTCTAGACACTACCAGCCCTATTATTGTACTTTCTATTACTTTCGCGTATAATCCATATTAATTGAAAGAAACTAATTAGAAAAATATACCAAAATAAATTTTGCTGATGAATTTACATAAATGCTATTAATTTTAGTGCGTAATTGAGTGTGAACCTTCAATCAATTATAGAAAAAAATTCCTTCATACGTACATATAAGTAACTCACTAAGCGAAAAATTTTAATTAGTGCAAATGAGACTTGAGTCGAAGTGCTAACGTTTAAAAAGTGCCGCATAATTATTTCTCGTAATAAAATGGCAGGTAAATACCAAATCGATTATACCCATATGTATGCATGTATTCTACAACTTTGACGATGTGTTGTGCATACTCCATCAATACAATCTCTTTGGATGATATCTGCAATTTCGACATAACGATAACTCGAATATCGTAAGTATGCGATTCACTACTAGGCAGGGTGGAATTATTGGAGCATTTTTGCTTGAATTTTTATAAACGGGATAGTCTCATGTCCGAGGTTAAATTTTGAAGGTTTTTAAGAATTTTGTTTTGCGCAAAATGAAATATAATTTCCTTATTATAATTATATGATATTATTTAGCTATTGAGTAATACAAAAAGAATTTTGTTAAATAAAACAAAAAGGTAAAGTAGGTCCCATAAAAAAAAAGTAGATGGCTGTCCCTGATTGCTCCTTTGTAATCATCTGAAATCAAAATTCCAAAAAGATTATTACTCAGTAGGGTTGTCATTCTGTCCCGTAGAGGATTTAAAATATTTGAGTGAAAAATAACCAAATAGCGGCTTTGTAATTTTTTTTTTTTCAAAAATCGACTGTTTTTTTTCGGTTTAAAATCGAGATAAAAAAAGGTGGATAAAAACATCACAAGACTTAGTAGGAAATCAACGGTGGTGCCCTGATATTGTTAGTTTTAGCTTTGTGACTTTAGACAAATATTAGCTGTTATTCCTCGATCTACCGCTGCTGATGAACTAAAACCGTATTTGAAACCTTCATATTTGTTGAGACATGTAAAAACACTAACACTCACTACCAACCTACGAGTATGTGTTCAATTGGAAAACGACCCATCGGCAGCTTAGTTTTCAAAACAATTGTTGCATTTCGAAAATGGCCGAATGATAATCGGTGGTTTAACTGGGTTAATAACATTACCAGCCACTTTTTGCTGTGTTTCACAATCCTAAGAGGTATTTATTCAAAGCGTGTTCCCAAAAATAGCAACACTAATATAAAAATGTTTGGCTGAGTAAACGAGCAATATTGGGAGGTAAAAACAAATATGTCAATAAACTTAACATGTCTATTCAAAATAACGTAGCAGGTCAATTTTTAAATACAAATCAGTGGACACTATTATGATCTAATGCTTCTAATGATTTCTCGTCAATAATACACTCGTGACTCTTTCCTATACGATTCGTTCGCATTGTTGCAAAACTTTAGGCATTTCAGATGTCTTTGAGATGTTGTATGTTGGAATTTCATTAATCTACATCTTCAAAGGCAGCTAAAGTGCAGAATGTGCTGTTGGATCGACGTCCAATAGATTGGCTGCAATTCCAGAAGAAGCGAGTGCCAATACTTTTTTATTTTCCGATCGTATGGCTGCTACATGAAATAAAATAATAAAATTAAAAATTAAAATGGATTCCACCATTTTTGCCGTTAACAACTTGCATGATTGAGTCATAGACATGTTTTTGTTGATAACTAAAGTTGAGAATATTTGATTGTAAGAATGTTCTTAATTCTTCGCAATCAAAAATATTGTCCACGTTTCAAATCTCGGTTAAATATATCGTACATTGAGCGATTGGGCGATATCATAATTAATTGCGCTAATAATTTATTTGCGATCGCTAGACAAATGTCTTCAATCATTATATACTCGTATTTCCAGTGTGACTTGCAATTCTGGATTTGAAGTATTGCGAAGCATTCGATGACATGTAATCTCTATAATTACTCCATAGTTATAATAATTCTAGTGAATTTGGTGCAAAACATGTTGATATTATTATTAAAAATAATGTCCGTATTTGATGAGGATGAGGTGAAATAGATGCGTTGGCAAGTGTAACATCCCCATGGATATTATGTTCAAATGCAATAGTTGACATGCTTCACGATATGTCGCACGACCGTTAATCAACAACAAATTCAAGAGAAAACAGTCAGCATTGTTGCGATGAACTGTGTAAATTCATGTCAAAACATCTGTTGGATGACATTGAACTCATTTTCCTTGTTTGCGCCTTTAAAATGTTTTCGACGATTGATACCAAGTGTAATATTCTGGTATTTCTGAATATAGCAACTTTCTGTCAAATCTGTCAGCTTGATACAATGTAAAAAAGCAGTCAATGCTATAGATGGTGGATCCGCTGCTCTTTGCAATGCATTTTGAATTCCAAAGTAAACACGTTGAACTGCTAAGTGAAGGACTGTTGGATGTTCCTCATGTATTGGCAATGGAAAAATCTCAATATTGCTTCATTGCTGCTTATAATTCCAAATTAGATATTGGTGATTTCATCGCGTCTACTTTCAGCAGCTACTCAAAAAACAGCCACATCGCTTACTTTGTTTACATATTTACAAATATATGTTATCGATTTTACTGAATTATTTTGTGGATTTTGAACGCTTTTGTGAATGGTGAATGTGACACAATCCGCGATTATGAACTTCAATGTATTGATTTCTAATTTTGACAGTTCTCGATTTGCCATTAATTGATGACTATAAAACGGACATCCATCATTGTTTTCCTATCTACCCTCTTGTTTTGCGCTTGGAACATTTTCCATCAATCATGTGCGTTAACACGATAAACATTTATTAACCTTTTCCCACGATGCATTGCTCCCACAATCCAATTGATACATTACACTTGGACATCCGGTGCATGTAACAAATTTCATCAGAATTCAAGCATGCAATTCAACCGAATTCAAGGCAAGCAAATTCATCCGAATCCAGAAGCAAATACTGCACCTGTACTGAAGGCAATCTGCCGACTAGGCGTCTGGCAGAAATCAACCGATAGTATAAATACTAGGTGTTAGAATAAGTTTATTTTAGAGTTTGTTTAAGTTCATTCCAATAAAGTCCGGTTCCTTGGAGTAAATATAAAAAAGGTTGTTTTTTTTTTATAACAACAAAGTTAAATATTTATTAACTGGCGCCCGAGCAAATAAATTTAATATATCGTCAAAATCACCATAAGTAGTGAGTGCGCGATTAAAAATAAAAAGAAAATATTAAATGCGGCTAAATACCGATTGAAAAAAGAAAAATAATAAAAGCGGCTAATACCCGATAATACGAGTGAATTGGACTTAAAAAGAACTTAGTGACAACAACTCTCCGTAGAGAAACCGAGGGCCCCTTAGTAGCTGTACCACAGAGGAAAAGGAGGCAGTGTAAACTGCTAGCCGCTCTACGTAAAACTATGCTCAACATCATCATAGCAATGCAAGTTTAGTTTTTAATCTATTATAATTAAGAAGCAACAGTAGTCTTTTTTTTAAGAGTAATTTTATTTTTGTAACCAATTTAAAAAAGAAACAGTAGTAAAATTAAAAAAAAAAACTATATTTTTTTTATAAAAATCATTATTAAAAAAAAAATTGAAACCATTTTTCGTTAACCATTTAACCATTTATAACCTAAGGTTAAGTTTATAAAACTTAGTTAAGATTAAAAATAAATAAATATAACTTTGAATCTTATATTTGAATTTCCTAAAATTCCATAAATTTATATAAAAAAATAAAATAATAAAATGGCAAACCCAAATAATTTGATTCGACCCTCTGTCTTAAACGTACAACAACCCCAACCCCAGCCTCAGTCACAACCACAACCCCAGGTTCAACCACGCCCTGTAGTCCCTTCTGCTGATTTTATAAACATAATCAAAAGTGTAAAGTCATTGATCTGTTTAGTAGCGAAGGTCGTAGGATGGTCATTTCAGTTCTTAATCCGAATTCAGATCTTCCCCTTGGAGAAGACCAAATTATAGATCCCGATCTCTTATGTGACCTCGCTGAATTGGAAAAAATCCCATATGTTGTAAGGTGTATTCGAGATTTTTCGGGTAAACCCGGCGAATACAGCTCATGGAAAAGAGCGTTGATCGCATCTTAAAAATTTAAAATAAATAAATAAAATTTAAATCGATAAAAGGTTTTAGCAAAGTATTATGGTATACTCATTATCATAAGAAATAAAATTATAGGCAATGCAGACACAGCGCTTGAATCGTACAGCACCCCACTAGATTGGCAAGCAATTTCCAGATGTCTCACATTACATTATGCAGATCAAAGAGATCTCGGTACGCTCGAGTACCAAATGACATCCCTTATGCAAGGAAACATGTCAGTTCAAGACTTCTGTCAAGCAGTTTATAAGTATTTGTCACTGATCCTAAACAGAATCTCTTGTATGGATGTAGGACCTGAGTCATTATCATTATTATCGGACGGTTTTGTCCGCGGCTTAAACGGAGACCTCCCAAGAATCTTAGGAATCCGTGAACCAACAGATTTACCACAAGCTTTAAATCTGTGCTTAAAATTAGGGAATCAAACATTCCGTTCGAATTATGCGCATAACACTCAAAACTTCTCTCGAAAAGCGAACGTCCCAAGCCTTCCACAACGTGCGAATTTTCCTCCGCGGCAAGATTTTTACCCCCAAATAGCATATCTGCCTCAAATGCAACAAATTCCTAACCGCCCTCTTGGAAATGTTCCTACTTTTCCGCAAGTCAGATATCCAAATTTCTCCCAGTTTCCAAACTTCCCACAACATTCAAACTTGCCCCCCCAAAGACCTACTGCTCCAAAACCAGAACCAATGGAGACATCCACTATAAGAACCGTGGCCGTCAATTATCAAAACAGGCCAGTAGAGCATAAGCATGCTGGGAAACGTCCTCTAGATTCTAACCAAGTACCTATTCCAACGAAAATTCAGAGAAACTGTCATATAGACACAATGGAGCCACCACCTGTCAATAAAGAACAACAATCTATATTTATGGAACCACCACCTGCTAATATGGAACCACTACCACCCGTGCCACAACCGGATGACGGATATATATCGCCGAATGACTTATATGCTTTCTATCAGCAAGTAAACGTAGAAGAAGTAAGAAATGATCCCAACCTTAATGAATACATGAGACAGCAAGCTGAATTATTCGTCCAACAAAACGAACCTTACCATGAATTTCCGCAATTTCAATACAGCGACATCCATTTTTTAGGTTGACAGACTCCTCGTTGTCGTATTTCCAATGTAGAACGGGGAGTGGACAAATTTTAAACTTTTTGATCGACACAAGCTCCAGCAAAAATTACATTCAACCAGACTTAGTCAAAAATCCTCTACCAAAAAAAGAACATTTTTCGCTAAATTCATCGCAGAAAATATTGAAATAACACATTACACCTTTTTAAACCTTTTTGGCCAAAGAGATGTAAATTTAAATTTTTATCTTCCTCCAAGCCTTAAATCATTTCATGGTATCCTAGGAAATGACAGCCTTAAGCAACTATCTGCAGTCATTCACACGAAGGAAAGCTTCATGACGATTCCAAACAAAGTAAACTTTTCAATTAAGCAGCTAAACTCACAATCAGTCAACACATTGGCTATACGACTAGACCATATAACTAACCCGCAAAGAATCGCAATTAATTCTATAGTTAAAAATTTCCCTTCCCTATTCTCAGATCCTAACGAAAAATTGACCTCCACCACAAAGGTAATCGATGAAATACGCACCAACTCAGACTCTCCCGTTTATTCCAAATATTACCCCTACCCCGAGTCTTTAAAAGACGAAGTAGAGAAACAAATGAAAAAACTTCAAGAAGATGGCATAATTCGACCATCAAGATCACCATTTAATTCTCCCGTCTGGATTGTCCCAAAAAACCCAGACTCAAATGGGAATAAGCAATACAGAATTATTATTGATGTCCGAAAACTTAACTCAATAACAATTGCTGACAGATACTCTATACCGGAGATTAACGAAGTTCTTTCGCAATTAGGGAAAAGTAAATACTTCACTGTTCTCGACCTCAAGAGTGGATTTCACCAAATTCCCCTAAAAGAATCCGATAGAGAAAAAACAGCGTTCTCTATAAACAATGGGAAATACGAGTTCACACGACTCCCATTCGGATTGAAAAATGTACCATCGATTTTTCAGAGAGCACTTGACGACTTACTTCGGGCTCACATAGGGAAGTTTTGTTACGTCTATATTGACGATATAATTATTTTCAGTAAAGACGAAGCAGAGCATATAAAGCATGTGGAACAAATTTTTCACACATTAAGTGAGACAAACATGAAGGTGCAACTAGACTAATGCAACTACTTCAAGCAAGAAGTTGATTTTTTAGGCTTTGTTGTATCCCATTCAGGAATAACAACTAATCCAGAAAAGGTAAAATCAATACTAAACTTTCCCATTCCTAAGACCATTAAAGAACTACGATCGTTCTTAGGACTATCAGGATACTACCGTTGTTTTATAAAAGACTATGCGAAAGTCACTTACCTCACTTCTAAGAGGAGAAGAAGGGCGCATGTCTAAAAATAAATCTGCAAAAATTCCAATTACCTTATCCTCCACGGCAATCGAAGCATTCAATAAATAAAAAAAAACTCACTTACCTCCATAGACTTGGTGTTGGCTTACCCTGATTTCAATAAATGTTTTGAATTGACCACTGACGCCTCAAATTTCGCAATAGGTGCAGTGCTATCACAAGAAGAAAGACCCATCATGTTCATTTCCAGATTCCTTAACCGAACTGAAGAGCACTACGCTGCAAATGAAAACGAGATGCTAGCCATCATATGGGCGCTAAATTCTCTTAGAAACTATTTGTATGGTACTGCTCGTGTTAAAATCTATACTGACCATCAGCCCCTCACATATGCTCTAAGTAGCAAAAATAACAATTCCAAGATGAAACGCTGAAAAGCGATTCTCGAGGAATATAACTACGAGCTGCAATATAAACCAGGGAAAAGTAACGTTATCGCAGATGTCCCGTATTCCACAAATTAGTCATGTAAACTCAATGTCTGTAACCCAACATAGCGATCAAAGCTCAGCACACGATCTCATTCCGGCTGTTGAAAGCCCTATAAACGTCTTTAAAAATCAAATTATGCTTTGCATTGAAAACGAAAATAGTTATCAGTTCAAAATCCCCTTTCCAACCTACCATAGGTATATAATTTTCCGAAATGCATATACCAACGAAGACTTAATTTCAATTTTAAAACAATATCTCAATCCCAGTGTCATTAATGGAATATTTACCTCAGAAGCAATAAAGATGAAGAATTCAAGAGATCTACCCACACTTTTTCAGATACTGGAAAACTAGGTTTACACAAACCCAATTAGTAGATGTAACCGATAAAAATAAACAAAGAGAAGAAATACTTAAAGAACATCAAAGAGCTCATCGTAATAGCAACGAAAATAAAGTACAACTTCTTCAAAAACTTTATTTCCCCAAAATGAAAGCACTAATCCAAGAAATAGTTAAGCAATGTAGGGTTTGTAAAGAACAAAAGTATGACAGTCACCCTAATAAACCAATTTTAAATGCCACTTCGCTACCCCAATACCCTGGTCATATCGTGTATTTCGATATATACTCAACTGAAAAAAATTTAGTCCTGACAGCCGTGGATAAGTTCTCCAAGTGTGCCCAAGTGCGTATCTTAAAATCAAGAGCCATCGAAGATATTAGGGAACCACTTCGACAGTTAATTTTCGCTTATGGAGTTCCTAAAATAGTCGTCTTCGATAATGAAAAAACATTCAACTCAGCATCAATTTGTTTTATGATAAAGGATCAACTCAACATAGAAATCTATAAAACTCCTCCGTATACTAGCGCAGTAAACGGACAAGTGAAAAGATTTCATTCCACTCTTTCAGAAATTATGCGTTGCCTAAAAACAAAGCGCACCCACCAATCCTTCACGGAACTGTTACATCGCGCTGTATATGATCAATACACTCTTCAACAGACAAAAGGCCCATAGAAATATTTTGTGGTAGAACCGTTAGTACCAATTCAGATATTTATGAACAATCTCGGCAGGAAAATATTCAAAAATTAAGGGGAAACCAGGCCAAAGATATAGAATGGCATAATAAGAATAGGAAACCTACTAAAGCATATTCCTCAGGACAGGTCATCTATGTGAAAATAAACAAGCGACTAGGTTCAAAATTATTATATAGGTTCAAAAAAGAAATAGTAAAAGAAGACAAATCTACTACCGTATTAACCGAAACCGAAAGTTGTCAATCAACTTGACAACTTTACACCTAAATCCAAGAGTCGAAGAGCGTTAAATTTTTTGGGTACTGCCTGGAAGTGAATAGCTGGTTCTCCAGACCACGATAAGTTCAAAATTAGCAAGTCCAAAATGCATAATATTCTACAAAACAATAATAAACAGGTGATAATTAATCAATCATCTATGAACAGAATAAATAATATTACAAATATTTCAAATAAATGTCTGGAATTTTTTAAAACAAATAAATATATAGAAGAAACATACTATACAGTTATTAGATATAAGTTAAACATTGTACAAGAAGAATTAAAAAATATTGAATACGCCTTGTTATGGGCAAAAGTTAAAATCGTAAATTCTTTTATTTTGTCGAATATAGAATTAAAATTAATTAAACAAATCTCTGTAAAAGACAAATTACCCTATATTAATCTAGAAGAAGCTTTAATGTTCGCAGATATTAAAATTGCATCCAATGGTTCAACCATTTTATATATTATTAGTATTCCAGAAACGGAAATAAAAACATGTAGTAATTTGTTAATCAAGCCAATAAAAATGGCAAACAATATAATTAAATTAGAATATAAAAATATTTTGAAATGCAAAAATGTATACTATGGAATTAAAGAAAATTGTAATAATTATAATAAGTAGTTTAGTAATATATAATAAGAAATCAAATATCATAGAAATAAATAATGCAAATTGTATAAGTAACCTATTACAAAGTAAACCATCGAGTTGTCCAATAACCAACAAACAACATATCGCCTTCGTAGAAGATACTTCCAGGAACGCTTCATTTAAATAAATTCAATGGATCGATTTTTGTCAACAACAATCAAGTCAACCTTTCGGGAACGTTTATCATTTAGTACCATAATTCATCTGTTTATGCGAATGATCAAAACTTCAGTTCCAAAGAAATTCCTACATAAAAGCCACTGCCCGCAATAGTACAACCAGAGTCTCCAGCAAAAACCTATGAAGAACTTCTAACTCTAGAGATGATGAAAGAACTACACCTTAAAAACACTGACAACATAGACCAGCTATAGGAGAACGAAACAAAATACCTGATAACGAACTTCAGTCTTTTAAGCATAATAGCGATAGCATTGGCAGGCTTAGCAGCTAAAAATATCATCATATGGCGAAAAAACCGATTAGATGTCTCCAATCAGTTAGAACAAGATCCAATAGATCATAACAGAAATCAAGTCCCGATATTCTACGTGGACACGAGTGGGGACACTCGAATTTATGAATGGAGGTGTTAACACGATAAACATTTATTAACCTTTTCCCACTATGCATTGCTCCCACAATCCAATTGATACATTACACTTGGACATCCGGTGCATGTAACAAATTTCACCAGAATTCAAACATACGAGTACAATTCAACCGAATTCAAGGCAAGCAAATTCATCCGAATCCAGAAGCAAATACTGCACCTGTACTGAAGGCAATCTGCTGACTAGGCGTCTGGCAGAAAACAACCGATGGTACAAATACGAGTACTAGGTGTTAGAATAAGTTTATTTTAGAGTTTGTTTAAGTTCATTCCAATAAAGTCCGGTTCCTCGGAGTAAGTATAAAAAAGTTTTTTTTTTTATAACAACAAAGTTAAATATTTATTAACTTGTACAGTGAATTGGTCTTTATTTCACCACACTGACCGTGGATCATATTTTTTATGACATTTTCAAACAATTCCATATCGATTGTTTGATCTGGAATCTCCGCCGATTTCACATTGTCAATATGAGGTTAACTTTTTTTCATGATTAACAATGAAATCCATAAGTGATTTTAATTTTTGTTTGAATACACGTGCCGTTATGTCGTGATGAACTGTTGGCGATTGACCGTTTAATAAAACTTCTCGGATTTCAGTCCATTGTGGATTACATACATTACATACTCAGGATTCAATTCTGAGCATACTCGTGCTTACGGTGCCGACTGCCAGTATAAGTTGCTAGCAATATTATAATTTTCCCAATATCATTGAAATTGCCATCATTATTAATTACACCGCGCAGATGTAAGAATACACACAGCGTAATTTTTTTCTGATTGAATTTAATAAAATTCAAACGTTCATTTTCAATCTTCGCGTACGTATCGGCAGCACATTTCAAAGTGTGGTTGTCTTCATTTGCATATTCCATATGTGAGAATTGTTTTAACTCACCATATGACGGGTTTATCAATTTGATGTTAAAATGGTAGCCGTCTTCTCCTTGCCAAAATAATATCGCGTATTACAAAGCTTCGTAACTGCGATGAGTTTCGGAGACACGTTGAAGATATTTATTCCTGCGATAAGGCTCAATATCGCGTGATTGAAACCCTTTTCCAATAATTGCTGTTGCTACATCGTCAATTGTCGGCGCATTAAATCTTATTGAAACTTCCCCAACAGGAGCTCTGTCAGCTTGAATCACAATTTTATGATTGTGATTGTCGTTCGTTCAAGTGCTGTTGGAAACAATCGAACCAATTCGTTTTGCTCACGAAATAGATTTTATAGTTGTTCAACTATTTTTCCTCTTGTGTTGGAACCAATTGCATAACTTTGATCCATTCCAACATTTGAGTTGCCATTGAAGTATATTTGCAGAAATTGATAGTTTATCTCCGGGAATGGTAACAATGAGCCGACCTTGTGGTAAATCTGGCCTTTAATCCATATGATAGAAACATTTAGATGTGGAGTCAGAATTTGTGTGAATGTCACAAACTTCGTTTTTATCAAAATTGATTATGTCGTTCGAAGAAATTGCCTTAAAAGTTGGCATGAAGTTATTTCAGTTATTTATTCACTCTTTATACCTTTTGAAAATGTTGTACCCGGAAACTTTTACTACCTGCGAACAGGTACATATATTCTCAATGGGAAGTCATAAAATTAAAAGGTAAATAAGAAACGACCGTTGGAATTTCCCAAGACCAAACATTGAACTACTCGAAAAGCGTATAATCGATCGATGCGATGATGATGAAGATGATGGTGTTGGGATGAAAGATGAGCGAAGGGAGTTGTGCGTTGTGCATTGGAATGCGAGAGGCATCTTCTATTGAGTGTTTTTTTTTTTTTGTAAGAATTAATTTATTGTGTTGTAATTCAGGTAAGTAATTTGTCTAATTATTATGGTTAATTTTTATTAATTAAATAGTTCATGTTGGGTTGGTTGAATTCATTATTCGGCTAGGTGATTTAAATTTGGTGGTAAACAGCTTGGATTCGCGTGGTGAGTATGTGTAATTTAAACGGCTTGGATACGTTTGCGCGCGTGTGTGTGTGGTTTGAGAGAAAGCTATCTTTCACTCGCTTGTGCAATTAGCCTGAGTGTTTTCTTGGATAAATTATGTGTGTGTGTTTGTGTATCTATGCGCTAGAGTGACGCACGAGTGTTTACTTTCATTTATGTATTCTGTATTATTGCTGGCCTTCATTGATGTTTGTTTCGTTTTTCGTTTATCGGTAGTGGGCATAATTTCGCGATCGGTCGCTTGTATTTTCCGTGTTCTGTCCTTACCTTGACGATATGTATGATATCATCCTTCCCTGAGTAGTTTTCTCTGATGCGTCCTAAGCTCCATCGTGCCGGAGGTAGTCGATCGTCCTTAATAAGCACCAAATCGCTTATTTTGAGTTGCGCTTGAAGCTTCAACCATTTCGGTCGTTGTTGTAACCGCGCTAAATATTCCTCGTGTCAATGTTTCCAAAATGTCTGCAGGTGACGGCCTTCCAGCGGTCGATGTAACCTTTCTTGTCTATGATCAGATCTGGTTCCGGAACCGTGAAGATTGCTTCGCCTATTAAAAAGTGAGCTGGGGTAAGTGCTTGGAAGTCGTCCGGATTTTCCGTTAGTGGGCACAGAGGCCTCGAATTAAGGCAATTTGTGTGAGTAGCGTGATGAGCTCCTCGTATGTGAGTGTCCCGTTGCAGACAATCCCACAATCCTCCGAAGAGGTGAGAAGTAGGGGGATGAAATTCCACTTAGTTCCTTGCGTCGCCAGAACCTCAGTAGCTTCCTTCCAGTTGTGTCCGGATTCTTTTAATAGACGATGCAATTCAGCTTCTGCTCCAACGAAGTTTGTTCCGCAATCGCTGTAGATCTGACCACAGACACTCGTCGAGCCGCAAAACGCCGAAAGGCGGCTATGAAAGCCTGAGTGGTAAGATCTGTGACTGCTTCCAAGTGCATCGCCTTAGTGACAAGGCAGACAAATATTGCCAGATACCCTTTGTAACATATGGCTCCCCGACCCCTCCACGACCGAATGCTGATTGGTCCTGCGCAATCGACCCCGGTATGGGCGAATGGTTTAGACGCTGTGACTCTGGGAGATAGCAGATTACCTATTAATTGATGGGCTACCCTATTTCGGTAGCGATGACAAACGACACAGGTGTTCAGATACTTTTTTGACGGCTCTTCTGGTCTGTATGATCCAGTATTTACTCCTGGTGAAGGCAATCATCAGCTTAATCCCTCCGTGCAAAGCATTTTCATGTGCGTTTCGAGGGATTAGGGTTGTTAGATAGTGTCTTAGTTCTAGTATGATAGGCTGCTGTTGGTCTAACGATAGGCCTGCGTTTTTTAGTCTACCGCCTACTCTTATGATGCGTTCACCGTCCAAAAATAAATTTAACGATGCCCTTTGGTTTGAAGATCACTCCGGAAAACATATCTTGTTAGATTAAGCTTGCATTAAGCGAAATAAATGGGGGCATTAGCCCCGACTAAATAAATTAATTAAATTGGGCACAGCGAACAAGCATCTTCAAAGCGACTTCAAGCTCTCTCGGGTTGAGTGGTCCGGAGCATTTGGTGAATTCTTTCGTAGGTTGCTTGTGAAACGCATGCCTACGATCCTCCTTAGTCGCTTCAAATTCGATGTTCGGTGTAATAGTTAGTGTATAGCGTCTTCCGCTATGTCCACGTGATGAACCTGCACCAATCTACTTCCTTCGCGGGTGACGAGACTGGAAGTTTGTTTCGGAAGCTCGAAATCCCACTTTTGGTGTAAAAATAAGGGACCGTTCAACCACAACGTTGAATTTAAAAGAGCCGTCGGTTGCATGCCTCTGGAAACCAGGTCTGCCGGGTTGTCTTTAGTTGGTATGTGCTTCCACATTTCGATGTCGGTGAGTCGCTGAATTTCTCCTACTCTGTTGTGTACGAACGTTTCCCACTTAGAAGGCAACGCTGAGATCCAGCAAAGGGCAATGGTGGAGTCGGTCCACGCGAAAATCTTGGCGTCGTCTCGTTTTAGGATTTGGCAACATAGTGTAGAAATTTCGCCGCAAGAACAGACCCACATAACTCCAATCTTGGCACACTTACTGGCTTTACTGGTGCAACCTTGGATTTCGCGGTCAGCAGATGCACATGGACTCTATATTCGTGGTCCTCAGCTCAGGTAGCAAGATCTCCGCAAAAACATTGCTCCGCAGAAGAACATCAACCTTTGCTGGTTTGAAAAAAGTTAGGTCTGTTAAAACGAGATCATTAAGGTGGTTCTAATGAGCCACCGGGAGGATCCGCGCCGGAAAATGGCTAAACAGCTTTAACTTTAAGATTTTCGAAGCTGTGGACAACTTCCATCGATGTATCGAGCAATTCCTTGATGGACTCGGATCGCTCTTGAGAAATCGAAGGTTGGTTGAAGAGGGATTTTAACTGTGTGTTCACTAGGAACCGTTGGTGATCATAACGGTCCGTTAAGATCTCCCATGCCTTGCTGTAGTTGCCGTTGTCGATTCCCAAGTGAGCCAACAGTTTCTCCGCTACCCCTGAAACACTTGTTTTTAAATAATGCATTTTTTGTATTTCCGAGAGTGCTGCATTATGGTGAATTAAGGATAAAAAAAGTCACGAAAGGCTCGCCATGACCTATAACTCCCAGCGAACACAGGCAAATTAATTTTGGGTAATCGAATGTCTACCTTCCTAGGAAGTGTTTCTTTCGACTCTGATTCATCTCTTTCTACCTTCTTTTCAGTTGACTGAACTTTATCCATCGCGTCTAACAAGTCGCAGCGATACTCAAAGTATAACTCTCGAATTTGTTCGAAGATCGTATCAACTTCACCTAACTCCTTCTCTGCTGAAGACTCCAGAGTCCTTTCGAGTCGTGCAGTTGCTGCTTCCATTGTAGTTGGAGATGTAGTTGGCTGTTCGCCTTGCAGAGCTAGTCTTGGAAAAATTTGACATATCTTTCTCCATTCCAACATTTGAGTTGCCATTGAAGTATATTTGCAGAAATTGATAGTTTATCTCCGGGAATGGTAACAATGAGCCGACCTTGTGGTAAATCTGGCCTTTAATCCATATGATAGAAACATTTAGATGTGGAGTCAGAATTTGTGTGAATGTCACAAACTTCGTTTTTATCAAAATTGATTATGTCGTTCGAAGAAATTGCCTTAAAAGTTGGCATGAAGTTATTTCAGTTATTTATTCACTCTTTATACCTTTTGAAAATGTTGTACCCGGAAACTTTTACTACCTGCGAACAGGTACATATATTCTCAATGGGAAGTCATAAAATTAAAAGGTAAATAAGAAACGACCGTTGGAATTTCCCAAGACCAAACATTGAACTACTCGAAAAGCGTATAATCGATCGATGCGATGATGATGAAGATGATGGTGTTGGGATGAAAGATGAGCGAAGGGAGTTGTGCGTTGTGCATTGGAATGCGAGAGGCATCTTCTATTGAGTGTTTTTTTTTTTTGTAAGAATTAATTTATTGTGTTGTAATTCAGGTAAGTAATTTGTCTAATTATTATGGTTAATTTTTATTAATTAAATAGTTCATGTTGGGTTGGTTGAATTCATTATTCGGCTAGGTGATTTAAATTTGGTGGTAAACAGCTTGGATTCGCGTGGTGAGTATGTGTAATTTAAACGGCTTGGATACGTTTGCGCGCGTGTGTGTGTGGTTTGAGAGAAAGCTATCTTTCACTCGCTTGTGCAATTAGCCTGAGTGTTTTCTTGGATAAATTATGTGTGTGTGTTTGTGTATCTATGCGCTAGAGTGACGCACGAGTGTTTACTTTCATTTATGTATTCTGTATTATTTCTGGCCTTCATTGATGTTTGTTTCGTTTTTCGTTTATCGGTAGTGGGCATAATTTCGCGATCGGTCGCTTGTATTTTCCGTGTTCTGTCCTTACCTTGACGATATGTATGATATCATCCTTCCCTGAGTAGTTTTCTCTGATGCGTCCTAAGCTCCATCGTGCCGGAGGTAGTCGATCGTCCTTAATAAGCACCAAATCGCTTATTTTGAGTTGCGCTTGAAGCTTCAACCATTTCGGTCGTTGTTGTAACCGCGCTAAATATTCCTCGTGTCAATGTTTCCAAAATGTCTGCAGGTGACGGCCTTCCAGCGGTCGATGTAACCTTTCTTGTCTATGATCAGATCTGGTTCCGGAACCGTGAAGATTGCTTCGCCTATTAAAAAGTGAGCTGGGGTAAGTGCTTGGAATTTTTTGTATTTCCGAGAGTGCTGCATTATGGTGAATTAAGGATAAAAAAAGTCACGAAAGGCTCGCCATGACCTATAACTCCCAGCGAACACAGGCAAATTAATTTTGGGTAATCGAATGTCTACCTTCCTAGGAAGTGTTTCTTTCGACTCTGATTCATCTCTTTCTACCTTCTTTTCAGTTGACTGAACTTTATCCATCGCGTCTAACAAGTCGCAGCGATACTCAAAGTATAACTCTCGAATTTGTTCGAAGATCGTATCAACTTCACCTAACTCCTTCTCTGCTGAAGACTCCAGAGTCCTTTCGAGTCGTGCAGTTGCTGCTTCCATTGTAGTTGGAGATGTAGTTGGCTGTTCGCCTTGCAGAGCTAGTCTTGGAAAAATTTGACATATCTTTCTCTGAAGCAAATACAGCGTATGAGCCAAGTGATTTGCCATTATGTGGGAGTATATTTTTCACAAGAAACAGGAACAAAGATAATTAAGAAATCACTTTTTTGTGAAAGCGCGGTGCTCGGGTTCCAAATTTCGTCTCTTGGGATTCGGGAGTCTCCAGATTAAATTTTGAAAACGTTGGCACACAACACACAAGAGATTTATTCTATTTATTAGTTAATGACTTTAATTGAAAAATTAACTGTCTTTACAGATCTTTACAGCAAGGAAACACGGAAAAAAAATGTATATGTACATAAATCCGGGACGGATGGACCAAATGTTCGGCTGTGAACGGAATCTTTTCTGTTATTTAAACTGGAATTTAAATGGACAGTAAATCTGTTAAAATAACGTTCACTAAAACACCGCTTTCAATGAAGTTCGACACAGAAGTG
Source organism: Volucella bombylans (assembly GCA_949129095.1). Taxonomy (NCBI): domain Eukaryota; kingdom Metazoa; phylum Arthropoda; class Insecta; order Diptera; family Syrphidae; genus Volucella; species Volucella bombylans. Next base: position 100,347 of record CASBSA010000032.1, read on the forward strand.
CCCTTTTTATTGTTCTGTCATTCATTTTTATTTTTTTTATTTACACCAATGGCATTGGTACCAACTGTTGTAGCGGGCCTTGTTGCGTGGGTGCGTTGCCAGAGTGTGCATCCTAATGACGTCATGCGCCAATACATACATTGTTCATTGCGCCAATTATAATGTATCTGTTTGGGAATTAAAAAGAACAAAGTATTAATCTAATCTACACATGGTCAAACATAGAGAATAGTACATTACATTGTATCTAATCAATTGTCAACAAGTTGCTTATATGACACATTTCTTATATGTTGCGCATTTTGTATAACACTTTTTTGTAACTCGCCTGCTTCAAATCTTTGTCTTGCTTGGCGTGGTTCAGTCAGCAGAGAGTAAAGACTCTTTTCTTGTGCATTGCACACATACATTGGTACACAGTAAAGATTAAACACTAAACATTTTTGAATACAAATCAAATACACTTCTGTCACATATACATTTTCAATTACACATTTGTTATTTAAATATTCATATTAAACACCCAATAAAACAAACATCGAAACTATCATATTTAAAACATTAAATATACAATTAATCAATCAGAAACAACATACACACACGGGGAGGCCGTGGTGTAGTGGTACTAGCAATCGTTTCTCACTCGGAAGATCCAGGTTCGAATCCTACTCATGACAAGTTTTTCATTTGTGTAATTTGAACTCAGTCAGAACAATATGCGTGTGAAGGCATAGCACTGACATGTAGATTTGGATGTTGTAGAGTTTCAAGCACAAAACAAGCGTGAAAATTTATAAACCTTCGAATCATTCCGAGTGAAAAAAAACTCTGCGTCCTATTTGGACTCCCAGTTTCAAGCCTATACATTACAACAATGTTTTCCTTTCTCCTTCCTTCTATCTTTCCGCCCGCGCCATGACAACAGTAAAAAGGGTATCATAACCAGCGGTATCATAGGAGCGCGTAAATTATAAAAAAAAAATCACACACCATACACACCACACAAATCCTTACACACATCTATACATTAAATTCATCAGTCGTTGAAGCGCTACCGTTTCAAATTTTCGCTGAGGAGTATTTGGATGGTCTAGGTCCCACTTTGCTCTCGAAGGGAGTGCACACAAATTCAAAAGCAAAACTAGTTTATTAGAATAATATCTATAATTATATAATATTTGTACTTCAGTTCATTTATTTTTATATCACAATATTTGTGAAGTTTATCACATCATTTTAAAATCGGTAATGAAACTTAACTTAAACTTGATTTGCAATAAAAAACTTAACCAATTCTAAAAAAACTAATTTCTTTCCAATTTCAATTAAATTTGAATAGTTATTAATTAATTACGATTTACATATGTAAGTTCTTATCACAAAGTTTGTGGAATTTGTCAATTTTTTACTTTAATTGATATTTTAATTAATTGAGAAAAGGGTTTAAACGCATTATTCTAAGATTAGTTAATTCGATAAATAAATAATTAAACTTTTTAAAGAAATCAATATCTTAAAAATATAAATAGTATATGTTTTATTAAGAAAGTAAATAAATACAATAAATAAAATTTAAAATGGAATTTTAATCATCAAATAGTTTAAAAAGTTTCAAAATATTTATTTAGCACTTCGTTTATAATAATTATCCAAGAGTTCTTGTGAAACGTGTTGGTTTTGTAAAAAAGATTTTGACATCAAAATGGAATTTACTGTCTGAACTTCTAAACACTTTGGAGTTTTAGTCTTAATCAAAAAGAGCTGGGAAAAACTGCCTTCAGCATTTGCACTACTGTGAGGTAATGAAATTATTGAACTTATAAATTTGTTCAACTCTTTGAACATAGGCTCGCCAAGTTAATTTTTTAGTGCGAATGTATTACACCAAAACTCTTCTAAAGTACATTTCCTGTTGAATGAATTATTATTACTCGTAATTAAAAGCCTAAATTCCTCATCCAGTTTCTCAACCTTATTATCTGTTATGAGATTTGGAAAAAATTTTATGAGAGGAACCAGAGAATCATGTTTGGTTTTTTGGTCTACAATTTTTATTGCCTTCAAGACTGCGTCGTTCAAATCGATCCTAGGGCTGTTTTCTTGACATAGTTCAATGTAGTATTCACGGCAGTAATTTAAAATTTCTTTAATTTAGAAAAGTCAACATTGTTAAGGTCTGAGTCATCAATAAAAGATAGTTTGATAAAATTTTATAAGACCGTTTTATAAAACATTTTTATAGTTGGAAGTAGAATATGAGTACGCGGCTCTTCTGATTGAAATTCCAAATTCACTTTGTTAATTATATTAAAATATAAGAAAGAAAATAAAAATAAATTTTGTTTTTTACATTCATGTCTGAGAAAATCTGGTGAGCTATACCTGCATCTTTGTCTAGTTCAAAAGATAAGAAATAATGAAATAAGGCATTCCTTTGCTCCAATATTCTATTGACTACTTGCTCTAACGATAGCCACCTAGTGGAAGAAGTTTTTAAGATCTTGTGGAATTTTACATCAAAGTGCTCTTGAAACTCTGTCTTTTACAACTACGTGAAAACTAATAATAAACATTTTTAACTAGTACTAACTAGTACATACTTTTAAGCACTAATTTTACGACTATTCGGTAGCGGAAGTGGTAAAGACTCAGTCAACAAACATCGGGGTTGTGGGTTTGCTAAATTTCATGTCCCCCCCCCCTTTATTTAATTTATAATAAAAAGACAATTAGTGGATAAAGCAAAATACGATGAGTGGAAATAAGCGGTCCGCTAACCCAATAGCGGGGTCAGCAGGTGGTATGATGTCGTCTCATTATCAAACCGTTAAGCCAATCCACTCAAAATCAAAAAAAAAAACAATAACATACATTGGCACAAAACATTTTACAATGTGTTCGCTGCCAAAGATTCAGGCACGCAACGTGGAACTGCGAAAGACAGCCAGTCGTTCATAGACCTTAGTCGCGATCAGATGCATTTTCGTGTTCGGCTTCACAAGTGAAAAAAAAAATCACGTGATGAATTGTGGAGAGTGGTCCGCTATGCCAATAGCGGGATCTGCTGAATTATCAGGCGAGGCCTCAAGCGGTTCAAGCTTCGCTTCATTGGCACCGAGCGAATCGGATGATGAAGAGGAAGAGATGAAGGCCATTAGTAGCAGCATCAAAATGCTACAACAAAGGGTACTAGCCATCAAAGAAAGGCAAATGGTAAGGAAGAACAATCACAGCAACAACAGCAGACGCTACTTGCTCAAAAGCAGAGCCAACAACAACACCAACAAAAGCGTAAAAAGCACCAGCAACAACAAGAGCAGCCACAACAACGGCATCAGCAAAAACAACAGCAGCCACAAAAACGGCAACAGCAAAAACAGCAGCAGCAGCAGCAGCAACAACACCAACAACAACAACAGCAGCAGCAGCAGCATTGTAATACAGTGGAGGGCTACGCGAAAGTGAAAGAGCAGCTTTTTAGGAAACGACGACGGAGCCTACTCATTCACACCGATGTGTGAAAAGCGGCAATCGATGCTGCTGAAGGGGTTAGAATCATTTACTGATCCTGAGGAGATCCTGGCGCTGCTTAAAGAGAAGGAGTGCGAAGGACTCAAGTTTGTGGGGGCAAAGCCATTTACCACAGTTAGAGCTAGGCGGGAGAAACGGAGTTTGCCGTTCTTCCTGGTGCAGATCAGTTCCGAAAGACGTCTGGATAGTCTAAGGAGTATCAATGTCCTAGACTACCAGGTGGTTCAGTGGGAAAAATTAAAAAGGAGCGAAGGCGTTATACAATGAGTTCGCTGCCAGAGGTTCGGACACGCCGCGACGAACTGCCAAATGCAGCCTCGATGCATGAAGTGCGCAAGAACCACAGATCCGAGGAGTGTGCTCTAGGTAGAGACGGAGCATCCGATAGGACGCAGCTCTCGTCCGTATTATGTGGGAACCTGGGACACACCGCAAACTATCGGGGTTGTCCAAAGTTCGCTGACATTAAAAAAGCAAAACTGGCTCGGCAGCAGAAGGTGGAGGTCAAACGTTCACTTGTTAGGTAGGGGGGGCTACGGTACAGGAAGCGACTGTTGCTTCTCCGTCGACAATGTCGAGAACAACAGAAGCTGCACCTAACATGCTACCCATCTTGCTCGCAATCCAAGGACAGGCCAAGCGGGTGGACCACATCTACGCGCGGCTGCCAGGACTAGCGCAACACATGTCGTAATGGGTACGCACATGGTGGAGTAAACTTTGAAGGTCCTTGCGGTGAATGTTAATTCTCTAATTAGGATCGAACGAAGAGCCGCGATGTTTAAATTGCTACAAGACCAAACTCCTGACGTGCTTTTCGCTTGCGAAACCAAGCCAACCGATAATCACAAACTAGAATACAATAATTATATTGTTAGAAGAAGAAATCGGCCCAGATCCAAACGTGGAGGCGGTGTCGCGATTTTCATTAAAGAAGGTATAAGATTTCACAGAGTGTACAAGGGAGTGTTGCGCAGGTTCCGGGTGTTGGAAGCAGTCGTCAATTACATACCGCTCCGCAGTGGAAAGCGACTGTACTTGACCTCTGTTTATGCACCTGAGGCTTCAGAATCCACTTTATTCATTACAGAGCTCGAAAAGCTTTTTCAACTTCTGAGGCTGGAATCGGGGGAGAATTATTTTACAATCGGCGGGGATTTCAACCCTAAACACAGAGATTGGGGAAATAATTTGCCAAATACTAGAGGGAACTTACTACTCGATTGGTGGGGTCAGCACGATGTCATGCACAGACACAGTCTGAAAGCGACGGATAATCCGTCGTTTCCCAGTGGGGGTTCTGTACGACGAACGCATACAACTGACAGGTACGAATTTACAAACATTAAACTGTCTGCGCACATTCGTATATGACAGTGACCATTGCGGTCTTAGCACCGAAATTACAGTTCCCAACGAAATTGCGGAATTGGAGGAGTTTGAAGAAAGACAATCTTACAACTACAGTAAGACTCGATGGACACGCTTCTCCGCAACCTTGACTAGAGCGCTCTCCTCGAACACGCTCCACCCACCGTCCAATAGGAATTTGTCAAACGAGGAGATCGACCATTACCGAAAACAAATGGACGAGACAATTAAACAAACTATGGACACTACAATACCGCGGTATCGACGTACGACTAACAAAGACCTGTTGCGCAATCCTACTATTGACGCACTGCACCGACAGAAAAGTATACTTCTGAAAAGACTTAAAAACTTGTACAGACAGTTAACTGACCGACAAGACCCGGAGATTAGGACACAGAAGTCGTCGATTAAAAATATTCAAACGCTAATAAAAGAGAATTACAGAATTTCTGTAAGTTTGTATTGGAATAACAAGGTTCGTGCTGTTAACACCAGCAACCCGAATATGTTTCCCCAAATAAATAAACTATTTCGGAGAAAAAATCAAAACGACTTTCAGTGTCTTAAAATACCCCGGACAACAGACAACGAACGGTTACTGACAATAGCAGGTATTGATCCCAATGAAGCCGCTGACGATGACGACTTCTTTCTGATCGAGGATCCGCAGGAGAAAGTTGAGACCATAGGGGCGACTTTCCAGCAAGTATACAAGACCATTGATATCGTTGGCCCTAATTATGACCTGAACAATCGCGTCTTGGTGCACGATTTCTGCATTCGAAATGAAATATGGAACTGGCGATCAGAGGGCTCAAGTCTCACCCGGTTCAACGACGAAAATATGGCCAATAATGTCATGACCAGAGAAGGTGACCTACCCCAGTTCATTTCGAAGGAAGATCTTCGACACAATCAGGGCTAAGAAATCAGTGGGGACCGATGGTATTCCGAACATTGTGCTTTGACATCTTCCTCTAGAAGTGGTGGACATTTACACCACCCTGTTTAATAATGCAATGAATAATGCACATTATGCAGCGCATTGGAAAACGGCGGTGGTTCAACCTATCCCCAAAAAGGGGAAGGATATATCCAATCCGGCGAATCTCCGTTCGATAAGTCTCCTTCCGAATATCAGTAAGGTTTTTGAAAAGGTAATCACAAGAGCTCTGTCTGGGTGGGTTGAGGATAAACATATAATTATGGATAATCAATTCGGTTTTAAGGCGGGACATGATATCTCACATGCCGCGTCTAAACTGGTATCCAATATCCAATGGAATAAACGCAAAAAACAATGTACTGGTGCCTGCCTTGTTGACTTGGAGAAGGCCTTCGATACCGTATTGTTAGAGGGTTTTTTCTATAAGCTGACTCGGTTGGGGATCAGTAAACTACTCTTGTACATTATTTATAATATGCTAACCAACAGACAATTCATCGTGCAAAATGCTGATCTGACTTCTGTTGGAATATTTTAGATTAAAAATGGTCTTCAGCAAGGCGCGGTCAATTCGCCGATCCTATTCAGCATTTATACAAGCGACTTAATAGGTTCACTTATCCATACTATTGCGTACGCAGACGATTTAGTAGCGTACAGAACAGGTCCAAAAATCGAGGTCATTAACACTCTCTTGCAGCGTGATTTTACGATGACTGGAAACTGAAAATCAACTTTCAGAAGTCGGAAACCATTCTCTTTAGGACGCCGTTGTCTGGAGCCTCCAGGGATATCAGAAAAAATTGGCGAAAGCTCTCTATCATTGGACAAAACGGACAACCTCTTGCCTGTCGAAATGTAGTCAGATAGCTAGGAATCTGGCTAGATCAGTTCCTGTATTTTGGAAAAAATGTAGATGCTGCTCTGGCCAGAGCTAAAGGTGCTTTTGCCCTCACAAAGAGACTGTTTTATAGCAGCCAACTCGATGCAAGGGTAAAGGTAATCTGCTACATGGCCCTTATCAGGCCCATGCTGGTATTTGGGTGTCCCGTGTGGTTCAATGTACGAGCAAGCTTAATAGAAAAATTCGGGTGTTTGAGAGGGCTTGCCTTCGCTTGTACAGAACACCAGAGTCGAAGTGCAAGAAATTTTATCCTAATGATGTCCTTTACAATCGGGCGAACCTAATACGAGTGGACGACTTCGTAATTAAGCTGACTCGAAGGCACATTGCAAGAGCAATGACCTCGACGAATAACCTGATATCTGGGGCTTCTTACCCCAATTACCTTTACCACGAGAATGTGCGCTCTGACGGCTTCGTTTCACCGGAAGCATTCCTCTACCTTGATCAGATAGGGTTGATCCAGGATAGATCAGCGGTCCCGTTAATCGTCCATGTCGCTCGGAAAGCTGGGGACAGGCGACTCAACTACAACAGAGACGTCGCACACGCAGTGTGGATCGCCTGAGGTTCAGTAGGGCGGTGGGGAATCGCGATAAGAGGGATGTCGTTCGGCAGCACCAGAATTTCTGGTGGTTGAATGATGGAGAAGATGTTTCGTCTTCGTTTCCGTCAATTGCGGACCATCCTCACTAATGAGGCAGAGCTGACCAATCTGTTTTCTCTGTAAATAGCGATGGTCAGCTTATATAGGTTTAGGTTAGCATCTAAGAAATATATACATGTATTAGTATATACAAATGTATATACTAATATATGTATATAATTGTGTATAATGTCTATATGTGTGTATATGTGTATTGTATATATAGGTTAGGTAGGCTAAAGTCTATTTTAAGTTAGATATTAAGTTTTTATAAAAAAATAAAAAATTATGTCCATACGCTAAGTTTTTGTTAGCAATTTTTTTTCTTAACTCTAAGTATAGTAAATAAATATTAGTAAAGAAAATGTAAATAAAGTCGAATGACATATTTATAAGAATTTAGAGTAGCTTAGAGTGGATGCGTGGGGCCAGTAAGTTAGTATAAGATGAAGTAATTTTATGCTAGCATTTAAGCATTTTTTGTTAGTATGTAAGAGTTAGTGATTAAGAAAATACTAAAACTAAAACTGGGAATAAAGGCACTTCTAATCCGGCGAATCTCTGCTCGGTCAGTCTTCTTAAAAACATCAGTAAGGTTTTCGGGAAGATGATCAATAGAGTCCTGACTAAGTGGGTTGAGGACAAATATATAGTTCCGGATAATCAATTCGGTTTTAAGGTGGGCCATGATATCATTCATGCTGCGTCTAAACTGGTTTCTGATATCCAATGGAATAAAGGAAAGAGCCAGTGCACTGGTGCACAAAGTTATTTATGCTAATTGTTAAGCATTTTTTTGTCTAGCAAGTAAGAGTAATTTAAGTGCAATAGTAAAAATAAAAATGCATATAAACTGAAACTGAAATACATTTAATTGCTGGAATGGTCCTTCTTGAAGCCAGATTGATTATCACATTATGATGAGATGTTCCATGGAAGATTTTTATAAAATTTTAAAACCCAACAATTGATATTGGTAGTCGAAAGATCAAAAGCACCGTAAGTACGGAATCAAATATATTTTTTTGCATGTGATATACCTAAACTTTGATTAAACCGTATCATCGCGCGTCATATTACCGGTGCAACGGGAGTTCTTGCATGTTTAATAAATTTTAAATGACAGTTACGAGTATATCGGCTTTGCGAATTTTTTTATAAAATTTTAATATTTTGGTTTTTATATTTTGGCCTTTCACCTAAAGTGAATATTGTTGTTGCAAAACGTGGTCGTGCTGTACGTTGCCTTACACGTACGTTAGAACTTGCGGAATCCATTGATGATATGACACCTCTTTCTTCGTTAGAGATTCGTTTGCTTAAATTAGACGAAACGTGGTCTGAGTTTAAGTGCTTAAGACAAATATTATGAATTCACCGGGGAAATGAATACGGAGATTCTGAACCACAATTTGACGAATATGAGACCAAATATTTTAAAGCTCATTCTTCAATTTCTACAAACTCGATGTAGCTGTTTGGAGTCACGTTATTTATACTCACGACCTAATGAAATACGTTCAATAGCTGCAAGCACAGTACGGGCCCATCTAGTTGAATCTAAACAAAGTAGCACAAAATGCAAACAGGATCACAATTTATCAAAATGTAAGGAACTCTTCGACCTCTCTGTTAAAGACCCTCGTAGTTTCGTTAAAAATAACTCGTTGTGTTTCAACTGCCTTCGGCATGGCCATCTTTCCAGTAAGTGTCGCTCAAACTTTCATTACTGATCACTCGCTAGTTCATCTCTTGCAAAATCAAACATCTAGTCAACCAATCGAACCTATTTCAGATTCGAATTCAAATCCTAGTTCTTTACTATCGCTGCAAAAACCTGAACCGCAGATCCTGACAAACCACTCGCTTGAATCCAATCGTCGTTGTTCATGTCTATTTCCCACCGCTGTTGCTAGAATTCAAGATAGGCAGGGAAATTTTCATGATTTTCGTTTATTGCTCGATTCAGTATCTCAAGTCTAATTCGTTACTGAAAGAGTTGTTCAGTGCCTTGGGTTAACACGTAAACGTTCTCGAATCCCGATCAACGGAATTGCCTCAACATCTGCAGGTGCTACAAACGGACTTGTTAACATAAATCTATTTTCTCGTTATAACTCGAACTCACTTAACATCGATTGTCTTGTTGTGCCGAACATTACTTCGTCGCTTCCACCTTCACTATAAAGCAAATACCAATTAAATATTCTTTACGAGCTGGCTGATCCGAGTAATAATAAACCTGGACCTATCGATGTTTTACAGGTGCTGACAAGGTCTTCAGTACCATCAAAGGAGCATCAAGCTCAGATATAGAAACTCCCACCATTCATGGATGGGTTATTTCTGGAGAAGACTCTCGATTTTCAAATCATAGTAAAAGGTTAAATATCTCTTGCACTCACTTGGACTACAGCCAAGAATTTTTAACGGTTTTGGAAGCTTGAAGAGATTGTGAACTGCCGTTATCTCTTGAAGAGCAGCTTGCAGAAGAAAGCTTTGCTAAAACTCACATCCGACGCTTACGAGTAGATGGTAGATATTAAGATAGAAGTTAAGATATGAATTCAAACCTTCGAAAAACCTTGTCAGGGGACATTGAAAAAATGTAGGCAGATTATAATATCTCCAAAACACGCCGATTTTCAGAGGATATTTTGGCGCCAAAATCCAGAAGATCCTATAAAACATTACAGACTGCTAACAGTGACTTACGGTACGTCTGCAGCACCTCTCTTAGCAGTCTGTACACTTAAACAATTAGCTTTGGATACATTATCCACACATCCTCTGGCGTCAAGGGTTTTATTAAATGATTTCTATGTGGATGATGTCGTAACGGGTGCCAACAATATAGATGAGCTTATCACCCTTCAGAAATAGTTAGTAGAAGTCTTAAAATCCGCAGGCCTGCATCTACAGAAATGGGCCACTATCTGCTGGCCACTTTGATATCCATACCAGAAGATCAAAGAGAAGTCTCTCCTCTCGATTTCGAAGAATTTAAAACAGTAAAGAAATGGTGTCCATCTTCCGATAGTTTCTCCTTTAAAGTCAACTTGAGCATATTAAAGGCTTTAACAAAACGTCGCATACTTTCGAATGCGTCCCGCATATTTGACACTTTAGGATTTCTTTCGCCGGTCATAATTGGAGTTAAAATTTTGTAGCAGATTTGTTAAAATTAAAGTGGGATGAGGAAATCCCCTTTGAATTAGCTCGTCGGTGGAATATTATTAGAGATGAACTCCACGTCTTGGAATCAGTATCAGTGCCAAGGCTAATGATTACAAACATTTGCAACCGGGAGCTTCATGGATTCTCTGATGCATCCTTAGATGACTATGGTGCAGTGGTATACTGTCGCAGCATTAACGAGGATGGAAACATTTCAGTTCGGCTTCTTGCATTAATGAGAAGAGTCGCACCTATTAAAGTTTTGTCTCTTCCAAGACTTGAGTTGTGTATAGCCGTCTTATTAATAAAATTAAGCTTTCATTACAGCGGACAAACGTCAACATATTCGCATGGATGGACTCTGCAATACTTTTGCACTGGCTCTCGACTCCGCCCAAAAAATGGTCGGTATTCATTGTGAGCCGAACTTCGGAAATCTTGAACACAATCCCATTTAAATCTTGGAACCATGTACGATCCGCTTTAAATCCGGCTGAAGTTGTTTCGCGTGGGATTTCGCCTTCAAAATTGTCATCATTAGATCAGTAGTGGAAAGGACCTCATTGGCTTTGCGAGGAGAAAAGTGAATAGTTCATATCAGCCTATAACACAGAGGATATTCAACACGATCAACTTGAAGAAAGAAAGTCATTCCCAACTCAGGTATTCGCCTCTAATGTGTGTTCGTATGGTATGTTAGAAATGGTAATACATAATTCATCATCTTGGATCAAATCCATCCGGCTATTAGCGTACTTACTACGGTTTATATCGAATTGTCGGCCGGTTGAAAATGCTCGTGACTATCATCCGCTTTTCCCTGAAGAAATAAATAGTTTAAAATTAAAACTTATCGCTTGTGCTCATACGTACCTGTTTTCAATTGAAATATGCTAGATCGTCATAAAGCAACATAATTCCATCATCATAGATCATCTTACTAAGGATAATATTCACTGGAAATTTATACCACCTTCCGCACCTCATTTTGGTGTCTTATGGGAGGCTGATGTAAAGTGAGTCAAGCTCCACTTGAACCACATCATAAGAGACACAAAACTAACTTTTGAAGAGATGTACAGCCTATTAGTAAAAATCGACTTTCTTCTTAATTCTCGTCCTTTGTGGCAAACATCAGATTCAGATGAAATTGCTCTTAGTCCATCGCATTTTTTAATAGGAAAGCCGTACACCGCTGTTCCACACCCTTCTGTTTCTAATAATAATGTTGCAAGGGTTTAGGAGTCGTTGGCATAGAGAATATCTAACATCCTTGTAACAATGACCAAAATGGAAGGTACCACAACCCAATCTCAAGGTTGATGATCGTTCTACTGGAAGAGCCAAATCTGCTTCCATCCAAGTGAGCCTTATGGAGTATACATATTGGAAGCGATAACAGATGCAGAGTTGTAACCGTACGCATGAAATTTGGTGGGTTTCTTCGACCAGCAGTGAAAGCAGTTCCATTACCTATTGCTGAACGGCTCTTGTTCCCTTAGTCGTTGAAGGGGGGCTGGATGTTTCGGAATTAAAAAGACCAAAGTATCAATCTAATCTACACATGGTCAAACATAGAGAATAGTACATTACATTGTACATAATCAATTGTCAAAAATTTGCTTATATAACACATTTCTAATATGTTGCGCATTTTGTATAACTCTTTTTTGTAACTCGCCTGCCGCTAATCTTTGTCTTGCTTGGCGTGATTCAGTCAGCAGCAAGTAAAGACTCTTTTCTTTTGCATTGCACACAGAAACACATTGGTACACAATAAAGATTAAATTTAGAACACTAAACATTTTTGAATACAAATCAAATACACTTTTGTCACATATACATTTTCAATAACACATTTGTCATTTAAATATTCATATTAAATACCCAATAAAACAAACACTGTAACTATCATATTTAAAACATCAAATATACAATTATTTAATTGGAAACAACATACACACCATACACAACCATACACACCAAACACACCTTACACACACGTGACACACATGTATTCATATACAGTATCTATGTAAACTATTATAATCGATAGAGTAATTATAGGCACGCGCATAACGCTGTATATTTCCTGTAGCACGTGTTTGTTTGCGTATTCGTTCATTCAATTTTTTGGTGAATGAAGTTCATCTGATCTATCTAGAACAGCCCGATTGGGTGCCATTCTTAATCGATCGTCGGTATTATATTGTTCTCGTTATTCTTCATTATGGGAAGGACGTGATCTCGAATTGATTTGCTCATCGCTTTCTGCTCTTCTAGTAGTCGCTTTCGCTTGCCGTGTGGCTTCACGCGTGCATCTATACATATTGCTTTTTTTGGTGGTATGTATTATTTTGCAACAATACAAATTCAGAAGTACCATAATACAAATCACAAGGCGTAATACAAATTACTTGAAGAAACAAAACCTCGCTTACTTCACTTTGCTACTATGCTCCATAAATATTACTTGTAAACAAATGATTTAGAAAAATCAGTCATATTGATGATTCACTAAAATCAGTCGCAATGAGCAATATCGAAAAATACCATTGTGAATGGAACATGGCAGAGTTGCTAACGTAAATATCCATGGTATATATTGTACTGAGAAGTAGTCAGTGCTAAGGTCTATAAAATGTGTCCATGTGGTTGTTGTTTTTTCTCGAATATCCAACAATATGGTAACTACACTTACCAGAGGGATAACAGCTTTATTGTTGGATTTGTGGCAACACTTGTATATATTTCTGAAGGAAAATACACAGCGATGATATACGTTTGTGTTTCAATACTTATATGCATCGTTCACACAGAGGTCTGTTGTTTCTACCTATTTCTATCAACGAACAACATTTCATTTTCAAACCAAACTATACCTTAAACCTTCCACATACCATAACAAACAATTAAAACAAAAAATAATGCAAATCGGTTGAATAGATCGCGAGTCTATAAATATACGAAAATATATATAGAAGATAGCGGTTTTTTGATCTAGATAAATGAACGATAGCAGAAAATAATTAAAATTATTTCTTATAGTTATGTAACTTATAAGTTTAAATACACTGCATGTTCCTTTACCTGCTTGACTCTATGCTTTAAGAAATTATTGTGAAGAGGCTTGGGTAACGAACATGCGGCGCTATCTGTACTTAGAAACGGCCTAGCACTTTCCGGTTCCCCAGTTTAGAATTTGAACCACATTTTTCTAGCCTTCGTTAATTAATTGGAATTAAATTTAAGGTATTTGCAAATATTTTCCACCATTGCCTCAGAGGTTTAAAATTGTTAGCTATTGGAGAAAAAACGGCGAATATCCTGTTTCAATTTCAATTTTGTTAACCTCACTTTGGTCGTGAGGTTAAGAATTAGCTAGATGTACTCTTCATCTATAATCGTTTTTTTTTTTTTTTTAATGCATTTTTTTTTATTTATATACTTAAATTACTCTTACATGCTAGACAAAAAAATGCTTAAAAATTAGCTTAAATAACTTACAAGTAATCTTATTCTAACTTACTGGCCCCATGCGGGCACTCTAAGTTATACCTAACACTTAAACTATGTCTTTCGACGAATCTTACAGTCTAATTTTATTTTCATTTTTACATTTATTATAACTAAGAAAATGAATTTTAATTACAAAAACTTAGTGTCTGGACTTTTTTATCTATAAAAATTAAAACTAAACCTATAAACTACTTAAAAACTAAATCTTAATCTACATAGCCTACTTACATCTAATGCATACCTACATATATGTATATATACATACTATATATGTATATGTATACAAATATATATATATATACATACATATATGTATATATACATACTATATATGTATACATAGTATATACATATATGTATATATATATATTTGTTTGTTTTTTTCATTTTTTATTTTTATTTTTTTTTTTTTGCTTTTTTATCTTTTTTTCTTAAAATCTAACTTAAACCTACCTAAAACTATGTAAGCCGACCATGGCTAAAAAAAATTAGGCTGGCCACCTTGCTTCACATGAAGTTAGCTATCACTGGAGGAGTTCGACGACGAAGCATCCTCCCCTTCTACAAGCCACCAAAAGTGTTGGTGCTGCCAAGCGGCATCCCTCATGTCGCGACTCCCTACCGCCCTACTGAACCGGAGACGCTTCGCACTGCCATGTGCGACGTCTCTGTCGTAGTTGAGTCGCCTGTCCGCAGCTGTTCGAGCGACATGGAAGATTAGCGGCACCGCCAATCTGTCCTGGATCAGACCTTAGTTATCTAAATAGAGGAACGCTTCTGGAGGAATAAAGCCGTCAAAGCGAACTCTCTCGTGATACATATAATTTGGGTAGTAAGCCCCAGACATCAGGTTGTTCGATGAGGTCATTGCTCTTGCAACGTGCCTTCGAGTCAACTTAATGACTAAATTGTCCACTCTTATTAGGTTCGCCCTATTCTATAAGACCTCATTAGGATAGAATTTTATGTACACAGACTCTGGTGTTCTGTATAAGCGAAGACCAGTCCTAAGACAAGCGCTCTCAAACACCCGAATCTTTTCCAATAAACTTTCTCGCACGTTAAGCCACACGGGGCATCCAAATACAAGCATGGGCCTGATAAGGGCCATGTAGCAGATTACCTTCACCCTCGCATCGAGTTGGCTGTTGTAAAACAGTCTCTTTGTAAGGGCAAAAGCACCTTTGGCTCTGGCCAGAGCAACATCTATATGTTTGTTAAAATACAGATATCGATCTAGCCAGATCCCAAGGTATCTGACTACATTTCGACAAGCCAGAGGCTGCCCGTGCTGCCCCACGATCGAGAACTTTCGCCAATTCTTTCTGGTATCTCTAGGGGCCCCAGACAAAGGCGTCCTAAACAAAATGGTTTCCGACTTCTGAAAATTAATTTTCAAGTTGCAGTCATCGCAATATCGTTTAATTTTATCGAAGTCACGTTGCAAGAGTATATTAATAACCTCAATTTTTTTGCGATTATGTCGTCTGCGTACGCTATGGCATGGTGAAGTGAAGCTATCAGATCACTCGTGTAAATAGGATCGGCGAATTTACCGCACCTTGTTGCAGACCGTTTTTAATGTTAAATGTTCCAGCAGAAGTCACGTCGCCATTCTTCACGATAAACTGTCTACTGGAAAGCATATCAAAAAGTATATACAGCAATGGTTCACTAATGCCAATCTGTCCAGCTTGAAAAAGAGTCCCTCTAACCATACGGTATCGAAGGCCTTTTCCAAGTTAATCAGGCAGGCACCAGTGCATTGGTTCTTGGCTTTGTTCCATTGGATATCAGAAACCAGTTTAGACGCAGCATGAATTATATCATGCCCCGCCTTGAAACCAAATTGATTATATGGAACTACTCGTATATTTTTGTCCTCAACCCACTTAGTCAGAACTCTATTGGTCACCTTTTCGAAAACCTTCCTGATGTTTGGAAGAAGACTGATCGAACGGAGATTCGCCGGATTGGAAGTGTCTTTATTCCTTTTGGGGATGTACCACCGCAGTTTTCCAATGCGCTGGATAATGTGCATTATTCATTGCATTATTAAACAGGGCGGTATAAATGTTCACCGATTTTAGAGGGAGATGTAGAAGCACAATATTTGGTATTTCATCGGTTCCCTCTGATTTCTTAAATACTTCTAAGTGATTCCATGATCCTTTGGACCTCTGTCTTCGAAATGAACGGGGGTAGTACCCTATCGTTGGTGATGACATTATTTGCCATTTTCTCGTCACTGAACTGGGTGAAAACCGAGCTCTCGAATCCCCAATCCACAATTTCATTTCGAAGGTAGAAATTGTGCACAAGGACCCTACTTTCCAGGTCGTGGTTCGGGCCAATGATGTCATTCGCCTTATGTACTTCCTGGAAAGTCGCTCCTATAGCCTCTACTTTCTCCTGCGGATCCTCGATCACAAAGAAGTTGTCATCATCAACAGCCTCATTTGGATCTATTCCTGCTGCTAAAAGTACGTGCTCGTTGTCCGTCGTTCGGGCGATTTTAAGACACGAAAGGTAGTTTTGATCTCTTCTCCGAAATATTTTATTTATTTGCGGGAACATATTCTTCTTGCTGGTGTTTACAGCCCGAATTTTATTGTTCCAATACAAATTTACAGAATTTCTGTAATTTTCTTTTATTAATGTTTGGAGGTTTTTAATCGACGACTTCAGTGTCATGATCTCCGGGTTATGTCTGTCAGTAAACCGTCTGTACAAGGTTTTTAGTCTCGACATCAGTCTACTTTTATGTCGGTGCAGTGCGTCAATAGTTGCGTTGCGGAATAAGTTTTCTTCGTCAGTATGTTGGTACCGAGGTATCGTTTTGTGGAGGAGAATGCTCTAGTCAGTGTTCTGATGAAGTGGCTCCAACTCACCCTACTATAATTATAGGAACAATTGCCTTTGAACAAACTCATCCAATTCCGCAATTTCGTTGGGAACAGTTATTTCGGTGCTGAGACCGCAATGGTCACTGTCATACACGAAAGTGCGTAGACAGTTTGTAGTTTGTTGGTTAGTGCATGTCAGTTGTATTCGTGAGTCGAACAGCAGAAGATCCAAATAGGACCCGTGTCTGGGAAACGACGGAATATCCGTCGCCTTAAGCCCGAGTCGATACATCACACTGTGCTGACCCCACCAATTGAATAGTAGGTTCCCTCTAGTATTTGGTGTATTATTTCCCCAATCACTATGTTTGTCGTTGAAATCTCCGCCGATAATAAAATAGCTGTCTTCCAATTCCAGCCTCAGAAATCGAAAAAGTGCCTCCAGCTCTGAGATGAATAAGGTGGATTGAGTAGCCTTAGGTGCATAGACAGACACCGTGTACAACCGCTATCCACTACGGAGAGGGATATACACGATGCATGCTTCCAGCACCTGGAACCTCCGTACTACACGACTGTATACTCTTTTAAAACGTAAACTTTTTCGTACGAAAATCGCAACGCCACCTCCCTGAATGTAGTTGGGTCGGTTTCTCCGTATTATTTTGTATCTTTTGTGCCTCATTTTATTTCTTTTGTTAAGTTTAGTTTCGTTAACCAAAAGCACATTAGGGGCTTGGTCTTTAAGCAACTTAAACAGTGCGGCTCGTCGTTCGAGCCTAATCAGTGAATTCACATTCACAGCAAGGACCTTTAGGGTTTGCTCCGCCATGTACGTACCCATTACGACAAGAGGTGCGTTAGGCCAGGCAGCAGCGCGTATACTTGATCCACCCGCGCGGTCTGTTCAGTTAAATGACGTTATAGCTGAGCCATCTGCCCCTGGATAGAGAGCAGGATAGCTATCATGTCAGGCACTGGTTCACGTGCTGGGGCCTGAGAAGCAACCTTCGCTTGCTGTACCGTATTTCCCCTGCCTGCCGCCATTTGGGCGTAGGTAATATGGGGAGTAAAGGCTGGAGTTTGCAAATGCACGGGTGGACGTTTAACTTCCACTTTCTGCTGCCGGGCCAGGTTTATTCTTTTGATCTACTGGAATTTGGGACAACCCCGATAATTTGCGGTGTGTCCCGTGTTCCTACATAAAGCACAAGAGAGTTGGCTTTTTTCAGACGCTCCGTCCTTACCCAGAGCGCATTCCTCGGACTTGTGGTTCTTTCCACACTTAATCGGCAGTTGCCGCTTCTCCCTTTTGGCTCTAGCTGTGGTGAATGGCTTGACCCCCACGAATTGGAGCCCTTCGCACTTCTTCTCTTTCAGCTGTGCAAGGAGCTCCTCCGGATCAGTCGACGGTTCTCATCCCCTCAGCAGCATTGTTTGCAGCTTGTCCCCCTTCGGGGTGTAGGAGAAGAACTCCGTCGTTGAATCCTTCAGTAATTTTTTTTATTTTATAATAGCGCTCCACTGTGTTACAGTGGATGTCTATCTACGCTAAGTCGTTTAATATAAAAATTATTTCCTATGGCCGACTTACATACTTCTATCATTTCCTTCAGCTCCATCTTAAATGTATTTATGGGTGGAACCCTTTCAGTCGTTCATAGATCTCCGTGGAGAATAAACGTGTCGGCTTCTAGTTAAAAGCGAAATTACTCGTAATAAAAGAACAACCAGAAACGTTTTGGCCAAGTGCTTCGGTGGCCCAGTGGTAGTGGTGTCTGCCGATAAAGCAGAGGTCGTGGGTTCGATCCCCGAAACATATCGGACTTTTTATTTTTATTTCGATTTTTAAAAGTAAAAAAAAAACAATAAATAAGTGAACAGTCAGACAATGAGTGAAAGTGGGCGGTCCGCTATTCAAATAGCGGGACCAGCAGATGGCTTGTTGTCATCGGATGATCAGGCCGTAATGTCGGCCCATTCTCATTCTGGGAAACCAGAAATTACCGCTAAGAGGAGGAGGAAGCTGAGGCCTTCTCCTAATCTTGTGAAACGCCCTTCCCTTTCAACGTCTACTGAAAAGCTGCCTGGTAGAGTGAGGGAAGAGGCGCCAACAACATCGACAAGGGCAGCAGCACAACAACAAAACAGAGAAGAAATTGAGAAATACGATTTCCCATACGTATCTGACGGCAGAGAAGGACATTATATGGGAGGTGGTAACACTTTCTCATCGTTAGCCGCCTCGGAGTCAGACGACGAAGAGGAAGAAATGCAAGCAATATATAGCAGTATCAACGAGCTGCAACTAAAGGTACTGGCTATTAAAGAAAAGCAAAATGCGAGGAGACAGAAGGAGCAGCAACTACATGACTCACAGAAGCAGTCACAAATAAGCGAGTCTCTTCCGCAAAAAAACATACAGAAAAATTCGACAAAACAACAAAACATGCAAACGCAGCAACAACAACAAAAATCACAACAACATAAGCAACAACAACATCAGCAACAACAAAAGCAACAACAACAACAGCAACAACAAAAACAACCACAGAAATCAACTAAGCAACGAGTACCTCCAATCAACACATTCAAGATGGAGTTGAAAGATACGATAGAATTATGTAAGTCGGCCATAGGCAATAATTTTTTTGTTAAAAGACTTAGTTTAGATAGGCACGCGATCCACTGCAATACAGTGGAGCGCTATCATAAAATTAAAAACTTGTTAAGGGATTCGACGACGGAGTTCTTCTCCTTCACACCGAAAGGTGAAAAGCTGCAGACAATGCTGCTGAGGGGGTTAGAACCGTCGACTGATCCGGAGGAGCTCCTTGCACTGCTGAAAGAGAAGGAGTGCGAAGAGCTCAAATTCGTAGGGGTTAAGCCATTCGTCACGGCTAGAGCCAAAAGGGAGAAGCGGAAACTACCATTCTTCCTGGTTCAGCTAAGTCCCAACAGCAAACTGGATGGTCTAAGGAGCATTAAAGTCCTAGACTACCAGGTTGTACACTGGGAAAAATTAAAGAGTAGCGAAAACATTTTACAATGTGTTCGCTGCCAAAGGTTCGGGCACGCCGCGTCGAACTGCGAAATGCAGCCTCGATGCGTGAAGTGCGGAAAGAACCACAAGTCCGAGGAATGCGCTCTAGGCAAGGACGGAGCGTCAGAAAAAAGCCAACTCTCTTGCGCGTTATGTAGGAACACGGGACACACCGCAAATAATCGGGGTTGTCCCAAATTCCAATACATCAAAAGAGTAAATCTGGCTCGGCAGCAGAAAGTGGAAATCAAACGTCCGCTCGTGCAGACACAAACACCAGCCGTTACTCCCCATGTTACCTACGCCCAAATGACGGCAGGTAGGGGAAATACGGTACAATAACCAAAGGTAGCTTCTCAGGCCCCAGCGCCTAGAGCACCGGAACCTGTACCTGACATGCTGGCTATCTTGCTCTCTATTCAGGGGCAGATGGCTCAGCTGCAGCGTCAAATACAGGAACAGGCTAAGCGGGTAGATCAAATATACGCACTGCTGCCGGGCCTAACGCACCTCCAGTCGTAATGGGTACGCACATGGCGGAGCAAACCCTGAAGGTCCTTGCAGTGAATGTTAATTCACTGATTAGGTTCGAACGAAGAGCCACACTATTTAAGTTGCTTAAAGACCAAGCCACTGATGTGCTCTTGGTTAGCGAAACTAAGCTTACAAAGAGACACAAAATGAGGCACAAAAGATATAAAATAGTACGGAGAAACCGACCCAACTCCATTCAGGGAGGAGGCGTTGCGATTTTCGTACGAAAAGGTATTCGTTTTAAAAGAGTATACAGTCGTGTAGTGCGTAGGTTCCAGGTGCTGGAGGCATGCATCGTGTATATCCCTCTCCGTAGTGGAAAGCGGTTATACATGGTGTCTGTTTATGCACCTAAGGCTACTCAATCCACTTTATTCATCTCAGAGCTCGAGACACTTTTTCGATTCCTAAGACTGGAATTGGAGGAGAACTACTTTATTATCGGCGGAGATTTCAACGCCAAACATAGCGATTGGGGAAATAATACTCCAAATACTAGAGGGAACCTACTATTCAATTGGTGGGGTCAGCACAATATAATGTATCGACTCGGCCTTAAGGCGACGGATAGTCCGTCGTTTCCCAGACACGGGTCTTATTTGGATCTCCTGCTGTTCGACACGCGAATACACCTGACATGCACAAACCAACAAACCACAAACTGTCTACGAACTTTTGTGTATGACAGTGACCATTGCGGACTTAGTACCGAAATAACCGTTCCGAACGAAGCTGCGGAATTGGACGAGTTTGTTCAAAGGCATGCCTACAATTATAGTAGGGTGCGTTGGACACACTTCTCCAGAACAATGACGAGAGCACTCTCCTCGAATTCGCTCTACCCACCGTCCAATAGAAATCTGTCAAACGAGGAGATTGACAGATATCTAAAACTAATGGACGAGACAATTAAACGAACAATGGACAAAATGATACCTCGGTACCAACACACTGACGAAAAAGACATATTCCGCAACGCAACTATTGACGCACTGCACCGACATAAAAGTAGACTGCTGTCAAGACTTAAAACCCAGACAGTTTACTGACAGACATAACCCGGAGATCATGACACTGAAGTCGTCGATCAAAAACCTCCAAACATTAATAAAAGAAAATTACAGAGCATCTGTAAGTTTGTATTGGAACAACAAAATTCGGGCTGTAAACACCAGCAACCCGAATATGTTCCCGCAAATAAATAAAATATTTCGGAGAAATAATCGGAACGACTTTCCATGTCTTAAAATCGCCCGAACGACGAACAACGAACAAATACTGGTAGCAGCGGGCATAGATCCAAATGAGGCTGTTGATGATGACAACTTCTTTGTGATCGAGGATCCGCAGGAGCAGGTAGAGGCTATAGGAGCGACTTTCCAGGAAGTATACAAGGCGAATGACATCATTGGCCCGAACCACGACCTGGAAAATCGAGTCCTTGTGCACAATTTCTACCTTCGAAATGAAATAGTGAATTGGCGATTCTAGAGCTCGGGTTTCACCCAGTTCAGTGACGAGAATATGGCAAATAATGTCATCACCAATGAAATGGTACTACCATCGTTCATTTCGAAGGCAGAGCTCCAAACGATCTTCGAATCGCTTAGAAGTAAGAAATCAGTGGGAACCGATGAAATACCGAACATTGTGCTTCGACATCTCCCACTAGAAGCGGTGGACATTTATACCACCCTGTTTAATAATGCAATGAATAATGCACATTATCCAGCGCATTGGAAAACGGCGGTGGTACATCCCATCCCCAAAAGGGATAAAGACACATCCAATCCGGCAAATCTCCGGTCGATCAGTCTCCTTCCAAACATCAGTAAGGTTTTCGAGAAGGTGATCAATAGAGTCCTGACCAAGTGGGTTGAGGACAAACATATAGTTCCGGATAATCAATTCGGTTTCAAGGCGGGGCATGATGTTATTCATGCTGCGTCTAAACTGGATTCTGATATCCAATGGAACAAAGGCAAGAATCAGTGCACTGGTGCCTGCCTGATTGACTTGGAAAAAGCCTTCGATACCGTATGGTTAGAGGGACTCTTTTTAAGCTGGACAGGTTGGGCATTAGTAAACCACTGCTGTATATTCTTTTTGATATGCTCTCTAGTAGACAGTTCATCGTGAAAAATGGCGATGTGACTTCTGTTGGAACATTTAACATTAAAAACGGTCTGCAACAAGGTGCGGTAAATTCACCGATCCTATTCAACATTTACACAAGTGATCTGATAGGTTCACTTCACCATGCCATAGCGTACGCAGACGACTTAATTGCGTACAGATCAGGTCCAAAGATTGAGGTCATTAATATACTCTTGCAACGTGATTTCGATAAAATTAAACGATATTGCGATGACTGGAAGTTGAAAATCAATTTTCAGAAGTCGGAAACCATTTTGTTTAGGACGCCTTTGTCTGGGGCCTCTAGGGATACCAGAAAGAATTGGCGAAAGTTCTCGATCGTGGGACAGCACGGGCAGCCACTTGCTTGTCGAAATGTAGTCAGATACCTTGGGATCTGGCTAGATCAATATCTGTATTTTAACAAACATATAGATGTTGCTCTGGCCAGAGCCAAAGGTGCCTTTGCCCTTAGAAAGAGACTGTTTTATAACAGCCAACTCGATGCGAGGGTGAAGGTTATCTGCTACATGGCCCTTATCAGGCCTATGCTTGTATTTGGATGTCCCGTGTGGTTCAACGTGAGAGCAAGTTTATTGGAAAAGATTCGGGTGTTTGAGAGGGCTTGTCTTAGGACTTGTCTTCGCTTATACAGAACACCAGAGTCTGAGTACATAAAATGCTATCCTAATGAGGTCTTATACAATAGGGCGAACCTAATAAGAGTGGACAATTTCGTCATTAAGTTGACTCGAAGGCACATTGCAAGAGCAATGACCTCATCGAACAACCTGATCTCCGGGGCTTACTACCCTAATTATATGTATCATGAGAGAGTTCGCTTTGACGGCTTTGTTCCTCCAGAAGCGTTCCTCTACCTAGATATGAAAGGTCTGATTCAGGACAGATTGGCGGTGCCGCTAATCTTCCACGTTGCTCGAACAGCTGCGGACAGGCGACTCAACTACGACAGAGACGTCGCACATGGCAGTGCGGAGCGTCTCCGGTTCAGTAGGGCGGTAGGGAGTCGCGACATAAGGGATGTTGCACGGCAGCACCAACAATTTTGGTGGCTTATGGGAGGAGAGGAAGTCTCTTCGTCGAATTCCTCTGGTATAGTATAGCTTCACTCGGAAGCAAAGTCGGCTAGCCTAATTATTTAGTCATGGCCGGCTTACATAGATTTAGGTAGGATTAGGGTAGACATAAGAGAAAAAAAAAAAAATAAATAAATAAAAAAAAAAAATTGAAAATGAAAAAAAAACAAAAAAAATTATATATGAACTTAGATGGGTAACAACTTCTCTAAAAGAAGGGGTAACACATCTAGGAAAAAAAAAATAAATAAATTTAAATTGTATGATATATACAATAAGTTAGTTTAAGTAGGTTAAGTAGATTAAGTAGGTTAAGATTTATTTATAGGTAGATAGTTTATAAGTTTTAGTTTTTAAGATTTTATAAAAAAGGAAGTCCGTATACTAAGTTTTTGTATTAAATAAAATGTTTTCTTAGTTTTAGTTTAAATAAATATAGAAAAAACAATAAAAAAAAATTGTAATCGTACGAAACGTCGAAAGACATTAAATAAGTATTATGTTTAATTTAGAGTGCCCGCATGGGGCCAGTAAGTTAAAATAAGATAATTTTAAGTAAATTAAGCTAATTTTTAAGCGTTTTTTGTATAGCGTATAAGTAATAATGAATTGAAAAAAATAAAAATGCATTTAAAATGAAAATCAAAAATCGGTGGTTAGCGGCGTCTGCTATCGTCTCGTGGTCGTGGACACGGGTTCGAATCCCGGGCTAAGTGAACTCTTTTTTATTTTTTTTTTTATTTGTTATTTTTTTTTTCATCTCGCAAATTGTGTGAATTGAAAACAAAAACAAAAGGTGAAAAGAAAGATATCACGTGATGGATGGTGGAGAGCGTTCCGCTCTTCCATAACGGGACTTATAAAAGGCAACATTACGGTTGCTGGTGCCATGGCGAAAGCCGTCAAAAGAAGGAGTGGGTTGAGAACCCCTCCTAATTTAAGAAAAAAAAAAATAAGTGAGTTGGAAGGCGATAAAGTTGTGGTCCAGTATGAGGGGGGCAATAACAACTTTGCCTCTCTAGCTTCATCTGAGTCGGAAGACGAAGATGAAGAAATCAATATTATAAAAACCAGCATCCAAGAGCTGGAACAAAAAATGCTTTCTATGAAGCAACGGCAAACTGCACGCAGGCAGAGGGAGCAACAAGAAGCAGAGAGCTCCCAACAGCAAGAGCTACAACAACAACAGCAGCAACAACAAAACCAGCAGCAGCAGAAGCAACAACTGCAGCAAACATTACAGCAGCAGCAGAAACATCAACAGCTGCAAAAACAACAAAAGCTGAAACCACAGCAGCTGAAAAAACAGCAGCAGCAACAACAACAACAACAACAACAGAAGCAGCAGCAACAGAAGAAGAAGGAGAAGGTGCCTCCTATCAACACCTATAAATTAGAGGAAAATGAAACCAAGGACCTGTGTAAGTTGGTCATTGGGAATAATTTTAATATAAAGAGATTGGGGAACGATCGCCATGACATCCACTGTAATACAGTGGAGGGCTACGCGAAAGTGAAAGAGCTCCTAAGGGAAACGACGACGGAGCACTTCTCATTCACACCGAAGTGTGAAAAGCGGCAATCTATGCTGCTGAAGGGGTTGGAACCGTCTTCTGATCCTGAGGAGATCCTGGCACTGCTCAAAGAGAAGGAGTGCGAAGGACTCAAGTTTGTAGGGGTAAAGCCATTTACCACAGCTAGAGCTAGGCGGGAGAAACGGAGTCTGCCGTTCTTCATGGTGCAACTCAGTCCCAAAAGCCGTCTGGATAGTCTAAGGAGTATCAATGTCCTAGACTACCAGGTGGTTCACTGGGAAAAACTAAAAAGGAGCGAAGGCGTTATACAATGCGTTCGCTGCCAGAGGTTCGGGCACGCCGAGTCGAACTGCCAAATGCAGCCTCGATGCTTGAAGTGCGCTAAGAACCACAGTTCCGAAGAATGTCCTCTGGGTGTTGACGGAGCATCCGATAGGACGCAGCTCTCGTGCGTGTTATGTGGGAACGTGGGACACACCGCAAACTATCGGGGTTGTTCTAAGTTCGCTGACATTAAGAAAGCAAAACTGGCTCGGCAGCAGAAGGTGGAGGTCAAACGTTCACCTATCAGGTTTCAAACACCAGCCGTCACGTCCCAAATTTCCTACGCCCAAATGGCGTCTGGTATTGGGGCTACGGTACAGCAAGCGACTGTTGCTTCTCCGGCGCCAACGCCGAGAACAACGGAAGCTGCACCTAACATGCTGGCCATCTTGCTCGCAATGCAAGGGCGGATGGCTCAGCTGCAAAAGCAGGTTCAAGAACAGGCCAAGCGGGTGGACCAGATCTACGCGCTGCTGCCGGGCCTAACGCAACACATGTCGTAATGGGTACGCACATGGTGGAGCAAACTTTGAAGGTCCTTGCGGTGAATGTTAATTCACTGATTAGGATTGAACGAAGAGCGCAATGTTTAAATTGCTACAAAACCAAACTCCTGATGTGCTTTTCGCTAGCGAAACTAAGCTAACCGCTAAGCACCAACTGGAGTACAATAATTATATCGTTAGAAGAAGAAACCGGCCCAGATCCAAACGTGGAGGCGGTGTCGCGATCTTCATTAAAGAAGGTATAAAATTTCACAGAGTGTACAAGGGCGTGTTGCGCAGGTTCCGGGTGTTGGAGGCAGTCGTCGTGTACATCCCACTCCGCAGTGGAAAGCGGCTGTTTAGGTTAAGTAGAGTAAGGTTTATTTTAAGTTAGATATTAAGTTTTTATAAAAAAATAAAAAAAGTCCATATGCTAAGTTTTTTCTTAACGAATATTTTTTCTTAGCCTTAAGTATACAATATAAATAATTCTAAATAAAATGTAAGTAAAGTCGAAAGACATAGATATAAGAATTTAGAGTAGCTTAGAGTGCCTGTGTGGGGCCAGTAAGTTAGTATAAGACTGTTAAGTAATTGTAAGCTAGCATTTAAGCATTTTTTGTTAGTATGTAAGAGTTAATTAGTAAGAAAATAAAATGCATTGAAAACTAAAACTAAAACTGGAAAGCGGCTGTACTTGGCCTCTGTTTATGCACCTGATACTTCACAATCCACCATATTCATTACAGAGCTCGACACGCTTTTTCGATTTCTGAGGCTGGAATCGGGGGAGAATTATTTTATAATCGGCGGGGATTTCAACACTAGACACAGAGATTGGGGAAATAATTTGCCAAATACTAGAGGGAACCTACTACTCGATTGGTGGGGTCAGCACGACGTCATGTACAGACTCGGTCTTAAAGCGACGGATAACCCGTCG
>CASBSA010000033.1:0-169705 GCA_949129095.1 Volucella bombylans
GTACCCATTACGACTGGAGGTGCGTTAGGCCCGGCAGCAGCGCGTATATTTGATCTACCCGCTTAGCCTGTTCCTGTATTTGACGCTGCAGCTGAGCCATCTGCCCCTGAATAGAGAGCAAGATAGCCAGCATATCAGGTACAGGTTCCGGTACTCTAGGCGCTGGGGCCTGAGAAGCTACCTTTGGTTGTTGTACCGTATTTCCCTTACCTGCCGCCATTTGGGCGTAGGTAACATGGGGAGTAACGGCTGGTGTTTGTGTCTGCACGAGTGGACGTTTAATTTCCACTTTCTGCTGCCGAGCCAGATTTACTCTTTTGATGTATTGGAATTTGGGACAACCCCGATAATTTGCGGTGTGTCCCGTGTTCCTACATAACGCGCAAGAGAGTTGGCTTTTTTTCTGACGCTCCGTCCTTGCCTAGAGCGCATTCCTTGGACTTGTGGTTCTTTCCGCACTTCACGCATCGAGGCTGCATTTCGCAGTTCGACGCGGCGTGCCCGAACCTTTGGCAACGAACATATTGTAAAATGTTTTCGCTCTTCTTTAATTTTTCCCAGTGTACAACCTGGTAGTCTAGGACTTTAATGCTCCTTAGACCATCCAGTTTGCTGTTGGGACTCAGCTGAACCAGGAAGAACGGTAGTTTCCGCTTCTCCCTTTTGGCTCTAGCCGTGACGAATGGCTTAACCCCTATGAATTTGAGCTCTTTCGCACTCCTTCTCTTTCAGCAGTGCAAGGAGCTCCTCCGGATCAGTCGACGGTTCTAACCCCCTCAGCAGCATTGTCTGCAGCTTTTCACCTTTCGGTGTGAAGGAGAAGAACTCCGTCGTCGAATCCCTTAACAAGTTTTTAATTTTATGATAGCGCTCCACTGTATTGCAATGGATCGCGTGCCTATCTAAACTAAGTCTTTTAACAAAAAAATTATTGCCTATGACCGACTTACATAATTCTATCGTATCTTTCAACTCCATCTTGAAGGTGTTGATTGGAGGTACCCGTTGTTTAGTTGATTTGTGTGGTTGTTGTTGTTTTTGTTGTAGCTGTTGTTTATGCTTCAGCTGCTGCTTTTGCTGTTGCTGCTGCTGCTTCTGCTGCTGCTTTTGCTGCTGCTGCTGTTGTTGCTGCTTATGTTGTTGTGGCTGCTTTTGTATGTTTTGTTGTTGTATCGCAGTTTTCTGTGTGTTTTTTTGCGGTATAGACTCGCTTATGTGTGACTGTTTTTGTGAGTCCTGGAGTTGCTGCTGCCTTCTGTCTCCTCGCAACTTGCTTGGCTTTAATAGCCAGTACCTTTAGTTGCAGCTCTTTGATACTGCTATACATTTCTTGCATCTCTGCCTCTTCGTCGTCTAACTCTGAGGCGGCTAACGATGCGAAAATGTTATCACCTCCCATATAGTGTCCTTCTCCACCGTCAGATACATATGGGAAATCATCTTTGTCAATTTCTTTTCTGTATTGTTGTCGTGCTGCTGCCCTTGACGATGTTGTTGGCGCCTCTTCCCTCACTCTACCAGGCAGCTTTTCAGTAGGACGCTGAAAGAGAAGGGCGTTTCACAAGATTAGGAGTAGGCCTCAGCTTCCTCCTCCTCTTAGCGCTAATTTCTGGTTTCCCAGAATGAGAATGGGCCGACATAACGGCCTGGTCATCTGAATGACAACAAGTCATCTGCTGGCCCCGCTATTTGAATAGCGGACCGCTCACTTTCACTCATTGTCTGACTGTTCACTTATTTATTGTTTTTTTTTTACTTTTAAAAATGGAAATAAAAATAAAAAGTCCGATATGTTTCGGGGATCGAACCCACACGACCTCCGCTTTATCGGCAGACACCACAACCACTGGGCCACCGAAGCACTTGGCCAAAACGTTTCTGGTTGTTCTTTTATTAATTTCGCTTTTAACTAGAAGCCGACACGTTTGTTCTCCACGGAGATCTATGAACCTGTTAACCGACGCCACTAACCGTATGGCTACCGAGTCAACTGAGAAAATTGCGACCAATTATTTTTATGAAGAAAACCTTTTTCACTCTTTCACTTTAAGAAACGCCGAGACACATCTATTCTCCTCGGAGATCTGCGAACGACCCTGATATACCTGCTATTGTCAGTAACCGTTCGTTCTCTGTTGTCCGGGCTATTTTAAGACACTGAAGGTCGTTTTGATTTTTTCTCCGAAATAGTTTATTTATTTGCGGAAACATATTCGGGTTGCTGGTGTTTACAGCCCGAACCTTGTTGTTCCAATACAAACTTACAGAAATTCTGTAATTTTATTTTATTAGCGTTTGAAGATTTTTAATCGACGACTTCAGTGTCCTAACCTCCGGATCTTGTCGGTCAGTTAACTGTCTGTATAAGTTGTTAAGTCTTGACAGAAGTCTACTTTTCTGTCGGTGCAGTGCGTAAATAGTAGGATTGCGGAACAGGTCTTCGTTAGTTGTACGTCGATACCGCGGTATTGTAGTGTCCATAGTTTGTTTAATTGTCTCTTCCATTTGTTTTAGGTAATTATCGATCTCCTCGTTTGACAAATTCCTATTGGACGGTGGGTGGAGCGTGTTCGAGGAGAGCGCTCTTGTCAAGGTTGCAGAGAAGCATGTCCATCGAGTCTTACTGTAGTTGTAAGAATATCTTTGGACAAACTCCTCTAATTCCGCAATTTCGTTGGGAACTGTAACTTCGGTGCTAAAACCGCAATGGTCACTGTCATACTCGAACGTGCGCAGACAGTTTAGCGTATGTAAATTCGTACCTGTCAGTCGTATGCGTCCGTCGTACAGCAGTAGATCGAAATAAGACCCGCCTCTGGGAAACGACGGGTTATCCGTCGCTTTAAGACCGAGTCCGTACATGACATCGTGCTGACCCCACCAATCGAGTAGTAAATTCCCTCTAGTATTTGGCAAATTATTTAACCAATCTCTGTATCTAGCGTTGAAATCCCCGCCGATTATAAAATAATTCTCCCCCGATTCCAGCCTCAGAAGTCGAAAAAGCGTGTCGAGCTCTGTAATAAATAGGGTGGATTGTGAAGCCTCAGGTGCATAAACAGAGGCCAAGTACAGCCGCTTTCCACTGCGAAGCGGAATGTAAATGACAACTGCCTCCAACATCCGGAACCTGCGCAACACCCCTTGTACACTCTGTGAAATTTTATACCTTCTTTAATGAAGATCGCGACACCACCTCCACGTTTGGATCTGGGCCGGTTTCTTCTTCTAACAATATAATTATTGTACACTCCAGTTTGTGCTTATCGGTTAGCTTGGTTTCGCTAGCGAAAAGCACATCAGGAGTTTGGTCTTGTAGCAATTTAAACATCGCTTCTCTTCGTTCGATCCTAATCAGTGGATTAACATTCACCGCAAGGACCTTCAAAGTTTGCTCCACCATGTGCGTACCCATTACGACATGTGTTGCGTTAGGGCCGGCAGCAGCGCGTAGATCTGGTCCACCCGCTTGGCCTGTTCTTGTACTTGCTGCTGCAGCTGAGCCAACTGCCCTTGGATTCCGAGCAAGAGCCCTTGGATTGCGAGCAAGATGGCCTGCATGTTAGGTGCAGCTTCCGTTGTTCTCGGCATTCGCGCTGGAGAAGAAACAGTCGCTTGCTGTACCGTAGCCCCCCTTCCTGACGCAATTTGGGCGTAGGAAATTTGGGGCGTGACAGCTGGTGTTTGAAACCTAACAGGTGAACGTTTGACCTCCACCTTCTGCTGGCGAGCCAGTTTTGCTTTTTTAATGTTAGCGAACTTAGGACAACCCCGATAGTTTGCTGTGTGTCCTCCTTTTTAATTTTTCCCAGTGAATCACATGGTAGTCTAGGACATTGATTCTCCTTAGACTATCCAGATGGCTTTTGGGACTGAGCTGCACCAGGAAGAACGGCAGACTCCGTTTCTCCCGCCTAGCTCTAGCTGTGGTAAATGGCTTTACCCCCACAATAATGAGTTCTTCGCACTCCTTCTCTTTGAGCAGTGCTAGGATCTCCTCGAGATCAGAAGACGGTTCCAACCCCTTCAGCAGCATCGATTGCCGCTTTTCACACTTCGGTGTGTATGAGTAGTACTCCGTCGTCGTTTCTTTTAGGAGCTCTTTCACTTTCACATAGCCCTCCACTGTATTACAGTGGATGGCATGGCGATCGTTCCCCAATAGCTTAATATTAAAATTATTACCAATGACCAACCTACACAGGTCCTTGGTAGCATTTACCTCTAATTTATAGGTGTTTATAGGAGGCACCTTCTCCTTCTTCTTTTTCTGCTGCTGCTGTTGTTGTTGCTTTTGTTGTTGCTGCTGGTGTTGTTGTTGTTGTTGCTGCTGCTGTTTTTTCGGCTGCAGTGGTTTCAGCTGTTGTTGTTTTTGCAGATGTTGCTGTTTCTGCAGCTGCTGTTGTTTCTGCGGCTGCAGTTGTTGTTTCTTCTGCTGCTGGTTTTGTTGTTTTTGTTCTTGTTGAGAGCTTTCTACTTCTAGTTGCTCCCTCTGCCTGCGTGCAGTTTGCCTTTGCTTAATAGCAAGCACTTTTTCATTCAGCTTTTGTATGCTGCTGGTAAGGTCTTTTAACTCTTTATCCTCATCTTCAGATGCCGCTAGAGAGGTTGTAAAGTTGTTGTTGCCTCCCTTATAATACACCTCATCAGAGATGTACATCGACGCATCATCTGATTGTTTTTTAGTTTGTTGTCGTGTTTTTACTGTCTCAGCTGCTAAAGCAGCACCCATTTTCATTTTTGTTAAATTGCTCGTAGGAGTAGTTTTTAATATCCTCCGCCTTTTAATGCCTTTAGCAACTTCCGTTATGGGAAGAGCGGAGCGCTCTCCGCCATCCATCACGTGGTTTTCTTATCACTTTTTGATTGGTTTATATAATTTAAGAACAAAAAGAAAAAAACAAACAAACAAAGTTCCAAAGGACCGGGATCGAACCCGTACCCCAGTATTTGCTTATCGACGCCGCTAACCGCTTGGCTATCGAAACAGATAACAAAATTTCAATCAATTATTTCTATTAGCATAACTGTATCACTATTATTTTATTTTATTATTGTTTTTTTTACACTCAATGAAAAGCCGAACACGTTTACACTCTGCGGAGATCTGCGAACGACTCATGACTGCATTGAATGACTCATGCAATCATTGAATTCACTGAAATGAATTACCAATCAATGACTTCAAAATGAATGGTGATTTCACATTTTGAAGTTCAAGTCTTTCAGTGAAGTCATGAGTTAAAAATTCTTGGACATAAATCAAATGAATTAAATTCGTAAATGATTTAATTCTTTTACAACTCTGATCTCAATGGCGGAATGCTACTGGCGATTTTGGTGGAGCACTGGTGGTGGAAATAGCGATAAAATAGAATGAGACACAAGATATTCCGTCGGTGTTCGAGAGTGTCCATTGTATGAGTGATATTAGTATCACCTATGAGCTTTATCGCATGATTTTGGATCCTATCCAGCAAGTGCAGGGAGGTCTTAGGGGCACCTGACCAGATGTGGGCATTGTACTCCAGTTTTGATCGGATAAACGCCTTATAAAGGGTTTTCCAATAGGGACTTGACAACTTTAAATTTAATTTGGGAACGCACTCTTTCACTAATCATTGAACTGTCACTGTCAATTAATTCAGTAAACTCAACATTCTCATCATGGAAAAGTACACGAACGAGCAATGTCTGCAAATTATAAAAATTTTCTTCCGAATTTCGCAGTCGATGACTGCAACTTTAAGAGCGTTAACTCCAATTTTCGGTCGTAATTCTCGCCCTAGTAGACAGCCAATAACAAGTTTAGTGCAAACATTTGAGTCCACATATTCGTTGTGTGATGTTGCGTGTCAGTGAGACAACGGGTTGGTCGAAGTGTCGAAAATATCGCTGCCGTTCAGGCGTCCTTAGCAAACGATCCAAATCAGTCAATTCCACGGCGTTCTCAAGAATTGGGCATCGCTCACATTATGGCGTATTTTACACCCATACAAGATCAAGCTTACTCAAGAATTGAAGCCAATGGACCATTTGAAGCGACGTACGTTCTCCGATTGGGTTCTGGAGAAGATGCGCCAAGATGATGAATTTCATCGCAAAATCATCTTCAGTGACGAAGCTCATTTTTGGCTCAATGGGTTCGTCAATAAGCAAAATATGCATTATTGGTCGGGTGAAAATCCACATGTGCTTCATGAATCACCACTTCATCCACAAAAATATTTTTTCGTCGACGATAACGATCGTCACGTTACTGTGAATGGTCAGCGTTATCGCGCCATGATTACCGATTATTTTTGGCCCGAATTGGAAGATATGGACTTGGACTACATGTGGTTTCAACAGGATGATGCCACAAGCCACATAGCACACGTTACAATCGATTTATTGAAGAGCAAGTATGGTGAGCGTGTTATCTCAAGAAATGGGCCAGTCGATTGGCCGCCTCGTTCATTCGATTTAACTCCACTTGACTTTTTTCTGTAGGGTTACGTTAAGACATTGGTTTATGCCAACAGGCCGACGACGTTGGAAGAGCTCAGAGCCAACATTGAACTCAAAATAGCGGCCGTTTCGGCCGAAATGTATGGCCGAGTCCTTGAAAATTGGTTCCAACGAATCGACCGCTGCAAACGTGCTCGCGGTGGCCATATGAAAGAAGTAGAGTTCCATTCATAAATGTTTTGATTGTACCTCAAACTGATAATAAAGTTTTTGAAATATCTCAAATGGTTTGCGTTTTATTAAAAAAAAAAATTTGTCAAGTCCTTCTTGGAAAACCTTATATATTAAAGCCAGATGAGAGAGCTTGACGTTTTTCTTACATCGCTTGAAGAAACCTAGACATTTCGCAGCATCTTTGATGACATCGAGTATGTGGTCATTCCAACGTAAACTGTCACTGGCACATAGAGAATGGAAAGTTTTTCGGTTTCGACGATGCAAGTGTCATTCATGGATAATGAGTGGGCGTTTAAATTTCGCTTTAACGACAGTAGAGAGCATTGTGTTTTCGAATCATTAAATTTTACTCTGTTAGTGGTTCCCCAATTATGCTGTTAATATCAGAATTTAATGAGCTTAACATACGCTGGCGTTCCCGTTCTACAGCCAAAGAGCAGGGACGTAAATCCGGAAACGAGTATGAAAAGCAGAGAGTACTGGCATTAGCAAAGTAATATATTGGATTAGAAGTGGCAGACAAGAGATCACTGATAAAAATTAAAAAGTTTGTCGAAGACAGAACGGGGCCCTGGGGCACATCAGCATTTATTTTATGAATATTTTATGACTTGAAACCATCCAAGAAAACTTGAATTGAACGTTCCGAAAGGTAGTTTCTAACCCACTGGAGAAGAGAGTCGACGATCCCAAATGCACACATTTTCGACAAAAGAGCCCGATGCCAAACTCTGTCAAATGTCTTAGAAATATCAAGTGCAACTATCGTGCTTTCGCCAGATTGATGTACGCTTTGGTTCCACTTTTCGGTGAGACATGCCATCAAATCACCAGTGGACCTGTTGCTACGAAAACCATATTGCCAGTCATTGAGAAGTTTTCGTATTTCGAGATATTTCATGAGCTAACGATTTATCAGCGTTTCCATGACCTTGGAAAGAAGGGACGTAAGTGCAATGGGTCTGTAGGAGGAGAGAGAATATGATACGCATTTTTTAGGGACGGGCTGGACAAATGTCATTTTCCATTTGCTCGGGAAGAGTCCTAAAGAGAAGAATTGAGGAAGAACACCTCTTCAGAAGAAGGTGGGATATATAATCTGGACCAGCGGATTTATGTATGTTGAGATCTTTAAGTACTCTTGCTACTACACGAGTGCGAAAGTAGATTCCTCCCATTGAAGATTCGACGCACTCAAGTGTAGGCGGAGACAAAGCACAATCTGGGAGTGTTGAGCTGGCCCGCAAAGTGTGCAGCGAGCAGATTGTCCTTATCCAAAGAGCTGACAGCTCTGACAGGGATGGAGGATGAGGCGGAATTTCTAATGTTTTTGACGAACGACCAAAAATTTGTACTACCTTTGGGACATTGCAGTATTTTTTGCCTCAGTTTTTAGTCGTATAGGAATTTCACACGCTTAAGAAAGGTGTTGCAGTCATTTCTAGCTCGTTTAAACTTTCTTCGGTTTTCCTCGGTCGGTTTGGTCTTAAAGGACCGAAAAAGTGTATGTTGATGGGGATACACGCTTAGAGTATCCAGTCCTCTCAAATAGTTAATTTTTCCTATTTAAAAATCAATTATTTTTGTTTAGTATAATACTATATTGTTTCTAATTTGTCACAGTACTTGATCTTATCAAAACTGTATATAAAATGTTATTGTGCGGTTTGTGCCACTTGGAAATTGACAGATATCATTTAAAAATACAGTGTGTTATGTGTAAAGAATTATTACATGATAAGTGTGCAAGACTAGAGAAAAGAGAAATATACAATAGTTCTTTGAAAAAAACGCGCAGGGTTATAAATGTAGTAGTTGCGTTATTCAACGGAGAAAATCCATATCGGTCGACATACCCATCTCTTCCACGAATCACTCTTCTTCAAGAAAAACACAGTCCAGCAGTCCACCTAAGGTCCGTTCTTTTATTGGCATCTAGCTTTAGTGTTAGTTTGCATGTAGCGATTGGTATACCTATACTACCTTTGTCTGGTAGGATAGGTAGAGTGGTTTCAATATTGGCGAGTTCATCGGCTCTGCAGTTCCCTGGAATGTCTCTGTGGCCCGGAAAACAACAGAGGTGAATGTTGAACTGCTCTGCCATCTCCATGAGAGATGATCGGCATTCAAGGGCAGTTTTAGAACACAATGAGACCGAGTCCAGGGACTTGATGGCGGCCTGACTATCCGAAAATATGCGGATATCCTTTACAGATATCACGTTTTTCTTCAGCCAGGACAGAGCTTCTTTAATCGCCAAAATTTCCGTCTGGAACACGCTACAGTGATTTTGAAGGCGGAAAGAGAGGCTTAGATTTAGCTTATCTGAGAAAACACCGCCACCAACTCCGCTGTCGGTTTTATATCCATCTGTGTAGAGATGGATTGACTTGTCCTCCATGAAAGCACCCTCCTCCCAGTATGATCTAGAGGGGAAGCTTACATGGAAGTTTTTGTCAAACCAAAGTTCAGGTATGGTGTAATCGGTGTTCTCTGTGAGGATTCCTAATGTATTAAGAATGTTGGCGTGGCCAAATGAATTATTTGTCCACTGTTTAGTCGCTTTAAGGCGAATAGCTGCAGTCGCAGCTACTTGCTTGCTAAAAATGTCGAGGGGTGTCAAGTGAAGCAGAATATCTAATGCCGCAGAGGGGGTAGACGGCAAGGCTCCGCTTGTGCATAGACATGCTGTTCTTTGGACTCTGCTTAATTTAATGCGGTTGACTGCATTTTCCAAGGCCGTCCACCAGGCAACCACCCCGTAAGTAAGTATCGGTCTTATGACCGAGATGTATAGCCAGTGGGTTATGCGAGGTTGAAGGCCCCATTTGTTCCCAATGGCTTTCTTGCAAGAGAATAAAGCTATTGTAGCTTTATTGACTCTTTCTTGAATGTTAGGTTTCCAGTTTAGTTTCCTGTCAAAAATGAGACCCAGATATTTTGCTGTATCGGAGAAAGCTAAACTGGTACCGTTTATTGAAGGAGGGTCTATGATTGGAATTTTATATTTCCTAGAAAAGAGGACAAGATCAGTTTTATGGCGGTATATTCCCAATCCACAGCGATCTGCCCAGCAGGTTAATCTGTTAAGATTTACTTGGAGGAGTTCTTTAAAGTTATTTAGATGTTTTCCTGAGACGGCTATGGTAACGTCATCCGCATAGGCAATCA
Organism: Volucella bombylans; assembly: GCA_949129095.1. Taxonomy (NCBI): domain Eukaryota; kingdom Metazoa; phylum Arthropoda; class Insecta; order Diptera; family Syrphidae; genus Volucella; species Volucella bombylans. The sequence continues at coordinate 9,859 of CASBSA010000033.1, forward strand.
CTCTGCTACCACCCGCTTCCAGGTATATCAGTAGTTCGTTAACCACTAAGTTCCAGAGAAGGGGGGAGAGGACACCGCCTTGCGGCGTACCCCTACTGACATATCTTTTAGCAGAAGTCTCACCCAGTTTGGAGTTGATTATCCTGCTTGTTAGCATTAGATTAATCAGCTCCCCAAGTGAGCCGTCTACCTGCAGAGTTGACAGCGCAGTCGTGATTGCGGATGTGTTGACGTTGTTAAAGGCGCCCTCTATGTCTAGGAAAGCAACCATTGTGTACTCCTTATATTGTAGGGATCGTTCGATGTGGCTAGTCAGAGAGTGCAAAGCCGTTTCCACCGACTTTCCTTTACAGTAGGCATGTTGAGTCGTAGACAGAAGTCTTGGATCAACTTTAGCTCGAATATGGATATCCATCAGTCGTTCTAAAGTTTTCAGAAGGAATGGTGATAGACGTATAGGTCTGAGGTCCTTTGGGACTACATGAGAACATTTTCCAGCTTTGGGAATGAATACTACATTGACTTCTCTCCATAACAGTGGAATGTGGATAAGTTCTACACAGCTCCTCATAATATTTTCCAACACTGGTAGAATAATATCTGAGGATCTCTGTAGCTCGGCAGGTATAATACCGTCCGGACCAGCAGACTTGTATGGTTTGAAGCTATGCAGCGCCCAGAGCAGTTTGTCTCTCGTAATCAGACTATGAATTTTGGTCACGGTTGCAGTAGGCTTGTTTGGGCTGCTACTGGCCGCGAGTTGGGAGCTACCTGGAAAGTGGGTGTCCAGAATCAGGTTGAGCGATTCATCACTTGAGGTTGTCCAAGAGCCATCGGTTTTTTTCAAACAGCTGGGCATCATAGGATTTGTGGAGAGGATTTTTCTTAGCCGCGAAGCCTCAGAGGTTTCTGTGATTTTGTCGCAGAATGACCTCCAGGATTTTCGCTTTGCCTTCCTCAGTTCTTTTTTGTATAATTTGAGGGATTCTTTATATGAGTCCCAGTCGGTCACTTTTCTTGTGCTTTTTGCTGCGTTGAAAAGTTTTCTGCAGGTGTTTCTGAGCAGTCCCAGTGCCTATGTCCACCAATGTGGCTTTTTCTTGCCTCTTGGTTGAATAAGAGGGCAGGAAGCGGCCATAGCCTTATTGAGAGTCAGAGTAAATTCCCTGACTTTCATGTCGAGCTCATTGGTGTCACGCGGGGGACTTGATAGTTTAGAGGATATCGTTTCCGACAGTATTCCTCTATATTTTGTCCAATCAGTTTTCCGGTAGTTCCGGAAAGCTGGTTGGCTGGGGGAGCATCACTCAGACTGAATTGGATGTATCTATGGTCTGAAAAGGAGTGTTCAGACGATACCATCCAGTTTGTTAGCCTTTGGGTGATGCTGTCGGAGACAAGAGTAATATCTAATACTTCTTGTCGGTTTTTTGTTATGAAAGTGGGCTCATTGCCAATATTGCAAATTAAGAGGTTAGTACTTAAAATATAGTCTAAAAGTGACTCACCTCTATCATTGATGTCGGTACTGCCCCATACCGTATGATGTGCGTTAGCGTCGCATCCGATTATGAGGCCAGTTTTTTACCTTCCCGCTTTCAGTACCACCCTTTCTGGGTTATCACCAGGGAGAGGGCCCACTTGGTCGTGGCCAAGGTAAGCCGATGCCAGCCAGTAAGAGCCTTTGGCAGTCTCTAATCTGGCAACGGTTAGGTCGGGGTCACTGAGGTTGGGAAGTAGAAATACATTAAGGCTACGTTTCACTAATATACAAGTTCTAATCTTACCTTTGTCTCTTGTATAGAGCGGAACGTATGAGGGTGTCCTAAGTCCACGAACCACGCCTTCTGCAATCCATGGTTCCTGGATTAGAATTATGTCTTCTGCGCTTTTGGCAAGACGCAGAATGAGTGCGGCCGAAGCCTTTTTTGAGTGGTGGAGATTAATCTGGAGAAACCGTATCATTGCTACAGTCTTCCAGAGTCGCCTCCACCACGGTGTTGTTGAGGTCCTCCGATTCTGAAGATGTGCCCAAGAGCTCATCTTCTATCTCTGATCGTGTAGAACCTCTAATTGCTTCGTCATCGGTTTCCATTTCCGACAATGTGTCAGAAGAGGAGACCGACGGCTTGGTAGTCACCTCGGACAGATTGGAGTCGTCGCTATCCAATTCTGGAAAGGATATCGACGCTCCAAGATCCAAGGTTGTGATATCAGGTGTTAAAGGAGGAGGAGGTTGCTTATCAGCATCCAGCTCATCCTTTTTGTACACCCTTAAGTGAATGGACTCGAATCCGAACCGAATCATGCCTTTCGTCTTCGCCAGAGGATTATGGGATTCCTTATTGATCACAATTAACGCGCATCTATAAGAACCCCTTAGTTCCTCCAGTTTCGCGACTTTCCAGTCATGAGTCGGAAGAGTCGGGTTACTCGACCGAATGATTTCCAGAATACTTTCTAGAGAGGAGGGTTCGGCTGGAATCCAGGTACGAGTTCGAGGTCTACTAGGAATGTCTTCCTTAGATACGACCTCGAGTTTTGCACCTGGCCAAACCTCTCCTAAACCATCGATGGCCTTGGTGAAGAGATCGAGAGATCTCTGGTTGGAGCAAGCGATGAGCTTGACATGGCCTTGGTGCCAGCCAGCGTCGCTTGTGATAGGAGGTGGTCCTGGGTTCTCCCGCATGATGGCCAAGAAGTTGCTCGAGAGCTTCAACTTGACCAATTGCCACCGTTCCGGTGTAATGGAACCGTCGGTATCGCTTCTGTCGATCACCGCGATCACCAATGCGTCCTTTAGGACTTCATTATAAGACCTCAGAGATCTGCTGTTGGATGGCCCAGGGGTTGTGGAACTGTGTGTTTTGGGCCTCTTGGAAACCGGTACGGTTTCCTCCAACGATCTCTGACGCTTAGAGGAGTCTTTTGACGTTTTGTGCGCAGTGGAAGCAGTGGGAAATCCGTCTTTTAGGATGTTTTTAGCCCACTCAACCTTGTTCTTTATTTCCGCACTTCTCTCAAAGGTTTTGATGATGCGTGAAGGGGCTTGCCGATGTGGCTGAGCTCCAGATTCCTCTTTGGAGGGAGGAGTTTTGGTATCCGTGGCCTGCCACAAACTTGCTGCTGCTGGGGGCGGGGGAAGTGATAGGACCATGGCTTGCCACAGTCTTAACACTCCCCGAAGGAGTTTTGGTAGCAGCGACAAGTCCGTGGCCTGCCACAAACTTGCTGCTGCTAGGGGTGGAGGAAGTGATAGGACCATGGCTTGCCACAGTCTTAACACTCCCTGAAGGAGTTTTGGTAGCCGCGACAAGTCCGTGGCCTGCCACAAACTTGCTGCTGCTAGGGGTGGAGGATGTGATAGGACCATGGCCTGCCACAGTCTTAACACTTCCTGAATTCTTATTATTTGGCTTGTTCCTTTTGCCTTTAGAGGATGGCGCACCATGGCCTGCCACAGTTTTGCCTCCTCTCGGCAATGCAGGATCCTTGCCGGTAGTCGGGTGTAGTCACCGTTCCACCGCCCGGTAATGAAGGAGTACCGGCCTCGGTTTTTGTTTTCTGGTTATTTTCCATTAATAGTCCCACGAGTAGCGGAGAAAGGGATGTCCATCTGTACAGAGATCCGCCATATACAGATAAGGCCAGCTAATCCGGAGGTCGCCAGGTATCCGGATACTCCGTTTGCGACTGAGTTATTTTTGGAGATACTGGGCCCTCAGCCAGGTTGATCTTCGGCACGGGTCGTATAAAACCTTGATCCAGCCCAGGGGAATGATGGAGTGCTTTGGGAGTTGGGGAGGGGGGGGGAGCATCCTTTGGTTTCAGGACTCGTCTGGAGAATTTCTTCTCGAGATTCATTGACCCTACTCAGCCTCTACAACTCTACAAGTTCGATGCTCGCGGTAGAAGAGAATGTACTTAGTATGAGAAGAAATTTCAATACTTTTTTCTCTCACCTTACACCTAACTATATACCATTTACCAGATATCATTTTTCATTTGGAAATTTGGATTTTTGATGAGGAGATGTCGAATTATGCATAATTCCCAATTTTACTTTTATTGCTGCTTTGTAACAATTCATATGCAGCTGGTGGAGTTGCAGTATATTATAGTAATAATCTTGAAGAGTGTGTTGTTAGAAAACATAACTTGCAAAGTGCCGATATGATTAGTGTTAATTGTAAAGTTTATGGTGGTAAATATTATCTTCTCTATGTTTATAGACTGCATAAGTTTTTTATCCATTTCTTTTTGGAAGAATTTACAGGAATTCTGGAACACATAAAACATAAAAATGTCATATTACTTGGAGATCTTAACATTAATACACTCTCCGAATCTCAAGATGTCTATTTTGTTTTGTCTGTACTTGCATTGTTTGGCCTCATGTCTGTTGTCAACGAACCTACGCGTCTTAATGTAGAAACACTTAAGTGAGATGTGAAGCGCTTGCTTATGATCTAAAGATTACTGATCACTATTTAACGTGTTTACAGCTAAGTACCGAAGTCACTCGTATAAAAAAATTAGAAGTTAGGGAAACTGTAAAAATTGATTTTGTTGCATTAAGGAACTATCTGAACTATGAATTTTGGGATGAAGTCTATACGTCTTCTGATCCCTCTACAGCATTTGAAATGTTTTTAAAAAAGTTTTATTTGTCTTTATGTTCTCATAAGGAAAATAGTGTTAATAATAAGTTCAAATGCTTGAAACAGTGGATGTCCATAGCACTTTTAAAGAAAGTAAGGAAGAAGAAACATATCTGCTTAGTGCTTAAAAAAACCCCTAATAATGATAGATTAAGCAGTTACTATAAGAAGATTTGCCGTGAGCTTAAATCTAAAATACCTAACTGCAGAAATAGTAAGTACAGTAGAAAATTAGCTTGGAGTGTTAGTAATTCTAAGAAAGAATGGAAAGTTGTTAACGAAATTTTAAATAAGAAAAAATACAGTGATGAAATTGTACTGAAAATTAACAATTCTATTCTGATCCTCTGGAGATTGCTAACCAGCTTAATGAATTCTTTGCAAACGTAGGAACTTCTCATATCAAACTATTTCAACTCAATATCGTGTACTAATGATAGTTTAGTGGAAACGCGATTTCAACCCGAATGTTTCTTCTTCATTGAATTTTTTCCACTTGAAATACAAAAAATCATAGCTTCTTTAAAATTGTCAAACTCAACATCACTAGATAACATCTCTAGCAGAATTTTAAAAATATATCTTTTCAGATCTCTCGTGTTCTCTGTTTTATTTTTAACTCCTGTATGTACAAAGGAATTTTCCCCACTTCCCTAAAGACAGCACTTGTTATACCACTTCATAAAAAGGTGACACTATGCTATTAAACAATTATCGTCCAATTTCTTTGTTGTCAGTTTTCTCAAAATTTTTTGAAAGAGGTATAAAATCGAGAATGCTTTGTTTTTTGAATAGGACGCAGTTTTTTAGTGAATATCAGTTTGGTTTTAGAAGTGGTAAATCTATGGACTATGCGCTACTTAAACTGATTGGGGAAATATACACTATCCTAAATAACTCCCAAATTATGTCGTACCTCTTTATAGATATTACCAAAGCCTTTGATATGGTAAACCATAACTTGCTTTAACTAAACTTTTCAATGCAGGTTTTAGAGGCTTCATACACGATTGGTTTACTTCTTATCTTAAGAATCGTCAGCAAATATTAAAAGTGAAGAGTTTTCTTAGTTCTGTGAAATATTTACATGTTGGTGCAACCACGGTTCTGAGTTGGTTCCGATTTTGTTCCTTATTTATGTTAATTCTTTATTTATGCAACCTTTCAAGGGAAAAATTACATCATTTACTGATGATACTGCACTCTCATACTCTAATTATAATTATTTTAATTTATATTTACATGTTAATTTCGATTTAGATATACTGCGCAGTTGGTTTAAATAACATAATCTGATTATAAGTACTATGTTAAGACAAAACTTATGGAATTTAATATTAAGGGTTTAGTATGTGAAGACTTTCCTATTTATTACCACAGCCCAAGTTGTTTACGATTTTGTTTAGCTGATCCTGGCGCTGAAACTTTTAACGATAGTGTAGTCTGTAGTAATGAGTGCTTTAGAATTGAAAGTGTCAGCAGTTTTCAATATTTAGGCATTATATTGGATAATAAGCTCAATTTGAATGATCACACTGCACACCTCAAACAGTATCTTAATAGAATTGTTAGGCATATTTTCACTTGAGCCTCTATTGTAATAATGGTAAAAAATGGTATAAAATGGTTTATTTAAATCAAAATTGCAGTATATTATCTCTTGCTGGGGTGGAGCATACTTTAACAAGATAGAGCCTCTGCTTACTAAACAAAAGCATGTAATAAGAATTATGGAAAAAGTTAATCACAGATAGCTTTCCATTGTTTAAATCTTTCGAAATTCTTCCATTGAGACATTTGTGTTACAAAGTGTTGAAAATATTTTTTGAAAAATCGGGAATTTATGATGTCAGATACCATGAATGTTATAGTCTACGTGTTAACTCGAGAAACTTTGCAAATACTCCTACTATTTATAAAAAACATTTTTCTCGATTTTATTACGTTACTGCATTTTGAGAATAAAAAAATGGCTTTTCTCTTTTGATAATAATGCAATAGATTCACTTTTCGTTCCATTGTTATACATTTTATACTTTTCATTATATTCTTCTTGTCTATTAGATTTCCCATCAATAATATTTTGTAAAAATATTATATAGTTATTGATAGGCACTTTCGCCACTTGCCATACGGTAAAAGATTGTACTAACTTTTTCTTTGGTAAATCATTCCACTGTGTTGTTTTATTAATATTGTATCTTTGTATTTATATATATTTCCATTTTGTCAAGAAATAAACTTAATCAAGAAAAAATATTTCTCTAACCCTAATAGCCTCTTTACAGCTTGATTCGTACCATGCCTTTTCTTTTAGTTTGATACTCTTCATCCGATGAGGGATAAAGAATCTTATTCCAAAGAGAATGGTGTCTGTGATCATATCAGCAGCGGCCTCCACGTCGTTATCGACGAAATATAACGACCAGTTAAATAAAGAAGCGGTCTTATCACGCTCCAGTTGGCTTTCTCATATTACTCGTACCATACGTTTCTTTTAGGTATTTTTTCTCTAACTGTGTGGTCGGTGTACGAGAAATTAGCTGATATGACACAACGGTCCGACGAGCCTAAAGGAAAAAGCACATCAACGGTGTACTTATCAGGGTGAGAAGTTAAAAACAAGTCCAGGGTGTTGGCGGTATGACTTTCAACGTCTGGTATTACAAGCTGCGTTAGGTTGTTTTCCGCAGCGAAGATCTCAACACACCGTCCTTCGGGTGTTGTCTATCCAGAATGTCGAAGCCACCCAGAATTGTGTGTATTGAAGTCGCCCGTAATAACGATTTCAGTATGAGGATACAGGGATACAATTCTTTGAATGGAGTCAGACAGCGCATCAAACTCGTTAAAAGTCGAATTGCTTCTGTATATAAACAGTGAATAATTTGCTTACGGAGATGGAATTTTAACCACATGGAATTGAATTCCGGATTGGAAGAGGGGCTACATTGTGGTGGAGTTTGGTAAACTACATCACTACGCACGTAATAGCGAGACCGCGGTGAGAGAAGAATACTGGCACTAGTTCGTAGTGCTTCAGTAGCTTCAGATCAGAGTGATCTGAGAGGTGTGGGCGGGGATCTACCAGTGTTTCACGGAGTGCCAAAACAGCTGTTCTATATTTACAGACGTGGACGTACGCAGAAAAGTTATTTTTTATCCCACGTATATTTGCAATGTCCACTCTAAATTCCCGAGTCATTATAAAGAAAGCAAAACACAAAAAACACAAACACCGACATTACTAAGCACAGCTGTGAAGTAAAAATTCAGAGTTGGTTTACCGAATCAGATTGTTGTAGGTGTTATGCCCTTACAACAATATGAAACAGCACACCAACAAAATTCATACTCACAGCGCGAGTTATGTTTTTGAGCAAAAAAACACAAATCTTTATTTAAAAATTTATTAGACGCTCTTTATTTTGTGGTCAGAACAAGAATGGTAAAAATTTTATGCTGCTGGTGTTGCACTCCCACAATTGTCCTCTCTATTCTCCCTGTTGGTGAACTTCTCTTTTGGGTAGGACATTCGGATGGCTTGGCTTTTGCCCATGATGATGGTTCGATGTTATTGTTGAGTATGGTGATCATGCATTCGGAGCGTGTTGATGCATGATTGATCCTAGCGCCTGATGTAAACAACTGCAACTACTAGATCTATGGATCACGCACCAAATGCGTGTTAAATGCGTGTTGCTGTTTTTATCGCCAGTCTGCAAACATGCTTTCGTGCGTGATTTGTGCGTGATTTGTGCATGACCAATGCATCACTAAATGCATGGTTATTTGTAGCTCGGTTGAGTGGCACAGGGTAGCACGTAACTCCTCCCGACCAAGAGTGAATTTGCCTATGTACTCGTATATGAATACAAATTGCAACAGTTCAGTTTTGCCCTCGGTTTTCGTCCTTTCTCTATTGACTATATATAAATGGGAAATGGATGAAGTGGAGTGGACAGTGATGGGTACAGAGTTGCTCGTCTTTATACCTTTATCTTTATATTAGATTTTTCTTTATGATGTAGCTGGAACTGAGCTGTCTTAAAACTTACCAAATTTCATTTGTTAATCTATATATTCATGTTCATATGTTTATATCTATAGACAAGTAGATACTTGTTCAGTTATGTGGATTTTTATTATTTGAGAAAAAAAAAATTCCGAAGCCAATGTTGAAAATATTAAGTTTTTTTTTTTGTTAAATGTGTTTTTTTTTATTCTTTATTTTTTTGTTTGTGAACTTTTCATTTATCTGTTTCGACTGTTGCCCTATTGTCTCGTGTAATTTTATGTTCGATAAATCTGGCAGCTATCTTGTTTCTTCTGTCATCTTTCTCAAATATTTTTTCATTAACATCGAATTCTGGAGCATTTTTTCGGGTTTCATTTAATTTTGAAATAACATGTTTTTTATATGCTAAACTTCTATCAAAAGTTATTTGTTTTAATGAATCATAGTTTTTAATGTGTTCAACTAGGCAGTCTTGTTCTGTATAAAAATTGTTTACTTTAGGGAAAAAGGTGGTTTTGACCGTGTGCTCGGTTAATAACTCAAATGGAGACATTTTGGTAACAGAGTGTATGGAGCTATTGTAGGCAATTACCGCTTCATCAACAATCTCAGCTATAGATTTATTTGAAGATTTAGCTCTTATGATTCTTATTAACTCTGTGAGAATGGAATGGAATCTCTCGACTGGTGAATTTCCAGTAGAATTTTTTGCACAAGTTGTATGAAAATTTATATTATATAGAGCCAAAAATTCGTTAAAGACTGTGGAAAGAAACTCCATGCCGTTGTCTGAAACTATTTTTTCGGGAATTCCATGATGAGAGAAAAAGTGTTTCAGTGATTTTATAAGATTCAAGGTATTTCTAGATGTTAAAAAATAAACACTTGCGAATCTACTAAACTTATCCAAAATGGTTAGAAAATTTTCTTTGGAAACGGAATAAATATTTAAATGGAGTATTTGTAAGGGTCTTGACGGCGTTTCAGGCCATTCAAATTTTAATGGATGTACTTGACGTTCGTACTTATATTTTTGGCAGATATCGCAGTTGTTAATGATTCGAGATATTACATGCTTCATATTGGGGAAGTATATTTTTGTCCTAAGATGTTCTAAGGTTTCGTTTATTCCCCTATGATTGGATTTATCATGATAATGTCTTACTTCTCTTTCTTGTTCGTCTGGACAAATTATATCTTTTAAAAGTACATGACTTCTAACAAGTTTTAAGTTGGAATAATTAAAGTATTTTGAGTAAACCCGTTGTACAATTTTAAAAGTTTCGTCATCTGCTAAAATAGCAGTTACTCTTTTGGTGTTAATAAAGTTTTTAAAAATTTTAATTATCTCATCCTCTTCTTTTATGTTTTTACTTTCTATACGGTGTCGTTTTTTCCTTTTAAATAATATTTTAAGAGTCGAATGAAGTTTTGCTCGTTTTGGGATTTCGATTAGAATTATCTGATTAGAAAATTCGTTAATTGCTCTTTCAGAAATTGGAATACAATCACCCATATTTTCTGATGCTGAATGAATAGTGCTTAAGGTTTCAAATTCATCAATATTGTTTTGAGTGCATATTAAATCAAGATTTTCGACCTCCTGACTTATGTCTTCATTTAGATTTATTTCAACTCGGGACAAGGCATCAGCGTTGGAGTTTAATTTTCCACTTTTGTGTACTATTGTGTAGTCGAACTCTTCAAAGCGTAAGCGCCACCTCATAAGCTTGGAACTAGGATCCTTTAAAGAGAATAGCCAGAGTAGAGGCTTATGATCCGTTATGATGGTAAATTTTCTGTAAATTTATATGGCCGAAAGTATTTCGTTGCCCAAACAATAGCTAAAAGTTCTCGTTCCACAGTACTATAATTTTGCTCAGACTTAGACAAGGTGCGACTTGCATAACAAATCGGTTTGTCTGATCCAACAGAGCCTTGCGAAAGTACTGCGCCAATTGCAACATTACTGACATCTGTCGTAATGTTGAATGGTTTAGAAAAATTAGGGTATTGTAATATGGGCTCATTGCATAAAAGATTCTTGCAAGTTTCAAAACAGCTTACGTACTTGGAATCTAGAGTTATTTTATTACGTTTCCCAAGACATTCGGTCATGGGCTTTGTAAGTTTTGCAAAATCCTAAAAAGGCCTAAAAAGGACTTGATTTGCTTAGATGTTCGTGGAATGGGAACAGTTTTAATGGCATAGATTTTGTCTACGTTAGACTTAACTCCTTCAGATGTGACTATGTGTCCAAGAAAAAAGACTTCTTTTCTGAGAAACTCAGATTTGTTAAACTGAACCTTTAAATTGGCTTCTTCTAGTTTTTTGAAGACCTTCTCTAAACTTTCAATATGCTCTTGAAGGGATGTTGAAAATATTATCACATCATCCATATAAACAAAGCATATTTCTCCCTGCGGATCTTGTAATACCCAATCCACACTCTTTGAAATGTTGATGGAGCATTCTTTAAACCGAACGGCATCCTTACAAATTCAAAATGGCCATTATTAACTGAAAACGCTGTTTTCTGAATGTCCTTTTCCTCAACCTGAATTTGATGGAATCCAGATGCCAGGTCAAGCGTAGTGAAATACATAGATTTACCTAATTTATCGAGGATATCAGATATATTCGGTATTGGATATCTGTCGTCTACAGTTTTTTCATTCAATTTCCGATAGTCTATAACTAATCACTATTTTTCCTTTCCACTTGCGTCTTTCTTCTTTGGAACCATCCAAATCGGAGATGACCAAGGAGAAAAACTTCGACGAATGATACCTGCGTGAAGCATATCCAAAATCTGTTTTTGAATCTCCTCCCTCAGAATATGAGGATGCCTATATGATTTCATGTAAATTGGAATATCATCGGTGGTTTTTATCTGATGCTTGATTTTGCTAGAGGACGATAATGCTTCATTTTCGTTGAAAAGATATGCTGGTATTTAAAGCAAAGAGTTTTAATTGCTTTTTGCTCTTCCAAATTTAAATGGTCAGTTCTAATTAAACCTTGTATATTAATATTATCTGGGGACTTTATATTCCTAACGGACAAATTATGTATTTCAATGACTTCATCTGAATTAATTTTGGTGGCTTGTATGGGTTGTTCCACTAAAAACTTTTGAAGATGATCAGTTAAATTGACAACCTCCAAAAATGTAAAATATCCATTGGCTTCGTAAACGCCTTCAGAAATAAATAAACCTGGTTTTATCGAAGTTGGTTTTACGAGGGGCGTTCAATATATTCTCGTTATCGATATGAAGGAAAATGCGAATTCAATTTAAATTGTTTTTATTTTTCTATACAATCTCCCCTAACATCAATGCATTTGTTACATCTTGAGATAAGCTTTATTAAACCCTCAAAAAAATAAATTTTCTCTTTCTCTGCAAAATACCCATTTATTGCCGACTTGAGTTCTTCATCATCCGAAAATCTTTTTCCATGAAGACATTTTTTTAAATCCGGAAACAGGAAATAATCACTAGGGGCAAGGTCTGGACTATAGGGTGGATGTTGGATTTCTTCGAAACCACAATCTCGCGCAGCAGCCTTGGAAACTCGCGCCGTGTGAACAGGAGCGTTGTCATGAAGAAGCAACACACCCACTGCGAGTTTACCCCGTCTTTTCTTTTTAATTTCCTCCCGCAAATTATGCAAAGTGGAAGCGTAGGATGTGGCGTTGATGGTTTCACCTTTTTTTTTGTACTCAATGAGCAAGATTCCCTTTGAGTCCCAAAAAACTGTGGACATGAGCTTCCCGGCAGACGTAGTGACTTTGAACTTCTTCGGGGGGTCTGTTCCTTTTTTATGCCACTGCATGGACTCTTGTTTGCTTTCAGGGTCATAGTGGTGGACCCATGTTTCGTCCCCAGTAACAATTCGATCCATAATACCGTCCGCGTTCTCACTACACATCTCCAAAAGCTCTCTACAGCATGCGATTCTCACTTTTTTCTGAGGCGCTGTGAGCATTCGTGGCACCCACCTTGCACTGACCTTTGAAAGGTTATGATGGTCATGAAGAATGGTGTGAATGGTACCAATTGAAAGCTTAGTGATCGCTGCCATCATTTTCACCTTTATTCGGGCATCCTTAAGAACAAGTTTTTCGACTTCTTTGATGCTTTCTCCCGTACAAGCAGTAGCCGGGGCGCCGGAGCGGGGGTCGTCTTCAATGCTCTCTCTGCCTCTCTTGAATTCACAGTTGATAATGAAGGTGCGGAACCCTGGTAAACAGCCACCATCTCTTCATGAATAGTTTTTTGACTTTTTCCTTGCTTAGTGAAAAATTTAATTACAGCGCGATGCTCAATTTTCACCATCATCGTCTCAGTTGCCATTATGATTCTGTTTAACTAGAGATAAAACGCGAATTAATAATCATATTTATATGAAATATTACACGAATGCACTAAAATAATAGTATTACTTGATAAATAAGTCAATTTATATATACAACCACAGCTTCACCTCGATACCGAGAATATGTTGAACGCCCCTCGTATATAGATATTTCCGAATTCTACTTCTACGGGAAGTCGACTTATAATTTTGGTTCTTGCGGGTACTAAATATTTTTCTGACACAAGGTTGGGTTTGAATTTTAGAACTATTTTAACGTTTTCATTGGTTAAAATTGAATTCTCAAAATCGATTTTCATTTTAAGACCCTTTAATATATCGATGCGATAAGACCGTCAAAGTAATTGTGAAAATTGAAAATGAGAAATGATAGTCCTTTATCAAGGTTCGGACATACTCTAGTACAAATTCTAAGGATCTGCAATCACTCCCTCCTGTCCTGGTCAACGTAACTAGCAAAAGGGTGAAAACTTGATATAAATCATTTACATGACATTAGTGTTAAAAGCATAGAACACATTAAATCCCTAAAAGAAAGTCTTTGATTTTCTATAATTACAGAAATTTGTCTCATCATAGTAATCCTCATTTCAATCTGTTTGGTGTGTGAGAGCCAGCATTTTAGAACTACGTGCATCCTTTCCCCACAAAAAAGTCCCTTATCCAGCGCAGCGCATTACGAAGGAAGTTCAAAACCTAAGCTGCTCAACGTGTTAACGTACAAATCTGCGGGACGCAGATATTTGAAAGGCTACCTATCTGACTGAAATACGATAAGGCTCAAGTATCCAGTCAGATGCACCGTATGCATTTTTCACCTGCATGCGCGAACCTACATGAGCTTTCCCATGGGAACCAGGCCATTAGATTCAATTGCGCCGAGGTTAGATTTTTAGTATTAGACACATTGTTAGGCATTCTGAGTACCCGTTTGAATAAGCAACTATATTATAACGTATTGTAAAAATCGTGTTTCATTTGAATCCAAATTGAGCGGCTTGCTCCCGCGGATTGTATTTTTTTTAGAAAACTCCTTAATCATCCAATTTTCTTTTTGAATTACTTTTTTCCTCAATAGAAAACACAAGATTTTGAGTGATGGAAATCTTAATTTGGGCCTTTACGATTGTATCTGTTAAGTGGAAAAGATGATATCCTCCAAGTGGCTGCCGCCAGTGTTGATACATATTTGTGCCCGTTTAATTGCATTTTCCATGACTTTCCGCAAGATTTCCGCTGATAACTTTTCGCATTCCTGTCGAATGTTCTCCTAAAGGGCTGCGATTTTCTGAGGCTTGTTGGGATAAACTCGCGAATTCAAGTAGCCCTAGAGAAAGAAGTCTGGGATGGTTAAATCGGGCGATCTTGCTAGCCATGCCAAATCGCCAAAACGGGAGATTACGCGCCCAGGAAATGCTTTCTTCACAATATCCGTTGTGGCTCGTGCTGCGTGTGCGGTTGCACCGTCTTGCTGAAACCACATGTTCACCAAGCCCCGCTCATTTAATTTCGGCAGTAAGAAGTTGTTTATCACGTCCCTGCAGCGTTCGCCAGTAACAGTGACCATATTGCCGATGGCGTCCGCAAAAAAAATACGACCCAATCACTTCTACCGTGTGAACGCCGCACCACACAATAGCTCTTCAAAGATTTTGCTTATTGATGTAAACGCTTAAGTGGAAATGCGCTCTGTCGCTCATGATGATTTTCGACACAAAATCGTCCTCTTCGTTGTTGAGATTGAGAATGGTTTTACAGTAATTCAAACGCAACTGGCAGTCAGGCGGCATTAATTTTTATTTATTTTATTTTATTCATTTCAACGCTATACATATTTAAGAATTATATTCTTTTGTTCTTGTACAGGAAATTAAAGGGGTCAATTACAATTACATATTTATTTCATATTACAATTCGTTATAAAAAAGAAATGAAAAACAAAGAGAGAAAAAAAGAAAGAATTTAAGAAAAAAAATTGAGGTAAAGATGCATGTACATAAGTCATTTTGCTGTTAAAATTTGCTTGCAAAGTATTCAAGTAATAACTTTTTTAATGTTCCATCCGTATTTTTTTCTTCTAAGATTTTGGGGGAGATTATTCCAGAGCTGAACCGCATTTACAAAAAACTGCCTACTGCTGACTAAGGATCGATGTCTAGGAGGAACTATTTTAAGTGTTAATTGTTAAATTTGATTTTAGGAAAGAGATAACTTGGCGTTTTAGTTTTAAGAAGTTTGTGTAGTGCTAGGACTGTTCTATACTGTAATAGAGCATTGAGAGAACAACCATATATTTTTTTTAGCGTGCATTGAGACTTGGTCATAACGGCCCAAGTTGAAAACATATCTTGCACAATTATTATAAGCAACATTTAATTTCCTTAACGATTCGGAGTCTAGGTTTGAAAAAGTTTCGCAGCCATATATTATGATGGGCACAACATAAGACCTGATTAATTTGAGTTTAACATCAGTTGGAAGAAACAGTTTTGTAGGACTCAAGCCCCGCAGAATACGAAATATCTTCGACACAACATGATTAACATGGTCCTTCCAATTAAGGTTCTCATTGAAACATATACCAAGATTCTTTGCTTTACTAACAAATTCAATAATAGAATTATTTATTTTTAAAGGTGATGGCGAAATATTGTGATGTTGCGTCTTCCATAGTGTAAGAGCTTTAGTCTTACGAGTAGATGCATTAATTTCGATTTTGTGTTTTTGAGACCATTTAAAAATGTGATTTAAGTCATTGTTCATGAGTTCTACTGCGGCAGAGTAGTTGGACTTTTTGAACTTTAGTGCCAATTGTGAATCGTCTGCGAAAAAATGAAATTTACAATTTCCTATGCATCTTGAGAGGTCATTCAGGTAAAGCGTGAAGAGAAGAGGGACCAAAATTGAACCTTGGAGAACCCCCGTAGGTACAATAAGCATGTTCGAAAAGTTATTGTTATAGTAGACCGCTTGAGTTCTATTTTCAAGATATGACTTGATAAGATTGGGGGCAGAATTTTCAAAGGCAAATTGATTTATAAGTTTGCGCAATAAAATTGAATGGTTTACCGAGTCAAATACCTTTGAGAAATCCAGCAAGACCATAAAGGACATAAAACCTTCATCAAACCCATCGCGAATATCATCACTAATTTTCACGAGGGCTGTTATACAGCTATGTTTAGATCTAAACCCCGATTGATACTCCGTTATTAGTTTTTGTTCTTCGAGATGTACCTTGATTTGACGGCTAACAATTTTTTCAAAAGCTTTGCTAAGGAAAGGAAGAATAGTCTAAAATCAACATTATTTGGTGAGAGTGGTTTAGGAACAGGAAGTACTTTTGCACTCTTCCACTTATCGGGAAAGGTAGACGTTGTTATTATCGTGTTATATATATGTGTTATGTGTTTTCCTATAAAAGGTAAAAGTATTTTTACAATATTTGGATGAATTCCATCTAAGCCAGTCGCATTTGAATTAATAGAGAGTATGACCTCTCCCACATAAACAGCATCCACGCACTGCAATGAAAAAGACCGCTGAGTGTTTGTTGCGTGTTGTTCAAATTGATCATACGAGGTTGAAAACGACCCTACAAACTTCCGATTTAAATCATTAAGGTTTAAGTTATTTTTCGACATTTGATTGCCTGTATCATTTGTTCTAATGCCTGCCTCTCTGATTGTTCTCCAAAAATTTGCACTCGATTTATTGGCATGAAATTTGTTTTTATAGTAGGTGCTTTTATTTTTGCGAATTAACTGTGTAACCTCATTTCGTAATCGTTTAAACTCATCATGTAGATATGAACAGCGGTATCTTCTCCACCTGTGATAAAGTAGGTTCCGTTTCTTGATCTTATTTAGAATTTGCTGGTTAAGCCAAGGTATCTCACTGTTTTTTATTTTTCTGGTTTTTAAAGGGACATATTTTTCAAACAAGTATTTCACATTTTTATTTAAAACTGAGACTTGAAAATTGACATCAGACGTGTAATAAATAGGTGACCAGTCAGCCTGTAGCACTCATTAAAGAGAGATGGGACTTCTGTTGATGAAAAGTCCCGAAATTGGGAATTAACATCAGTTTTTCCCAAAGGAAAAACATTCGCTGTTTGCAATTTGTATGGGAACATGTGTAAGTCTTTCAGTAAAATTCGCTGTAGGGGTCCGTCTGGTGATGTCCAATTGCGTGGCCCGTCATCTAGTTGATGCTTCTTCGTTTTCAGCCACACAACCGAACGACCAGTCTGGTGGCGGCGACGCCCTGCATGTTCTCTTGTGGTTTCACTCTGTTCGAGTCAAGTAGTTAAGAGCTGGAATGATTGCCCAGTTGGCGCGACACGATTAGGAAATCGACGTCGAAATTCACGCTGCGCTAACACCACCGACCGATTATTGGTCAAAAACATCGACACAATTATCCCACGCTCTTGCGAAGTATAGCGCTTCATTGCTTATCTGTTTGTATACTGCAGCTGTCTAGTTCACAAATGTCAAATATGATTGACGTAGGTACGACGCCATTTGCAAAAATTATACAATCTTCCGATAGGGTGATTAATTTTGCGCATGTATAGGGTTTTCCAATAAGGACTTGACAATTTTTTTTTTAAATAAAACGCAAACCATTTGCGATATTTCAAAACCTTTATTATCGGTTTGAAGTACAATCAAAACATTTATGAATGGAACTCGACTTCGTTCATATGGCCACCGCGGGCACGTTTGCAGCGGTCGATTCGTTGGACCCAATTTTCAAGGACTCGTTCACACATTTCGGCCGAAACGGCCACTATTTTGCGTTCAATGTTTGCTCTGAGCTCTTCCAATGTCGTCATCGTGTTAGCATAAACCAATGACTTAACGTAGCTCCACAGAAAATAGTTAAGCGGCATTAAATCGCATGAACGAAGCAGCCAATCGACTGGCCCATTTCTTGAGATAACACGCTCACCATACTTACTCTTCAATAAATCGATTGTAGCGTGTACTGTGTGGCTTGTGGCATCATCCTGTTGAAACCACATGTCGTCCCAGTCCATATCTTCCAATTTGGGCCAAAAATAATCGGTGATCATGGCGCGATAACGCTGACCATTCACAGCAACGTGAAGATTGTTATCGTCGACGAAAAAATATGGCCCAATAACGCCGGCGGCATGCAAACTGCACCAAACAGTTATTTTTTGTGGATGAAGTGGTGATTCATGATGCACATGTGGATTTTCACCCCACCAATAACGCATATTTTTCTTATTGATGAACCCATTGAGCAAAAATGAGCTTCGTCACTGAAGTTGATTTTGCGATGAAATTCATCATCTTGGCGCATCTTCTCCAGAACCCAATCGCAGAACGTACTTCGCTTCAAATGGTCCATCGGCTTCAATTCTTGAGTCAGCTTGATCTTGTATGGGTGTGAACCAAGATCCTTACGCAAAATATGCCATAATGTGGTCTGAGCGATGCCTAATTCTTGAGAACGCCGAGGAATTGACTGATTTGGATCGTTTGCTACGGACGCCTGAATGGCAGCGATATTTTCGACACTTCGACCAACCTATTGTCTTACTGACACGGCAACATCACACAACGAATATATAGACTCAAATTTTTGCACTAACTTACGACCGAAAATTGGAGTTAACGCTCTTAAAGTTGCAGTCACCGACTCCGAATTTCGGTAGAAAATTTTTATAATTTGCAGGCGTTGCTCGTTCGTGTACTTTACCATGATGAAAATGTTGAGCTTACTGAATAAATTGACAGTGACAGTTTGATGATTAGTGAAAGAGTGCGTTCACAAATTAAATTCAAAGTTGTCAAGTCCGTATTGGAAAACCCTTTATTAAAAAAGAAAATAAATAATGCTTATAAATACAAATATATTTTTGGACTAAAAGTAGAAACACCTACAGTCCGAGTTCCTTTGATCGACTTCTTCTTATAAAAATGACAGGATTCTGGGAATTTTTAACAACAGCAACATCGCGTAGAAAATCCACCTTCAAAACCACTAAAAGAGGACAAAGTATCCAGACTTTCGATCGCGATTACGAAATTTTTATAGCTAACCGGCATCCTGCAAGGTAAAATAATTACTAAAAGTTCTTCAGGAACTCATACCAGTATATCCACTGTTCTAGAATTTATTTAAGTGACTAGGCATTATTTGCCCGTCTAACATTTTTGCCTGCAACAACTGTTTGAACAGACTAACCACTTGAACTGGCCCCTTCGGCATGTAGATTCGCACAATCTGTCCCATGCATCCTTCGACGTTTTACAGTGCTTAATGTAAATTAACTTCGAGTAAATTAACTGAGTTTCGAAATATTTTCACATCAATACAAGCCATTTCAGAATACTCGTTTTCTTAGTTTTCATGTTTATGTTAGCTATCAATTATTTTCAATAAAACTACAATTTAAATTGCTGAGAAGTTACAACTCTATAAATGGTATTTCAATTAAACATAGTGAAATAAAAATGCAAGCTACTCGTAAATGGAATTATGGAACGCAAAAAATAGAAAAAAAGAACTGACCTAGCGCTGAAGGAAATAGATGAAAACAGAAAATTTATCTGAAAAAGCACTTCAATTCAACTTGCATCTCTATTAACTTGTTAACGGCGGTTATGTCTGCGGTACTGACTCCTAGGAGATTTGCTCCTGTTATATGTATATACATATGTATGTATACTATGTTCTGAATATTCCATTTATACAAAAGTTGGCGGAATAAAGGGTTCATCCCCAGAGAAATTTCTTTTCAAGTGCACTTTGCATTCTCTTCAATCGTCGGACGATTTTCCACCAGAAGGAGGAACAGGTTCATATTTTTGCTAATGGGATGAAGCCAATTAGAGCAATTTCCAAGTTCAGACAGAAGCAAGAAGGATCATTCATTTGCATTTCGAGTTTTGTTGATTTTATTCAGCAGACTTCTCATTATTCAGTGAGGGTATTTTACATCCATATGTTCCAGTATTCGTAAGAGCACATTCATTTTTATGTTGGTATAACAAATTTTTGATTTTTTTTTACAAATATTTTACCATATCACATGAATATCACACGAATTCTACCATATCACATGATATTAATAAATATTAATTAAAAAACTTGCATTGCATTTTCACATGGCAAAAAAATTATTGTAGCTTTTTAAATTGGATATATTCTAATTTAAGAGAATTAAGGATTCCATATTAAAATACCAAGTGATTAAAGTGGGTTTATTGCGTTATAAGTCGAAAAATCAATTCCTTATTAGATCAAATATGGTCTGTGTGTACGAGTATATTGAGTTTCCTTGACTTCGCCATTTTGATAACACATACGAGTATGTACTGTTTAATTTAATTAATTAACTCAAGGGGAATACTTTCAGCCATCTATGAGCTGTTAAGATCACTAGTAAATAAGTCAATATAATCAAATATTGAACTCTAAATGTTTAAGTAGAAGTTCTGAATGAAATAAAATATTTATGAAATTTGTTTTCTCACGGCACAAGCGTCTTTAAAAATTAGTGAAAACCTGAATGAGATTTAAATTGGACTTACACTACAACTCTTAAAGACTTTTAAAAGAAAAAAACAAATCGCGGCCGTTTCGTACAAACATGAACATTACAGAATATGATTGTTCTTGTATTATATTTGTACCGCTGACGTACAATGAATTCTAGTTCTCTAACTTATAAATATTGCAAAAGCAGAGTAGTAGATATTCAATATGATAATTATTATAATCAAAACAGCAGACTCGGATATACACTGAGGAGCAAAACAGTAACATTATGTTACAATTCCTATTTCAACTCCTCATATTTATTTATTTATTTATATTCAAGGGATCGATACAAATGAATTTGTAATGTATATCCATGTGGCGTTTGTCAAAAGCACGCGGAGTACAGAGTTCCCATGTGGTCCTGTATCTAGGTACTTACCGCGGTGATCGGTTATCTAGTGGGAACCGAAACTCCTTATATATTTTTTTAATTTTTATCAAAACTGTGAAATGGCTACGTCTTATTCTTTGTACATTACTATTCTCTCTCTATAACTATTTTGAAGGGATATAACAACAACAACAAAATTGGTAAGTCAGAATATATACAAAATCAAATGCTACAGTTTTGCACTTCATATATTTTTTTCATTTTATAAAGTTTAATAATAATTTTTAGTATGATGTCCAATAGTCTTTGGATTTTTTTAATTCCCCTATTCTGTTTGGTAAACTTCTAGTATAGTTTTGAACAAACTCAGCTGAAATTGCCTCCCATACATGTTTAGGGCGCTCCCACAGCTCATTAACGCCTTTTGGTGGATATGGGTATTTTGTTAGTTGCACTTTAACGTAGTTCCACAAATCCTCAATAGGATTCATATCTGGAGATTGTGGGGGCCATTTTAAAGTGTTTAAGTTTTGCCTTTGGATCCAAGTTTGTACGATATGTGCGGTGTGTTTGGTGTCATTATCTCTCTGAGAAAAAAAAATTTTCAGCAGCACCATTTTATTTAGAACACCTTGCATATTTTGTTGCAAAATTGACAGGTAATGCTTTTTGCGCATTATACCGTCAATTCGTACCAAGGGACCCACACCATTTTTCGAAATGCAGCCCCAAACCATTATTGAACCACTAACATGTTTAACTGTTTGCTGCACTTGATGTGGTTCTATAGTGTTGGGGCCCCTGTCCAATACCAATAACGGACGTCATATTAACTATCATAAAATGTCTATTTGTATGTTACATATGTGTAAAATATACTCACCGAATCCCAATCCGTAATTGTCCAGTGCTTGTACGTTGCTACGATATTCTGCCTCAACCGCACATGTCTTTTGGTCAGGATTGGTTCTTTTTTCATTTCTGCTGCCTTCACACCCAATCTGATTATCGCTCGACGCGCTGTCCACTGTCTGGAATTAATATGTATTTAATACAACTCGACACCAAGTTAGCTATATGACGACCGTCACGATCATTTATTTATTTATTTTGGTGGGGGCTAACGCCCCCATTTATTTGGCTTAATACAAGCTTAAAAACTAGGACTTAGTCAGAAGAAAACTAGGACTTATCACTAGGGCTTAAAGCTAGGGATAGTGAAGGAGATCAGATTTGGGGGAGAGAGTGCTGCGATTAAAATTTAAAACGGAAAGATTGGGGTTTACCTTACGCAGCATACGGGAGATTGGTTCGTTAGAGCCATATGTCCTTTCGATGGATTGGTAGGTAAAAGAGACGGTGGCAACGTAGATTACGTGATGGTGTGTTTGGGGATTTGAGCAAACATATTGTTTCTTGGGACACATGTTGATTTTTTTATTGGAGCTCTTTGCAGACTTGTTAATGCATAAATGTCTGCATTTGTATTTTGTTGGCTATTTTTTCGGGAGTGGTGTTCTCTATAACTCTATAATTTTTGAAATCTTTATTGCGTGCTTCTTGAACTTCTTCACTTAGCTGCTCCATAGGCAATAAAGCTTTTAAAATAATTTCATTTCCATGAATGAGATACTTACTGGAAGAAGTTGCACACAATTAATTGTTGTCACTCAAAACAAAAAAACACGTCTGAATTCGATGAAAAAAATTATCTAGTTCTCCATTTCCGACAATTTGCCAAGACCACGTGCTCTCAATTAACTGTCCCATTCTCATTGCTTATTCTCTATCCTATTTACAATGAAAACAAAACAGTAGTTTAAGTCAAAGCTCAACTTTAAAATTTGACTAAATACCAGCATTAGTGGTGTTTTGCCCCAGTTTGGGTCGCAACATTGGAAAAGCGATATCAAGGCGAATGAAGTCCTACTACGCTTGCTGATTACTGCTGGACATTACTCCGAGATGCCACAGGGACAAAATATCGCCATAGAACATCCGTAAAAACATTTTGAAGTAAGTGTAACATGACAAACATATTGATATAGATTTAGATTCGGTATAAAATACAGTACTTTATAGCAAAAAATCTATGGGGGATAGAGAAAATCTGAGATCATTTTCTGTTTTGTAGTGTAATTTTGCGTAAGAAACACTATGTTTTATGCACGCCATACAAACAAATATTGATTTTTGTTGAACAGTATTATTTTGTAAGGTATAAAAAATATTGTTAAATTTTAATATACATATGTACAAGTTAATGTAATAAGTATGTATGTGTAAAGCTGGGTTTGAAGGTTTCCCACGTGCTGTGAAAAATACGAAAATGTAAGAAAAATTCCAAATTAGCTCGCTCACTCACAATTTCTCTAATTTTTCTCAGAATAATTCACTTCCTGCGTTCACGAAATTTCTTTGGTCAAACATATGAAAACTGTCATAAAATACTGAGAACTCCGTTCAAAACAAATTTTATCTTTTAGTCCAATTATTTGAATTGGGAGAAAACTTTGCACTCATTTTTCCGAATATGACAGTTTTTACACTTGTGAGTAAAAAATTTACTCGAATCGAACGTGAATGCCGCAGTGACTGATTAAAAATACACTATGAAGCATTGTAAAATTATTTTTACAAAACTTTCTATCTAATGAAAAAAAAAATCTAATGAAACCTTGTTTTTTTTAGAAATTTAATGACCTTATTAAATTAGAAAATATAATTGTATAATATATTTAGAAAGGAATTGCAACTTAAATAAATTTTTTCAATGGAACAATTTTAAATAAAAAAAATAAACTTTAAAACACAACGTAAACTTATAATACTTTATAATTCAGAAAAACAAAGGCGCAACGTGACAAGGTAATTAACAAAAGGACTAGTAATAAAGGGGTTTTGAGTTCATAAATTGTCAATATCTGGAAAGAGCTACAAAAGGAAGGAAACAAATTTAAAAAAAAATGTAAAAGCAGAGCAATTTCCGAAATACGGAAACTGTTTAGGGGAACCAGCTAACAGTGTTGGAATCGCGATTTTGTTCTAATGAAACAACCACTTAGTTTAAGCGTTGTGATTCGAGTGCCTCAAACTCTACTCATTATCTTCCACACTACCTATCCTCTTGCCTAGATCGTCACTAGTTCCAGGTCAACCACGCGTTCTATTTTCATACCCTGACACAGTTTTATTGTTCAACACAACATATGCAGCCTATGTAGCACTTGACATAGTTGCTCTACAATGGGTCAGTATTGCTTATGTTTGCAATATGATCCCACATCGTATTGTTTTGCTGCTTTGGTTGACATAGTTCGATTGCCTTTCATATGACTGTGACAAATAGTTGGTTGCACGTGTGGAACATTTGGTCATAATCGAACAATGTCATGTGTCTTACAGGCAGTTCGTGGGAATTGTGTGGTCTCTAGGTTTTGGGCACAACACTCCTCCCCCTTAAAATACGAAAGAAATAAGGTACGATGATGTCGCCATGCCATAAGCCGCACCAAACAGTCAGTCTTTGTGGATGCATTGATGCTTAGCCGAACACTTGTGGATTGTGTTCGCTCCAATAATGGCAACTTTGCTTGTTGACATAGCTGCTGAGCATTTTTGGCTCGTCTAAGAAGATGATATTTTGGCCAAAATCCGGATCTCCGGCCAACATTTCTAGCGCTCTATCAGAGAACCTACGGCGTTGTCTATGGTCATCCGGCTTCTTGAGTCAGCACAATCTTACAGGGATGTAGGCTTACATCCAACTGCAAAATAAGCCTGGTTGACTCTCTGGCTATGCCCAATTCTGGGGCTTCTTCGATACTAGCCGCTACGGCGACTATGTTTAATTCATTTCGCACTAATCTCTGTCTAGTTGGTGGCTTAAGATCAAAAAGAGTATACTTACGTTCAAACTTTCCACTGTGAGATGAATTCCCTGCACACTGAAGCCATAATAACGACCGAGTTTTTAGTTTTATATGCATTTTATTTTCTTAACACTAACTCTTACATTCTAACAAAAAATGCTTAAATGCTAGCTTACAATTACTTAATAATCTTACACTAACTTACTGGCCCCACACAGGCACTCTAAGCTACTCTAAATTCTTATAACTATGTCTTTCGACTTCATTTACATTTTCTTAAAACTATTTATTTTGTATACTTAAAGCTAAGAAAAAATTTGTTAACAAAACTTAGCATATGGACATACTTTTTTATTTTTAATAAAAACTTAGTATCTAACTTAAAATAAACCTTAGCCTACCTAAACTAAATGTACAATACACACATAAACACACATAGACGTTATACACAATCATATACATATATCAGTATACACTGATATATGTATATGTTTCTTAAATGCTAACCTAAACCTATGTAAGCCGGCCATCGCTGTTTACAGAGAAAACAGATTGGTCAGCTCTGCCTCATTAGTGAGGCTGGTCCGTAATTGACGGAAACGACGACGAAACATCTTCTCCATCATTCAACCACCAGAAATGCTGGTGCTGCCGAACGACATCCCTCTTATCGCGATTCCCCACCGCCCTACTGAACCTGAGGCGATCCACACTGCCGTGTGCGACGTCTCTGTCGTAGTTGAGTCGCCTGTCCCCAGCTGTCCGAGCGACATGGAAGATTAACGGCACCGCTGATCTATCCTGGATCAACCCTATCTGATCTAGGTAGAGGAATGCTTCCGGTGGAACGAAGCCGTCAGAGCGCACATTCTCGTGGTAAAGGTAATTGGGGTAGTAAGCCCCAGATATCAGGTTATTCGTCGATGTCATTGCTCTTGCAATGTGCCTTCGAGTCAGCTTAATTACGAAGTTGTCCACTCGTATTAGGTTCGCCCTGTTGTAAAGGACCTCATTAGGATAAAATTTTTTGTACTCCGACTCTGGTGTTCTATACAAGCGAAGACAGGCCCTAAGGCAAGCCCTCTCAAACACCCGAATCTTTTCCATTAAGCTTGCTCGTACATTGAACCACACGGGACAACCAAATACCAGCATGGGCCTAATAAGGGCCATGTAGCAGATTACCTTTACCCTCGAATCGAGTTGGCTGCTATAAAACAGTCTCTTTGTAAGGGCAAAAGCACCTTTAGCTCTGGCCAGAGCAGCATCTACATTTTTGCCAAAATATAGAAACTGATCTAGCCAGATTCCAAGGTATCTGACTACATTTCGACAGGCAAGAGGCTGTCCGTGTTGTCCAATAATCGAGAACTTTCTCCAATTTTTTCTGGTATCCCTTGAGGCTCTAGACAACGGCGTCCTAAAGAGAATGGTTTCCGACTTCTGAAAGTTGATTTTCAACTTCCAGTCATCGCAAAATCGTCTTATCTTATCGAAGTCACTCTGCAAGAGAGTATTAATGACCTCGATTTTTGGACCTGTTCTGTACGCTATCAAATCGTCTGCGTACGCAATAGTATGGGGAAGTGAACCTATCAAGTCGCTTGTAAAAATGTTGAATAGGATCGGCGAATTGACCGCGCCTAGCTGAAGACCATTTTTAATTTGAAATATTCCAACAGAAGTCACATCACCATTCTTCACGATGAACTGTCTGTTAGTTAGCATATTATAAAGAATGTACAAGAGTGGTTTACTGATCCCCAGCCCAGTTAGTCTATAGAAAAGACCCTCTAACCATACGGTGTCGAAGGCCTTCTCCAAGTCAACAAGGCAGGCACCAGTACATTGTTTTTTGCCTTTATTCCATTGGATATCGGACACCAGTTTAGACGCGGCATGTGAGATATCATGTCCCGCCTTAAAACCGAATTGATTATCCGGAACTATATGTTTGTCCTCAACCCACCTAGACAGAGCTCTATTGATTACCCTTTCAAAAACCTTACTGATATTCGGAAGGAGACTTATCGACCGGAGATTCGCCGGATTGGATATATCCTTTCCCTTTTTGGGGATAGGTTGAACCACCGCCGTTTTCCAATGCGCTGGATAATGTGCATTATTCATTGCATTATTAAACAGGGTGGTGTAAATGTCCACCGCTTCTAGAGGAAGATGTCGAAGCACGATGTTCGGAATACCATCGGTCCCCACCGATTTCTTAGCCCTGATTGTGTCGAAGATCTCATGGAGTCCTGCCTTCGAAATGAACGGGGGTAGGCCACCCTCTCTGGCAATGACGTTATTTGCCATATTTTCGCCGCTAAACCGGGTGAAACCAGAGCCCTCGGATCGCCAGTTCCCTATTTCATTTCGAATGCGGAAGTCGTGCACCAAGACGCGATTGTCCAGGTCGTAATTAGGGCCAATGGTATCAGTGGCCTTGTATACTTCCTGGAAAGTCGCCCCTATGGCCTCAACCTTCTCCTGTGGATCCTCGATCACAAAAAAGTCGTCATCATCAGCGGCCTCATTTGGATCAATGCCTGCTATTGTCAGTAACCGTTCGTTGTCTGTTGTCCGGGCTATTTTAAGACACTGAAGGTCGTTTTGATTTTTTCTCCGAAATAGTTTATTTATTTGCGGAAACATATTCGGGTTGCTGGTGTTTACAGCCCGAACCTTGTTGTTCCAATACAAACTTACAGAAATTCTGTAATTTTCTTTTATTAGCGTTTGAATATTTTTAATCGACGACTTCAGTGTCCTAATCTCCGGGTCTTGTCGGTCAGTTAACTGTCTGTACAAGTTTTTAAGTCTGGTCAGAAGTCTACTTTTCTGTCGGTGCAGTGCGTCAATAGTAGGATTGCGGAACAGGTCTTCGTTAGTCATACGTCGATACCGCGGTATTGTAGTGTCCATAGTTTGTTTAATTGTCTCGTCCATTTGTTTTAGGTAATTGTCGATCTCCTCGTTTGACAAATTCCTATTGGACGGTGGGTGGATCGTGTTCGAGGAGAGCGCTCTAGTCAAGGTTGCGGAGAAGCGTGTCCATCGAGTCTTACTGTAGTTGTAGGAATATCTTTGGACAAACTCCTCCAATTCCGCAATTTCGTTGGGAACTGTAATTTCGGTGCTAAAACCGCAATGGTCGCTGTCATACACGAATGTGCGCAGACAGTTTAATGTTTGTAAATTCGTACCTGTCAGTCGTATACGTTCGTCGTACAGCAGTAGATCCAAATAAGACCCGCCTCTGGGAAACGATGGGTTATCTGTCGCTTTAAGACCGAGTCTGTACATGACATCGTGCTGACCCCACCAATCGAGTAGTAGGTTCCCTCTAGTATTTGGCAAATTATTTCCCCAATCTCTGTGTCTAGCGTTGAAATCCCCGCCGATTATAAAATAATTCTCCCCCGATTCCAGCCTCAGAAGTCGAAAAAGCGACGCCGCCTCCACGTTTGGATCTGGGCCGGTTTCTTCTTCTAACAATATAATTATTGTACTCCAGTTTGTGCTTATCAGTTAGCTTGGTTTCGCTAGCGAAAAGCACATCAGGAGTTTGGTCTTGTAGCAATTTAAACATCGCGGCTCTTCGTTCGATCCTAATCAGTGAATTAACATTCACCGCAAGGACCTTCAAAGTTTGCTCCACCATGTGCGTACCCATTACGACATGCGTTGCGTTAGGCCCGGCAGCAGCGCGTAAATCTGGTCCACCCACTTGACCTGTTCTTGCACCTGCTTTTGCAGCTGAGCCATCTGCCCTTGGATTGCGAGCAAGATGGCTAGCATGTTAGGTGCAGCTTCCGTTGTTCTCGGCATTGGCGCCGGAGAAGCAACAGTCGCTTGCTGTACCGTAGCCCCCCTACCTGACGCCATTTGGGCGTAGGAAATTTGGGACGTGACGGCTGGTGTTTGAAATCTAAGAGGTGAATGTTTGACCTCCACCTTCTGCTGCCGAGCCAGTTTTGCTTTCTTAATGTCAGCGAACTTAGGACAACCCCGATAGTTTGCGGTGTGTCCCACGTTTCCACATAACACGCACGAGAGCTTCGATCTATCAGATGTTCCGTCAACACCCAGAGCACATTCCTCGGAACTGTGGTTCTTCGCGCACTTCACGCATCGAGGCTGCATTTGGCAGTTCGACGCGGCGTGCCCGAACCTCTGGCAGCGAACGCATTGTATAACGCCTTCGCTCCTTTTTAGTTTTTCCCAGTGAACCACCTGGTAGTCTAGGACATTGATACTCCTTAGACTATCCAGACGGCTTTCGGGACTGAGCTGCACCAAGAAGAACGGCAGACTCCGTTTCTCCCGTCTAGCTCCAGCTGTGGTAAATGGCTTTACCCCCACAAACTTGAGTCCTTCGCACTCCTTCTCTTTGAGCAGTGCCAGGATCTCCTCAGGATCAGAAGACGGTTCCAACCCCTTCAGCAGCATCGATTGCCGCTTTTCACACTTCGGTGTGTATGAGTAGTGCTCCGTCGTCGTTTCCTTTAGGAGCTCTTTCACTTTCGCGTAGCCCTCCACTGTATTACAGTGGATGGCATGGCGATCGTTCCCCAATCTCTTTATATTAAAATTATTACCAATGACCAACTTACACAGGTCCTTGGTTGCATTTACCTCCATTTTGTAAGTGTTGATCGGAGGCACCTTCTCTTTCTTCTTCTTCTGCTGCTGTTGTTGTTGTTGTTGTTGCTGCTGCTGTTGTTGTTTTTGTTGTTGTTGGTGTTCTTGCCGCTGTTTGTGTTGTTGCTGCTGGTTTTTCAGCTGTTGTTGTTCTTGCAGCTGCTGCTGCTGTTGCTTTTGCAGCTTTTGCTTTTGCTGCAGTTGTTGTTTCGGCTGCTGATGGCTTTGTTGTTGCTGCATTTGCTGCTTTTGATGTTGGGAGCTCTCTAATTCTTGTTGCTCCTTCTGTCTGCGTGCAGTTTGTCGTTGCTTAAGAGCAAGCAATTTGTCATTAAGCATTTGTATGCTGCTGTTAAGCTTTTTTATTTCTTCATCCTCATCTTCGAATTCGGATGCCGCTAGAGAGGCAAAGTTATTGTTGCCGCCCTTATAATGGACCTTATCAGAGATGCACATGAACGTATCATCTGTCTGTTTTTTATTTTGTTGTGTTGTTTTTCCTGTTTCAGCTACCAAAGCAACACCCATTTTTAACTTTGTTAAGTTAGGAGTGGTTTTTAACGGCCTCCACCTTTTAATGGCTTTCGCCACGGCACCGGCAACACCATTGTTGTCTTTTACAACTCCCGTTATGGGAAGAGCGGAACGCTCTCCACCATCCATCACGTGATTTCCCGAACGGTTTTGTTTTGATAACACTCTATGTCTTTACACAATTTGTGACAAATAAATAAATAAAAAACAAAAAAAAAGTTTTAAGTTTGGCCTGGGCTCGAACTCGCGTCCCACGATTTAATGACCGACGCCGCTACCCGCTTGGCTATCGAGTCAACCAATAAATTTGCGATAATTGTCTATACGAAAAAAAACTGAATTGTCTTTTTCACTACGAAAAGCCGAGACGCGTCTGTTCTCTGTGGAGATCTGCGAACGACTGATAATAACGACCGACCTCACGACGAAATTCACGTTGGGTATTTTCAACTAAGTCGGAATTTCGATAATACTTTTTAATAATTTCAGCACGTTCGAAAAGCGTAAAACGATACATGGTGCAATGGCGAACATTACTGAATATTTTGACAGCTGGGTGTCATTGGTAACTTTGACAGCTGCTCAAACATAGCAATTGGAAAAGCTATCATTGCTATCGGTCAATGGAGTACCGAGTTAACCATCGACAAGTGCACACGCACAAATGCACACGCACAAGTGCACACGCACAAGTGCACTTGTGAAACTCGCTCCTCGCGTGGAGAAAAAAAAAGACAAAAAACAACCGCGCGCGAGTCAAAGCAAAAAAAAACAAAAATCAACTTGTGCGGACGGAAGAAAAAAAAAAAAATAAACACAATTAAAAATCAAAAAAATTGCAACATCAACGCGCGAATGTAGTAAAATTCACAGTGCGAGCATCCCAACCTTCCTGGCCCTGGTCAAACTGTTGCTTGCACTCGGTCACCGCCGTTGCTGTATTACATTGTTATACAGCGAGTGCAGTGGCTGAGTACATGTGACAACCGATGAATAGCGCGAGTTACGTGCCACCCTGTGCCACTCAACCGAGCTACAAATAACCATGCATTTGGTGATGCATTGGTCATGCACAAATCATGCACGAAAGCATGTCTGCAGACTGGCGATAAAAACAGCAACACGCATTTGGTGCGTGATCCATAGATCTACTAGTTGCAGTTGTTTACATCAGGCGCTAGGATCAATCATGCATCAACACGCTCCGAATGCATGATCACCATACTCAACAATAACATCGAACCATCATCATCGCCAAAAGCGAAGCCACCCGAATGTTCTACCCACAGAGAAGTTCACCAACAGGGAGAATAGAGAGGACAACTGTGGGAGTGCAACACCAGCAGCATAACATTTTGACCATTCTTGTCAAAATGAAATAAAGAGCATCTAATAAATTTTTAAATAAAGATTTGTGTTTTTTTTGCTCCCAAACATAACTGACGCAGTCGGTCTATCCAGTAATTAAGAGGTGAATAATTAGTAGCCTAAGTGTCTGCTGGAATTTCGAAAGAATATCGAAAAGAAAAAGAATCTTAGAATAAGTGAAAGCTATTTAAAACATTCAACGTTGAACTAAGTCAAAATATACCCAGAGAAACTTAAAAAAAAAACAAAAAAAAAAACGTGAACTCACGTGTTTGGTGTGAAATGAATCTAAAAGTGATTCTAAAGATTGTATATTGTTTAAATAATTGCTAAAAGAGCATGTTAAGGTAAGTCCTTCTCTGTAAAAGACTATATATATTCCTTATTATCCTATGCCTTCCTTCAAAGCATCCAAAATCAATAAATTAAGTTATTCTTTAAGTTTAAACAATATCACTTTAAAAAGTAATCTTAGTAATATTATTAAAAGTTTCTCCAATAATAATTTAATTGAAATGAATTCAAACAATTCTGATATTGCGCTTAGTGTCTTCAACTCACTCGGGATAACTGATGCAGTAAAAGATGCCAAATTTTGATGGAAATCCACGTCTCTTATTTGATTTCCTTTCCAATGTTGAAGAAATATTAAGTTTAATACCCGAAGTTAACAACTCCCCGTACAATAAAATTATTCTTAGGGCAATTCGCAACAAAGTTGTTGGTCAAGCGAATGAAGTCCTTAATTTGTATGGGACTATAGTGGTTTGGCAAGAAATTAAGCATAATTTAATAATACATTACTCAGATAAACGTAATGAGACTAGTTTAATTCGCGATTGACATCTGTTACGACAAGGCAATAATACAGTAAACGTCTTCTACTCAAATATAAACGAATTACAAGCAGCATTAACAAACCACGTTAGGGTACATGAGAGTAATCAAAACGTTATAGGTTCCAAATTAGTGTTGTACGAAGAAATGTGTCTAAATGCCTTTATTTCAGGCCTTCGGGAACCGCTAGGTTCTACCGTTAGAGCCATGAGGCCAAATAAGTTGACAGATGCTCTTAGCTTTTGTTTAAAGGAACAAAGTTGTCCTTATTTTCGTGATCATACATCAACCTATATGCCTTACACCCCTAATAGAATTCTTGGTCAAACTAACACACAAAATATTCGTCAAAATAATAGCATACCGTCATCTCAGCAATTCCCTTCAAATTACAAACAACAGTTGCCTCATATTCCAAACAATTCAAATATAAACCAACAACATTTCAATAGGCCTTATCTTTCACCAATCCCTCAACAGCTTTCTGGAAAGCAGCAATGGACAAACCCTTCACATTTAACCAGACAATATCCCCCTGACATTAACCAAATTCCTCAAACATCTTCCCAGCGTTTTACCAATTATAATTGCGACAAGCCATCTTCAAGTCATACAAAACGATCCCGCCAAGAACCCATGGATATAGCAAGCGGAAGTAAAAGAAATTTTCTTCACAACATCGAAACCAATACCTTCCCACATTATACACAAGATCGAGAACAAAACTTAGCATATCAAGAGCCACAAAATTACTATCAAGATCTTGATCCTTTAATTTGTTCCGAACAAATCGTTGAAAGTGAAATAGATGACTCAAATTTTTTAACAATTGCCTCGGAAACTCAATAGATTACATTGACATTAATAATTTAAGAATAATTTACTGCCCTATATAGAAATTAGTAGCTTAAATAATTCGAAACTTAAATTCCTCATAGATACAGGAAGCAACAAATCCTTCATTAATCCAACTATTGCAATAAATTTACCTGTTACACAAATAGACCCAATAGAAATAAAAACTCTGTTTGGAAGTCAAACAGTTAAAAAAAAAACTACGTTAAATGGCCTTTTAGAACTAAATTCAGATAAAGGACTATCATTTCTCATTTTCAATTTTCACAATTACTTTGACGGTCTTATCGCATCGATATATTAAAGGGCCTTAAAATGAAAATCGATTTTGAGAATTCAATTTTAACCAATGAAAACGTTAAAATAGTTCTAAAATTCAAACCCAACCTTGTGTCAGAAAAATATTTAGTACCCGCAAGAACCAAAATTATAAGTCGACTTCCCGTAGAAGTAGAATTCGGAAATATCTATATAAAACCAACTTCAATAAAACCAGGTTTATTTATTTCTGAAGGCGTTTACGAAGCCAATGGATATTTTACATTTTTGGAGGTTGTCAATTTAACTGATCATCTTCAAAAGTTGTTAGTGGAACAACCCATTCAAGCCACCAAAATTAATTCAGATGAAGTCATTGAAATACATAATTTGTCCGTTAGGAATATAAAGACCCCAGATAATATTAATATACAAGGTTTAATTAGAACTGACCATTTAAATTTGGAAGAGCAAAAAGCAATTAAAACTCTTTGCATATCTTTTTCAATGAAAATGAAGCATTATCGTACTCTAGCAAAATCAAGCATCAGATAAAAACCACCGATGATATTCCAATTTACACGAAATCATATAGGCATCCTCATATTCTGAGGGAGGAGATTCAAAAACAGATCTTGGATATGCTTCACGCAGGTATCATTCGTCGAAGTTTTTCTCCTTGGTCATCTCCGATTTGGATGGTTCCAAAGAAGAAAGACGCAAGTGGAAAGGAAAAATGGTGATTAGTTATAGACTATCGGAAATTGAATGAAAAAACTGTAGACGACAGATATCCAATACCGAATATATCTGATATCCTCGATAAATTAGGTAAATCTATGTATTTCACTACGCTTGACCTGGCATCTGGATTCCATCAAATTCAGGTTGAGGAAAAGGACATTCAGAAAACAGCGTTTTCAGTTAATAATGGCCATTTTGAATTTGTAAGGATGCCGTTCGGTTTAAAGAATGCTCCATCAACATTTCAAAGAGTGATGGATTGGGTATTACAAGATCCGCAGGGAGAAATATGCTTTGTTTATATGGATGATGTGATAATATTTTCAACATCCCTTCAAGAGCATATTGAAAGTTTAGAGAAGGTCTTCAAAAAACTAGAAGAAGCCAATTTAAAGGTTCAGTTTAGCAAATCTGAGTTTCTCAGAAAAGAAGTCTTTTTTCTTGGACACATAGTCACATCTGAAGGAGTTAAGTCTAACGTAGACAAAATCTATGCCATTAAAAATGTTCCCATTCCACGAACATCTAAGCAAATCAAGTCCTTTTTAGGCCTTTTTAGGATTTTGCAAAACTTACAAAGCCCATGACCGAATGTCTTGGGAAACGTAATAAAATAACTCTAGATTCCAAGTACGTAAGCTGTTTTGAAACTTGCAAGAATCTTTTATGCAATGAGCCCATATTACAATACCCTAATTTTTCTAAACCATTCAACATTACGACAGATGCCAGTAATGTTGCAATTGGCGCAGTACATTCGCAAGGCTCTGTTGGATCAGACAAACCGATTTGTTATGCAAGTCGCACCTTGTCTAAGTCTGAGCAAAATTATAGTACTGTGGAACGAGAACTTTTAGCTATTGTTTGGGCAACGAAATACTTTCGGCCATATAAATTTACAGAAAATTTACCATCATAACGGATCATAAGCCTCTACTCTGACTATTCTCTTTAAAAGATCCTAGTTCCAAGCTTATGAGGTGGCGCTTACGCCTTGAAGAGTTCGACTACACAATAGTACACAAAAGTGGAAAATTAAACTCCAACGCTGATGCCTTGTCCCGAGTTGAAATAAATCTAAACGAAACATAAGTCAGGAGGTCGAAAATCTTGATTTAATATGCACTCAAAACAATATTGATGAATTTGAAACCTTAAGCACTATTCATTCAGCATCAGAAAATATGGGTGATTGTATTCCAATTTCTGAAAGAGCAATTAACGAATTTTCTAATCAGATAATTCTAATCGAAATCCCAAATCGAGCAAAACTTCATTCGACTCTTAAAATATTATTTAAAAGGAAAAAACGACAATTAGTCGATAATTAGTTTTATCCTTCCGCTGAACGAATATGGTTGTGTATACGCTTCGCTAAGTGGGCCTGCGATCGACTTAGAGAAGATGCCGATTTTTCCAAAAAAATCATATTTTCAGATGAAGCTCATTTTGGTCTTGGCGGGTATGTAAACAAGCAAAATTGTCGCATTTGGGGCACAGAAAACCCGCACGCATACATTGAAAAGCCGATACACCCAAAACGAGTCACTGTTTGGTGCGGATTTTGGTCCAGAGGCATAATTGGGTAATTTTTCTTCGAAAATGAGCAAGGAGTGGCCGTTACAGTCAATGGCGATCGTTATCGGTCCATGTTGAACGAATTTTTGTTCACAAAAATTGAAGAGGAGGATATTGGCAACATTTTGTTTCAACAGAAAGCCGCTACGTGCCACACAGCCGAAGCTACACTCGATGTTTTGCGCCCTGTTTTTGAAGATCGCATTATCAGCCGCAGAGCTGATGTCGTTTGGCCACCTCGGAGCTGCGATTTGACACCGTTGGATCATGTCTGATTTGACAGATAATTAGTCTTATCTTTCTGGTTAATAATAGAAAATAATTTCATTCAAATGGCTGCCTCGACTGGCCATGCAGTAGCCTACAGATCGGTCCAATTTTTAAGCACATTATCGATTGTGTGCAGCTGCATTTCACCAATGGCTTCACGAATATTGTCCTTTAAAGCGTCAATTGTCTCTGGCTTGTCGGCGTAACACTTATCTTTTACGGCACCACACAAATAATAGTCCAACGGTGTCAAATCGCAGCTCCGAGGTGGCCAAACGACATCAGCTCTGCGGCCGATAATGCGATTTTCAAAAACAGGGCGCAAAACATCGAGTGTATCTTCGGCTGTGTGGCACGTAGCGCCGTCCTGTTGAAACCAAATGTTGCCAATATCCTCCTCTTCAATTTTTGTGAACGAAAATTCGTTCAACATGGCCCGATAACGATCGCCATTGACTGTGACGGCCACTCCTTGCTCATTTTCGAAGAAAAATGGCCCAATTATGCCTCTGGACCAAAATCCGCACCAAACAGTGACTCGTTTTGGGTGTATTGGCTTTTCAATGTATGCGTGCGGGTTTTCTGTGCCCCAAATGTGACAATTTTGCTTGTTTACATACTCGCCAAGATCAAAATGAGCTTCATCTGAAAAAATGATTTTTTTTTGGCAAAATCGGCATCTTCTCTAAGTCGATCGCAGGTCCACTTAGCGAAGCGTAGTTCAAGCGTATACACAACCATATTCGTTCAGCGGAAGGATAAAACTAATTATCTGTCAGATCAGACATGAGCTAAGTGTTACCATTCACGAAATAAGCACTAGTTGAAAAAAAAGAACGTTAGATGGCGGACCCTTTAGTTAGTACAATCTTTTACCGTATGGCAAGTGGCGAAAGTACATATCAATAACTATATAATATATTTACAAAATATTATTGATGGGAAATCTAATAGATAAGAAGAATATAATGAAAAGTATAAAATGTATAACAATGGAACGAAAAGTGAATCTATTGCATTATTATCAAAAGAGAAAAGCCATTTTTTTATTCTCCCACCTGCAGAATTGTGGCAACATATTAAAAGGCCGTGGAGCAGTAACATAATAAAATCGAGAAAAATGTTTTTTATAAATAGTAGGAGTTTTTGCAAAGTTTCTCGAGTTATAATTTGTGGTATTTGTGGTATAACATTTGTGGTATCTGACATCATAAATTCCCGATTTTTCAAAAAATATTTTCAACACTTCGTAACAATACAAATGTCTCAATGGAAGAATTTCGAAAGATTTAAACAATGGAAAGCTATCTGTGATTAACTTTTTCCATAATTCTTATTACATGCTTTTGTTTAGTAAGCAGAGGCTCTATCTTGTTAAAGTATGCTCCACCCCAGCAAGAGATAATATACTGCAATTTTGATTTAAATAAACCATTTTATACCATTTTTTACCATTATTACAATAGAGGCTCAAGTGAAAATATGCCTAACAATTCTATTAAGATACTGTTTGAGGTGTGCAGTGTGATCATTCAAATTGAGCTTATTATCCAATATAATGCCTAAATATTGAAAACTGCTGACACTTTCAATTCTAAAGCACTCATTACTACAGACTACACTATCGTTAAAAGTTTCAGCGCCAGGATCAGCTAAACAAAATCGTAAACAACTTGGGCTGTGGTAATAAATAGGAAAGTCTTCACATACTAAACCCTTAATATTAAATTCCATAAGTTTTGTCTTAACATAGTACTTATAATCAGATTATGTTATTTAAACCAACTGCGCAGTATATCTAAATCGAAATTAACATGTAAATATAAATTAAAATAATTATAATTAGAGTATGAGAGTGCAGTATCATCAGTAAATGATGTAATTTTTCCCTTGAAAGGTTGCATAAATAAAGAATTAACATAAATAAGGAACAAAATCGGAACCAACTCAGAACCGTGGTTGCACCAACATGTAAATATTTCACAGAACTAAGAAAACTCTTCACTTTTAATATTTGCTGACGATTCTTAAGATAAGAAGTAAACCAATCGTGTATGAAGCCTCTAAAACCTGCATTGAAAAGTTTAGTTAAAGCAAGTTATGGTTTACCATATCAAATGCTTTGGTAATATCTATAAAGAGGTACGACAGAATTTGGGAGTTATTTAGGATAGTGTATATTTCCCCAATCAGTTTAAGTAGCGCATAGTCCATAGATTTACCACTTCTAAAACCAAACTGATATTCACTAAAAAACTGCGTCCTATTCAAAAAACAAAGCATTCTCGATTTTATACCTCTTTCAAAAAATTTTGAGAAAACTGACAACAAAGAAATTGGACGATAATTGTTTAATAGCATAGTGTCACCTTTTTATGAAGTGGTGTAACAAGTGCTGTCTTTAGGGAAGTGGGGAAAATTCCTTTGTACATACAGGAGTTAAAAATAAAACAGAGAACACGAGAGATCTGAAAAGATATATTTTTAAAATTCTGCTAGAGATGTTATCTAGTGATGTTGAGTTTGACAATTTTAAAGAAGCTATGATTTTTTGTATTTCAAGTGGAAAAAATTCAATGAAGAAGAAACATTCGGGTTGAAATCGCGTTTCCACTAAACTATCATTAGTACAGGATATTGAGTTAGTTTGAAATATATATTGAAATAGTTTGATAAACTATGAGAAGTTCCTACGTTTGCAAAGAATTCATTAAGCTGGTTAGCAATCTCCAGAGGATCAGAATAGAGTTGTTAATTTTCAGTACAATTTCATCACTGTATTTTTTCTTATTTAAAATTTCGTTAACAACTTTCCATTCTTTCTTAGAGTTACCAACACTCCAAGCTAATTTTCTACTGTACTTACTATTTCTGCAGTTAGGTATTTTAGATTTAAGCTCACGGCAAATCTTCTTATAGTAACTGCTTAATCTATGATTATTAGGGGTTTTTTTAAGTACTAAGCAGATATGTTTCTTCTTCCTTACTTTCTTTAAAAGTGCTATGGACATCCACTGTTTCAAGCATTTGAACTTATTATTAACACTATTTTCCTTATGAGAACATAAAGACAAATAAAACTTTTTTAAAAACAATTCAAATGCTGTAGAGGGATCAGAAGACGTATAGACTTCATCCCAAAATTCATAGTTCAGATAGTTCCTTAATGTAACAAAATCAATTTTTACAGTTTCCCTAACTTCTAATTTTTTTTATACGAGTGACTTCGGTACTTAGCTGTAAACACGTTAAATAGTGATCAGTAATCTTTAGATCATAAGCAAGCGCTTCACATCTCACTTAAGTGTTTCTATATTAAGACGCGTAGGTTCGTTGACAACAGACATGAGGCCAAACAATGCAAGTACAGAAAAAAAAAAAATGACATCTTGAGATTCGGAGTGTGTATTAATGTTAAGATCTCCAAGTAATATGACATTTTTATGTTTTATGTGTTCCAGAAATCCTGTAAATTCTTCCAAAAAGAAATGGATAGAAAACTTATGCAGTCTATAAACATAGAGAAGATAATATTTACCACCATAAACTTTACAATTAACACTAATCATATCGGCACTTTGCAAATTATGTTTTTTAACAACACACTCTTCAAGATTATTACTATAATATACTGCAACTCCACCAGCTGCATATGAATTGTTACAAGCAGCAATAAAAGTAAAATTGGGAATTATGTCATAATTCGACATCTCCTCATCAAAAATCCAAATTTCCAAATGAAAAATGATATCTGGTAAATGGTATATATATCTGGTAAATGGTATATAGGTGTAAGGTGAGAGAAAAAAGTATTGAAATTTCTTCTCATACTAAGTACATTCTGGTGGATAATAGAAAAACCTGAAGAAAAGCTGTTGGCTTGATGATTTACACAAAAACATTTTAGATCAAGAGGAATAGAAGAAGGAGAATTTGAATTAAACATATTATTGAACACTATTTCAATTTAAGAAGATTGATTTTCAAATTTATAAATGTCTTCAATGAATTTATTTTTATAACACTATCTCCTTCTTTTACCTTTACAAATATACAAGAATTTCTAACCCAAACAAATTTACAAACATCTTTAGTTCTGAGTTCTCTTGTCTTATAATAATGATCTTGAATAACTTGTGAGATAATCGTTGACGTAGATCTTGCTGCAGTTATTGCTGATCCTGATGTTGTTGTTGCTGATGTTGCTAGAAATTTTGCCATGTTGTCAACAAGATAAACAAACATTGTTTCTTCTCTCCCGCATTTTCTTCATAAGAGCTCTCTTGTGTGTCATTGTTGCAAACTTTACACACACGATGTTCGCCGATCTCACATTGGTACTGTTTGGTCTGGATCTCTTCACATAGCAAGTAACAATATCATTTTCACAACCCAACATCTCCAATGACAGTTGTTACAAGCTCATTCACCCGCTCTCTTACGTTAGCATTTGTTACATTAGGAATGCCAAGAATGTCAACTGCACATCTTTTCTCACGCTGGTCCACATTATTCAGTCTCATCTCCAAAACTCTCTTTATTAGAGATGTATTACATTCTTTAAGAGAAACAATTTTTGCAAGCATTGCTTCCTTCATCTGCACAAATTCTCTGTACAGAATCTCCAAAGTTATGGCTGGCTGACTCGTGTTTTTTTCATCATGGTTGCCGAGCATCAGACGGGGAGATGCTGTGGAGATGCTAGCAGTAGTTTTTTTTGTGTTTTTTTTGAAGAAGAGTGATTCGTGGAAGAGATGCGTATGTCGACCAATATGGATTTTCTCCGTTGAGTAACGCAACTACTACATTTACAACCCTGCGCGTTTTTTTCAAAGAACTATTGTATATTTCTCTTTTCTCTAGTCTTGCACACTTAGCATGTAATAATTCTTTACACATAACACACTGTATTTTTAAATGATATCTGTCAATTTCCAAGTGGCAGAAACCGCACAATAACATTTTAGATACAGTTTTGATAAGATCAAGTACTGTGACAAATTAGAAACAATATAGTATTTTACTAAACAAAAATAATTGATTTTTAAATAGGAAAAATTAACTATTTGAGAGGACTGGATACTCTAAGCGTGTATCCCCATCAACATACACTTTTTCGGTCCTTTAAGACCAAACCGACCGAGGAAAACCGAAAAAAGTTTAAACGAGCTAGAAATGACTGCAACACCTTTCTTAAGCGTGTGAAATTCCTATACGACTAAAAACTGAGGCAAAAAAATACTGCAATGTCCCAAAGGTAGTACAAATTTTTGGTCGTTCGTCAAAAACATTAGAAATTCCACCTCATCCTCCATCCCAACCATAATTTACAATGACATTCCAGCTGTCAGCTTTTTGGATAAGGACAATCTGCTCGCTGCACACTTTGCGGGCCAGCTCAGCACTCCCAGATTATGCTTTGTCTCCGACTACACTTGAGTGCGTCGAATCTTCAATGGGAGGAATCTACTTTCGCACTCGTGTAGTAGCAAGATTACTTAAAGATCTCAACATACATAAATCCGCTGGTACCGATTATATATCCCACCTTCTTCTGAAGAGGTGTTCTTCTACAATTCTTCTCTTTAGGACTCTTCCCGAGCAAATGGAAAATGACATTTGTCCATCCCGTCCCTAAAAAATGCGTATCATCTTCTCTCTCCTCCTACAGACCCATTGCACTTACGTCCCTTCTTTCCAAGGTCATGGAAACGCTGATAAATCGTCAGCTCATGAAATATCTCGAAACACGAAAACTTCT
Source organism: Volucella bombylans (assembly GCA_949129095.1). Taxonomy (NCBI): domain Eukaryota; kingdom Metazoa; phylum Arthropoda; class Insecta; order Diptera; family Syrphidae; genus Volucella; species Volucella bombylans. The sequence continues at coordinate 51,556 of CASBSA010000033.1, forward strand.
CAATGACCGGCGATATGGTTTTCGTAGCAACAGGTCCACTGGTGATTTGATGGCATGTCTCACCGAAAAGTGGAACCAAAGCGTACATCAATCTGGCGAAAGCAAGATAATTGCACTTGATATTTCTAAGACATTTGACAGAGTTTGGCATCGGGCTCTTTTGTCGAAAATGTGTGCATTTGGGATCGTCGACTCTCTTCTCCAGTGGGTTAGAAACTACCTTTCGGAACGTTCAATTCAAGTTTTCTTGGATGGTTTCAAGTCATAAAATATTCATAAAATAAATGCTGATATGCCCCAGGGCTCCGTTCTGTCTTCGACAATCTTTTTAATTTTTATCAGTAATCTCTTGTCTGCCACTTCTAATCCAATATATTACTTTGCTGACGCCAGTACTCTCTGCTTTTCATATTCGTTTCCGGACTTACGTCCCTGCTCTTCGGCTGTAGAACGGGAACGCCAGCGTATGTTAAGCTCATTATATTCTGATATTAACAGCATAATTAGGGAACCACTAACAGAGTAAAATTTAATGATTCGAAAACGCAATGCTCTCTACTGTTGTTTAAAGCGAAATTTAAACACCCACCCATTATCCATGAATGGCACTTGCATCGTCGAAACCGAAAAACTTTCCATTCTCTATGTGCCAGTGACAGTTTACGTTGGAATGACCATATACTCGATGTCATCAAATATGCTGCGAAATATCTAGGTTTCTTCAAGCGATGTAAGAAAAACTTCAAGCCCTCCCATCTGGCTTTAATATATAGGGTTTTCCAAGAAGGACTTGACAAATTTTTTTTTTAATAAAACGCAAACCATTTCAGATATTTCAAAAACTTTATTATCGGCTTGAAGTACAATCAAAACATTTATCAATGGTACTCTACTTCGTTCATATGGCCACCGCGAGCACGTTTGCAGCGGTCGATTCGTTGGACCCAATTTTCAAGGACTCGGCCATACATTTCGGGTGAAACGGCCGCTATTTCGCGTTCAATGTTGGCTCTGAGCTCTTCCAACGTCGTCGGCGTGTTGGCATAAACCAATGTCTTAACGTAACCCCACAGAAAAAAGTCAAGTGGAGTTAAATCGCATGAACGAGGCGGCCAATCGACTGGCCCATTTCTTGAGATAACACGCTCACCATACTTACTCTTCAATAAATCGATTGTAGCGTGTGCTATGTGGCTTGTGGCATCATCCTGTTGAAACCACATGTCGTCCAAGTCTATATCTTCCAATTCGGGCCAAAAATTATCGGTGATCATGGCACGATAACGCTGACCATTCACAGTAACGTGACGATCGTTATCGTCGACAAAAAAATATGGCCCAATAAGGTCGCTGGCAAGCAAACCGCACCCAACAGTTATTTTTTGTGGATGAAGTGGTGATTCATGAAACACATGTGGATTTTCACTCGACCAATAATGCATATTTTGCTTATTGACGAACCCATTGAGCCAAAAATGAGCTTCGTCACTGAAGATGATTTTGCGATGAAATTCATCATTTTGGCGCATCTTCTCCAGAACCCAATCGGAGAACGTACGTCGCTTCAAATGGTCCATTGGCTTCAATTCTTGAGTCAGCTTGATCTTGTATGGGTGTAAAATATGCCATAATGTGGTCTGAGCGGTGCCCAATTCTTGAGAACGCCGTGGAATGATTTGGATCGTTTGCTAAGGACGCCTGAACGGCAGCGATATTTTCGACACTTCGACCAACCCGTTGTCTCACTGACACGCAACATCACACAACGAATAGACTCAAATGTAGACTCAAATTTTTGCACTAAACTTGTTATTGGCTGTCTACTAGGGCGAGAATTACGACCGAAAATTAAAGTTGCAGTCATCGACTGCGAAATTCGGTAGAAAATTTTTATAATTTGCAGACATTGCTCGTTCGTGTACTTTCCCATGATGAGAATGTTGAGTTTACTGAATTAATTGACAGTGACAGTTCAATGATTAGTGAAAGAGTGCGTTCCCAAATTAAATTTAAAGTTGTCAAGTCCCTATTGGAAAACCCTTTATAAGGCGTTTATCCGATCAAAACTGTAGTGCAATGCCCACATCTGGTCAGGTGCCCCTAAGACCTCCCTGCACTTCCTGGATAGGATCCAAAATCATGCGATAAAGCTCATAGGTGATACTAATATCACTCATACAATGGACACTCTCGAACACCGACGGAATATCTTGTGTCTCATTCTATTTTATCGCTATTTCCACCACCAGTGCTCCACCGAAATCGCCAGTAGCATTCCGCCATTGAGATGTATGACCAAGGAAGTCATGAGTCGTTCGCAGATCTCCGCATAGTGTAAACGTGTTCGGCTTTTCATTGAGTGTAAAAAAAACAATAATAAAATAAAATAATAGTGATACAGTTATCCTAATAAAACTAATTGGTTGAAGTTTTGTTATCTGCTTCGGCTTCTTTCAAGTGAAAAAAGTAAAACAGTGTAATAAAATTGGAATTGAAAACATTTTTGGCAAGTGCTTCGGTGGCGCAACAGTAGCGGTGACGCCCGAGAAACCAAGGGGCGTAGGTTCGATCCACGGTATAGGACAGACCGACAGAAAGTTAATAAAGTAAATCAAGCAACAATAAAGTGAAATCGAACGATGAGTGGAAGGGAGCGGTCCGCTATTCCAATAGCGGAACCAGCAGCAGATGTAACCATGTCATCGGATGATGAAGCGGCTACATCATCAGGCCATAACGCATCTGGGAATCCAGACAAAACAAAAAAGAGGAGGAAGCTGCGGCCTACTCCAAACCTCATCAAGCGCCCTTCCCTCTCAGTTTCCTCCGAAAAGCTGCCCGGGGGAAGGAGGGAAGCGGCGGCAAGAAGAACAAAAAGGGCAGCAACAAATCCAGCAAACGACGAATTCCCATACGTGTCTGACGGTGGAGAAGGTCACTATATGGGCGGTAATAACTTCGCAGCGCTGGCGGCTTCTGAGTCCGAGAACGAAGAAGAAGAAGTGAAAGCTCTAAGCAGCCATATTGATGAACTGCAATTACAGATACTGGCTATTAAAGCCAAACAAGTTGCGAGAAGAGAGAACTCAGCAGCAAGAACTCCAGATCTCTCAGCAACCACAAAAAGCATGCGTGGAGCAACCAAAGCAACAAAAAGAGAAACAGCCGTCAAAACAACAAAAACTACAGACACCGACACAAGAACAAACAACAAAAGATGCACAACCACTACGAAAGCATAAAAAACAACAACAGCAACTGTTCTTCGTTGAACAGGTTTCTTGCACTCCGTATGTGTTTCGATGGAGATCTATGGTATGTAGAATGGGCTGTAAATGGACTGTAAAAAAATATCTGTAAACAAAATAAAGACACGACCGTTTGATCCTTAAACTTGAATTGCCGCTTTATTTCTTCTGTAAAAATTACATGCATTTAACCTTTAGATGTAAAATCACAGCTGTCAAAATTCCTTGAGTGGGGCGTTGTTGCATAGGCGGTGTTGACTAGGTGCATGTGCATGGCAATGATCGCAAATGCAGCCTATGTTGTGGTGACGACGCAACATTCTCCCTCCACCGATGAGCGAAGTTTGGTATATGAGTGATTACCCACTTTTGCGCCTCCACTTCTACGCCCCTAGTGCTCTCGCTGACCCTTCTTCGTCTACGACCTTGCTATTGTCATAAAAAGAAATACGGATTAAAATATACCAACAACAATCAACATAGAGATAAGGCCACGAACAAGACCAACAAGGACGTGCAAATATCTAATGCCTTTGTTTCGCTTGCTAGGCTGGGGTCTGCTGAGTTCGATGTTAAGAAGATTTTGTTGGTTCTGACGCGGGTGTAGGGAAATCGTTGTTCGTGTCCTGGCACTTGTTTGGACTCATTGTCAGTAGTTGTGAATGAAGTGTTAGAGCGAGAGGTGTCCCTTTCATGTGTTATTTTCGTTTTTTTTTTTTTTTTTTTTTTGTCGTAAATTAATTTCAATTAGTTGCGTTTATTTTAGAATTCAGGTGAGTATTTAATATTAGAAATTATAATTGTTGTGATAAAGTTTGATTAGGTATATTTCCTTTTAGATTTGTGTAAATTTATTGTGTTTTGTGTTTTTTTTTTTTTTTTTTTTTTTTTGCTACGGCTTGGGATCGCGCGTGTGTGTGTGTAATTTGATTTTGGTATGACACCGCTTGGGTTAGGTTCGCGGATGTGTGTGTGTGTGTGTGTGGAATGCTTGGGTAAATCGGTTGAGTGTTTTTTTTTTTTTACTTGAGTGTAATGTGTTCCGATTGGTGTGCTTGAAGCAAGGTATTATTTTGTTGAGTCGCATTCGTCGTTGATTTTTCCGCTGTCGGTTGTGTTTGTTTCGGGTTTGTTGATAGGTAATGGACATAATTTTGTAATCGGCCGTTTGTACTCTCCCTGTTGTGTCCGTACTTTGACGACGCGTGTTAAGTCATCCTTCCCCTGGTATGTTTCGGTGATGCGTCCGAGGTTCCACTTGGCTGGAGGTGAGCGCTCATCCTTGATGAGTACCAAATCGCCTATCTTCAGCTGCGGTTGAGGTTTTAACCATTTCGGTCTTTGTTGCAGGCGGGTTAAATATTCCTGACGCCAATGGTTCCAAAACGTCTGGGTCTGCATTTGGATATTCTTCCACCGGTCGTTGTAGCCTTGTTTTCCTATAGTCAGATCTGGTTCTGGGACGGTGAAAAGTGATTCCCCTAACAAAAAATGAGCTGGGGTCAGTGCTTGAAAATCGTCCGGATTTTCGGAGAGTGGACAAAGCGGCCTCGAATTCAGACACGCCTCAATTTGTGTAAGTAACGTCGCCAGTTCCTCGTACGTCGGTGTTCCATTGCCAACAACCCGTTTGAAATGGTGTTTGACGCTCTTCACTCCAGCCTCCCACAATCCTCCAAAGTGGGGAGAAGCAGGAGGTATGAAATTCCATCTCGTTCCGTCCATCGCTAGCACTTCCGTAACTTCCTTTAAGTTGTGACCAGCTTCCTTCAAGAGTCGTTTGAGTTCAGCTTCAGCCCCAATGAAATTTATTCCGCAATCACTGTAGATCTGATTGCAAACACCTCTTCGAGCTGCAAAACGCCGGTAGGCAGCTAAGAAGGCTTGGGTGGTAAAATCTGTGACTGCTTCCAAATGAATCGCCTTGGTGGCGAGACATACAAATATTGCTAGGTATCCTTTGCAAGATTTGGCCCCGCGACCCTTACAAGATCGTATGGTGATTGGTCCAGCGTAGTCGACACCAGTATGGGTGAACGGTCGACTCGCTGTTACCCTGGCAGCTGGCAAATCTCCCATTAGTTGATGGGATACCTTATTCCTGTACCGATGACAGATCACACATGCGTGAAGATGCTTTTTAACCGCTCTCCTTGTCTGTATGATCCAATATTTACTTCTGGTGTGCGCTATCATATCATTCCGGATAATAAGTCCTGTCAAATGATGTCTGGGTCCGAGTATCATGGGGTGCTGTTGGTCGAATGACAGATTTGCATTTTTAAGTCTTCCACCGACTCTTAAAATGCCTTCACCGTCCAGAAATGGATTTAAAGATGCTAATCCCTTGGATTTGCAGGCCTCTCCAGGAAACGTATCTTGTTGGGCGGAGCGAACAAGTGCCTTTAAAGCACCTTCAAGTTCCGTTGGGCTAATCGGACCAAGTGCCTCAATAGCCGCCCTTATTTCCGTCGGCCTGAGTGTTACCAGTGGCCTTTTGAAAATTCCCTTGGACACTTTCCTCAAGTTGCCAATGTAACGCCTACAGTGTCCTAATAACCTCGTCAGGTGCTTCAGATTCGACGATTCGTGCAGTAGTTCGTGTAATAGATCTGTCACTGGATTAACGTGAAACACATGTATTGATCTGCACCCTTCATTGGTGGCTAAACTATTAGGCTGTTTAGGAAGTTCGAAGTCCCACTTCTGATTTAAAAATGAAGGGCCGTTCCACCACAGTGTAGCCTTTGGAAGCGCCGATGGCTGCATGCCTCTGGAAACTAGGTCAGCTGGGTTGTCTTGAGTTGGTATGTGATTCCAAATGTCGATGTGGGTGAGTCTCTGTATCTCTCCTACCCGGTTTCGCACAAACGTTTCCCATTTGGAAGGCGGTGCCGAGATCCAGCAAAGTGCTATGGTGGAGTCAGTCCAGGCGTACATCTTAATGTTGTCTCTTTTTAGAGTTCGGTTGACGTAGTGTAGTAGTTTCGCCCCCAGCACAGACCCGCACAGTTCCAGCCTCGGGAGACAGTGCATGTTGATTTTGTGGTGCTCATCTTCAACCCTTAAATATATAGCTGCCCCATAAGCCTTCTCCGAAGCGTCGCTGAAACAGTGTAACTCTGTTTTCTGTGACCTACCTATCGTGTGTATCCACCTAGGCAAACGCAGATGGTTTATATTGATTAGGTCCTCAAAGAAGGTATTCCATTCGTCTAAAATGGCGGGTTCGACCGGGATCGTCCCAATGCATCTTCTTGACCCAAAGAAGTTGCATAAAGCATTTCGCTTTGACTATGCACGGGGCAATCCAGCCTAACGGGTCGAAAAGACGTGCGATCGTAGAGAGTATAAATCTTTTCGTGGGCAGCGAATTGTTGGGAGGCACATACCCAAAGCAGAAGACGTCGTTTGTTGTAAGCCAGTGGATCCCAAGGGTTTTGAATTGATCCGAATCTTCTTCGGGTACCGAGAACGACGCCTCGCAATCTTGGGTTGGAATATCCGTTAAAAGTTCCTTCCTGTTTGAAGTCCACTTCCTCAAGTTGAACCCAGCTGACTGGAGTGTTCTTTTAGCTTCCTTCATCTTTAGAGCTGCTTCATTCAAGGTATCAGCGCCTGAGATGAGATCATCGACGTATATCTCGTCATCGATCATTCGAGCTGCAAGCGGAGAGTGATGACAGGAATCTTCTGCTAACTTCTTCAACGTACGGATGGCCAGGTACGGAGCAGACGCCGTCCCAAAGGTGACCGTCTTAAGGCGGTAGATTCTGGGCTCTTCCGATGGATCCTTGCGCCAGATGACTAAATGGTAGTAGGAGTCCCGATCTCTTATACAGATTTGGCGGTACATCTTTTCGATATCAGCTGTAAAGGTGAACTGGTAGAGCCTCCATCGAAGGATGATGTCAGATACGTTGTGCTGTAGCCGAGGTCCTACCATAAGCTGGTCGTTCAAAGATACTCCGTTCGAAGTTTTGAAGTACGCATCGAACACCACCCTCAGCTTCGTTGTCGAGCTAGTCTCTTTGATGACTGCGTGATGAGGCAGGAAATAGTGACCTGACTTGGGTAAGTTTTCTTTCGTCACTTCAATCATATGGTTTAAGCTTATGTATTCTTCCAGACATGCAGAATATTGTTCTCGCAGTTCAGGATCGGCTACAAGACGTTTCTCCAAACTCTTAAAGCGTTGGAAAGCACCTTCGTATGACCTGCCCAAGACTGGGTACGCGGCTCCTTTAAAGGGAAGAGCGACTTCATAACGGCCATCTCCTATACGCCTCACATGCTGCACGAAGTGTTTCTCACAAGCGATGTTGTCGGAAGTTTCGTGTGACTCGAATGGAGCTTCTTCTTGTTCCTAAAACTTGTGAAGTTGTGCGTCGACATCCGTTGTCTGGAAAAAACTTTGGATAGGTTGGGCCTGGATTGCAGCTTTACCAAATAAAATCCAGCCCAGCTTGGTGTTTTGAGCAACTGGCATATCCTCTTCCTTCGGCTTTATCAACTCAGGAAGCAAGACTTCGGCGAGAACATCGCTTCCTAAAAGAAGATCAATCTTTGCTGGCTGGTAGAACGACGGATCTGCTAAGATGAGACCATTAATATGCTCCCAATGAGCAACGGAGAGCGTCTGGGCTGGAAGATGGCCAGACAGTGACTTGAAGACGAACGCCTGGGTTGAAGTTTTGAAGGTTGAATAATGTGACGAGAGGGTGACGTTAACAACCCTTTGACATGTGCCACTGCTGACTAAACCCAACCTGGAAACCTCAACTTCACACACGTTGATTGCAAACCTAAAAGTTGAACAGCCGATTCAGTGATGAAACACGCCTGCGAACCTGAATCGAGTAAGGCTCGAAGTGAATAAATCCCACCTGACGAAGATCTTACCTTTATCATTGCCGCAACAATTGCGTGCAAGAACTCGGACGAGAGTGGAAGGTTTTGACCGAGCTGCAAGAGGGCTGTTCTCCGTCGTTCGGTAAAAAGGGTGTCGCTTTAGCATTCATCGTCTTCGTGAGGCAGTTCTGTTGGTTCTGCTGTACAGGATTGTTGGAGTTATGCAGATGCGGAGTGGACGGCTGAGAAAAGTTGGCATACAACAATGAGTGATGTGGTTGCTGGCAGATAAAACACCTACGCGTACTTGGACACTGCTCAAAGGTATGGCTGTATGCTAAGCAGTTCCGACAAAGTCCGAGGCTCGCTACATTCTGACATCGCTCCGCAGTACCCATCTTTAGAAAGCGTCCGCATTGACGAATGGAGTGTTGACCTCTGTTGCAGATCTTGCAGGAAAACCTTTTGATGGTTGCTGTCGCATGGAAGCTGTTTCGCTGTGGCACATTCCTTACGGGATTCGTTGTTGGTCGAGAATGCAGTTGACTAACCGCTTCCAGTGAACGGAACCTCATTTCCAAAAATTGTGTGAAGTCAACAAACTTAGGGAGTTCCTTGCTGTCTGACTTACTTGCAAGCCTTTCTTCCCACAAATGCTGCGTTTTTATCGGAAGTTTTTGAAGAAGAACGAAAATGAGCACAACATCCCAATGCTCCACCGGCACCTCGAGGTTCTCCAGGCTATGGACAACTTCCGTTGAGGTGTCAAGCAACTCCTTGATGGACTCTGCACGCTCCTGAGCTATCGACGGCTGGTTGAAGAGGCATTTCAACTGGGTGTTCACCAAGAATCGTTTATGGTCGTAACGATCCTTCAGAATGGTCCAAGCCTTGGCATAGTTGCCGTTGTCGATCCCCAGGTGAGCCAAAAGTTTTTCAGCTTCACCTGACACACTTGTCTTCAAATAATGCATCTTCTGTATTTCAGACAGCGATGCGTTATGGTGGATCAACGACACGAAAAGGTCGTGGAAGGCTCGCCACGGCTCGTAACTCCCTGCAAACACTGGTAAGTTGATCTTAGGCAGCCGGATGTCAACCTTTTCCTTGGAATCTTGACTATCGCCTACTTTCTTTTCAGGTGGCTGAATCTTGTCTCTCGCGTCCAATAAGTTGCACCGATGCTCCAGGTACATTTCTCGGATTGCGTCGAACGTTGTCTCCGCTTGACCTAACTCCTTAGCGTCTAAGGCATCCATCGCTTTCTGAAACTGTGCAGTTGCTATCTCCATAGTTTTCTCCAGATCAGACAGACGCACGGCTATGTAGTTCGCCGTTCGCCTTGCAGAACCAGCTTTGGAGAAATTGGTCATATCTTTCTCCAACTGCTTGCGAGTTTGCGCCAAGTATGTGGCCATTTAATTAATGACTTAATGACTGCACAAAAAACAGGAACAAAATAAAACAAGATCACTTACTTGTTAAAGCGCGCTGCTCCAATCTTGAAGGTGTTCCAAGTTTTCCTTTGGCGATCGGCACTTTTCGGATCCAAGTTTGCTGTAGTCTCAAGGCTCAAACCAGAACACACGATTGGTTTTGCTTTTACACAACACACGATGAGTTTTCCACACACGGCAGGCAAATTAATTGAATTTATTAATTTTAATTGTCTTATAATTGCACACACACTTGGGCAAAGGCAAGAAACAGGAAAAATTTAATTTCGTAAATCCGGCTTGAAGTGACCAAATGTTCTTCGTTGAACAGGTTTCTTGCACTCCGTATGTGTTTCGATGGAGATCTATGGTATGTAGAATGGACTGTAAATGGACTGTAAAAAAATATCTGTAAACAAAATAAAGACACGACCGTTTGATCCTTAAACTTGAATTGCCGCTTTATTTCTTCTGTAAAAATTACATGCATTTAACCTTTAGATGTAAAGTCACAGCTGTCAAAATTCCTTGAGTGGGGCGTTGTTGCATAGGCGGTGTTGACTAGGTGCATGTGCATGGCAATGATCGCAAATGCAGCCTATGTTGTGGTGACGACGCAACAGCAACAAAAATCTCAGCAGCAGCAGAAGCAACAACAACAACAACAACAACAACCACCGAAATTAACTAAGCAGCGGGTGCCTCCAATCAACACTTATAAGATGGAGCTAAAATAAACAATTGAACTACGAGTATGTAAGTCGGCCATAGGAAACAATTTTTACATTAAAAGACTTAGTTTAGATAGGCATGCGATCCACTGTAACACAGTGGAGCGCTATACTAAAATAAAAAACTTACTGAAGGAATCGACGACGGAGTTCTTCTCCTACAACCCGAAGGGGGACAAGCTGCAAACAATGCTGCTGAGGGGGATTGAACCGTCGACTGATCCGGAGGTGCTTCTTGCACTGCTGAAAGAGAAGGAGTGCGAAGAGCTCAAATTCGTAGGGGTTAAGCCATTTGTCATGGCTAGAGCCAAAAGCGAGAAGCGGAAACTACCGTTCTTCCTGGTTCAGCTAAGTCCCAACAGCAAACTGGATGGTCTAAGGAGCATCAAAGTCCTAGAATACCAGGTTGTACACTGGGAAAAATTAAAGAGGAGCGAAAACATGTTACAATGTGTTCGCTGCCAAAGGTTCGGGCACGCCGCGTCGAACTGCGAAATGCAGCCTCGATGCGTGAAGTGTGGAAAGAACCACAAATCCGAGGAATGCGCTCTAGGCAAGGACGGAGCGTCAGAAAAAAGCCAACTCTCTTGCGCGTTATGTAGGAACACGGGACACACCGCAAATTATCGGGGTTGTCCCAAATTCCAATACATCAAAAGAGTAAATCTGGCTCGGCAGCAGAAGGTGGAAATTAAGCGTCCACTCGGGCAGACACAAACACCAGCCGTTACTCCCCACGTTACCTACGCCCAAATGGCGGCAGGTAGGGGAAATACGGTACAACAACCAAAGGTAGCTTCTCAGGATTCAGCGCCTAGAGCACCGGAACCTTTACCTGACATTCTGGCTATCTTGCTTTCTATTCAGGGGCAGATGGCTCAGCTTCAGCGTCAAATACAGGAACAGGCTAAGCGGGTAGATCAAATATACGCGCTGCTGCCGGGCCTAACGCACCTCCAGTCGTAATGGGTACGTACATGGCGGAGCAAACCTTGAAGGTCCTTGCTGTGAATGCGAATTCACTGAACGACGAGCCGCACTATCTAAGTTGCTTAACGACCAATTCCCTGATGTGCTTTTGGTTAGCGAAACTAAGCTTACCAAAAGACACAAAATGAGGCACAGAAGATACAAACTAGTACGGAGAAACTGACCCAACTCCATTCAGGGAGGTGGCGTTCCGATTTTCGTACGAAAAGGTATACGTTTTAAAAGAGTATACAGTCGTGTAGTACGTAGGCTCCAGGTGCCGGAAGCATGCATCGTGTATATCCCTCTCCGTAGTGGAAAGCGGTTGTACATGGTGTCTGTCTATGCACCTAAGGCTACTCAATCCACATTATTTATATCAGAGCTCGAGACACTTTTTCGAGTTCCGAGGCTGGAATTTGAAGACAACTATTTTATTATCGGCGGAGATTTCAACGCCAAACATAGTGATTGGGGAAATAATACACCAAATATAGAGGGAATTTACTATTCAATTGGTGGGGTCAACACAGTGTGATGTATCGACTCGGCCTTAAGGCGACGGACAGTCCGTCGTTTCCTAGACACGGGTCCTATTTGGATCTCCTGCTGTTCGACACACGAATACACCTGACATGCACAAACCAACAAACCGTAAACTTTCTACGCACTTTTGTGTATGACAGTGACCATTGCGGACTCAGTACCGAAATAACCGTTCCGAACGAACCTGCAGAATTGGACGAGTTTGTTCAAAGGCATGCCTACATTTATAGTAGGGTGCGTTGGACAAACTTCTCCAGAACAATGACGAGAGCACTCTCCTCGAATTCGCTCTACCCACCGTCCAATAGAAATCTGTCAAACGAGGAGATTGACAGGTATCTAAAACTAATGGACGAGACAATTAAACGAACAATGGACAAAACGATACCTCGGTATCAATACACTGCCAACGAAGACTTATTCCGCAACGCAACCATTGACGCACTGCACCGACATAAAAGTAGACTGCTGTCAAGGATAAAAACCTTTTACAGACAGTTTACTGACAGACATAAGCCGGAGATTATGACGCTAAAGTCGTCGATCAAAAATCTCCAAATATTAACAAAAGAAAATTACAGAGCATCTGTAAGTTTGTATTGGAACAACAAAATTCGGGCTGTAAACACCAACAACCCGAATATGTTCCCGCAAATAAATAAAATATTTCGGAGGAAAGATCACAACGACCTTTCGTGTCTTAAAATCGCCCGAACGACGGACAACGAGAACATACTTATAGCAGCAGGCATAGATCCAAATGAGGCTGTTGATGATGACAAATTCTTTGTGATCGAGGATCCGCAGGAGAAGGTGTTGCGGTAAATTTTCCCGCAACAAGTTTGGCTCTCTCTTTCCTTGTAAGTCCCTTCGGTCCCTCTTTTCGTTGAGTGGGAACACCGAGCTCTGGCGGAGGTGGAGGGCAGCCATGGTCCCATCAGCCAGTGGCCCACCAATCCCAGACCTCGGAAAACAACCCACATAGGTTCACGGGAAGAACCCCAGGGTGCGACAGGAGGCCCACCAGGAACACCGTTGTCGGAGCCCATAGATAGACGGGAGACTCGCAACGGGCAGCATCAGACAGGACGTCTGAAAGTCGCCGACGGGTGGGGACGGACGGTCCTTTCAATCCAGACACCCCAACACGATGATGACGGGTGGGGGAAGACGATCCCTGGAACAAACACCCCATCGAAAGCCAACAACAGGAGGCTGAAGGAACACCCCATATTGCTACCGATGTGGATGCGGATACAGGCATCACATCACACAACCGATGTGGATGCAGCTAGCTGGAGCTAGCACCAACCCAAGTGAACGATGGGTGAAGAGACGACGATCTCTTTTATAGTAACACCCCAACGAGGGAGCAACGAAGGAGCAACAGTGGTGTGCGGGCGGACGGCCAGTATAATCGGGCACACCCCAACGACGTACCAGCTTTAAAAGCTAGGTTCGATGGGTGAAGGGATGACGACCCCTTTTTTAGCCAGCACCGCACCGATGGAGCACCGAAGGAGCAGCAGAGGCGTGTAGGCGGACGGCCAAGTAATAAGACCGCCTCCACCGAGGGAACAAGAAAACATAAACGCAAAAACCATCACCAACCCACAACAACGATGGTACAAACGTACAAACTGGCAGAGGGGCCAGAGGGCAGAAGGGCTCAATGACAAAAAATAAATAAATAATTGTAAGGAGTGACACGCTATTTGTCAGTCCCCACCCCCCAAATCTGAACGCCGATCCACCGGAGTAGTTAGGGATCCGCGGTTAAAAATATGAAAAGTATTTTCACATGCACTATACTTTTCTTTTGTGAGGGGCGGCGATCCAACGGATGGTTGGATCGAGATACAATCCCTTCTGAATTGTATCTACACTTTTTCCCTTTCGTTCCTACACTTCAGCTGCCGTTCCATAGCATTTCCTTTCTCCCCCGCGGGCGTTTTAATTTTTGCAAAAGTCAATTCGATGGGGGAAAAATACCCGGCTATCAGAAATGGAAGAAACTCTGCTTTTCGCAATTTCTTTTTGTAGAACCTAAGAGTAGGCAATAGCTAGGATCCACAGCTTCCACAAACTCGCTCAGTGGAGTTCCCAGTCATTACTGGAAGTGGGAGCGAACTCCGAGACTGAGGAGTTTAGAATGAATGTGCAAAATGGTATGTGTGAGAGGCCTAGTCGGACACGGGGGCACACACTAGCAAAGGTTGCTAGTGTGGTTGCTAGAAATCCCGTCGTTGGGTCCACTACGGCTGAATGGATGCGAGAGAGAATGTGCGTGTGAATGTGTGTGTGTCTGGCGGGAGCTGTGGATCGTAGAAGATCTGGCAGACACTTTGGTGACGACCAGCCTATTGAAAGGGTCAGCCTATTTTTTTATCTTTCGATTTGCGATTTTTTTTTGCGAGAAGCAAATTTTTTCCTTTTTTGTTGAAGTTTGAGAATTGCGAAAGGCAATTCGGTAGTTTTTTTGATTTTTTTTTGCTAGAAAGTAGAGTCGCGATTTCGGGTTTTGAAAAAAAAAAAGAAAAAAAAATAAATAACAATAAATTGAGGAAACAACTAAAGGACGTGGAAAAAGGAATATAAAAAGGGAGACAGGAACGAGTAACGGGATAGTTGGAGCGGCGGAACAAAAAGGGGGAGAGAACTGTGCCAGGAAGGGGCGCAGCACCGCTAGGATACAAAAAGTCCAAAGCTAAGTATAGTGCAGTGATAGTGTAGAAAAAAAAAAAATAAAAATTTATTAGAAAGTCGTTTTTTTGTTATTTTGCGAATTGAGACTCCGGTGGGCCGCGCGTGCGGAAAATCCCCAGAAAAGACGGGACACGCGACCCGTTGATTAACGTTTTTTTTGTTTGTTCGGGGCTTAAAGAATAGCGGGTCACTCTATCGACGAGTGTACCGCTAAACCAATTAAAAATAAATCGTCGAGCTCCAACGGAGCCGTTATAACGTGGTGAAATTTTTGGTTTTATTTTCTTTTTTTCTGTTCGTTTTTCTTTTCGTCGGGGAAGTTTTTCTTCTTTTCTTTTTTTGGTTTCGTGATTCCAAAAGGAAAAAAAAATAAAAAAAAAAATAAAAAAATCACGTGGCGCCCATTTTTCTTTTATTTCGCCCAGGTTTAGCGGCCGTTAACGCGCTACCTGGTAGAACCCACAGCTGGGATAGCGGGATCCCAGAGAATAAAGTGCTATCGTTTGGTTCGGGGCAACGCCGTATCGGTGCCGGGAATCAAACATAGCAAATTGGCGCCCAACGTGGGGCTTTCCTTAAATTTCATTTGCCGGCATTTTGTTTTATTTTTTTTTATTCGTGGTTTTTTTTCCCTTCGGTCGAATTTTGTTCTTTTTCGCGAATTTTTTTCTATTGTTGCAGTAAAGGTAGTTAGTTGTTTGTGTGTCTTTGGTTTTAAGAATTTTTGATACTTTTTGCTTTTTCCTAGGAAAAGAAAGTTCAATTGGAAGTGCAATAGGGCAACAGTGCAACAGCAGGAATAAAGGAAGAAAAAGATCAAGTACCTGTGGAGCTAGTAAGAGCGAGGATCTAGGAGTTCAACCAGCATCAGGATTCCCTAAACCTGGGCAAGTACCAGGTCCCCAAGTAGGCGTCTTTGTTTTCTTTTTTTCTTGGAGTCTTTCTTTTGTGAATCCACTTCCTAGTGGTTTGCGTTTCCAAAAAAATAAAAAAATATATATAAATACCTATACGCATATATTTATGAGCACATAACGAAACATTTAAGTACATACGTACGCACCTACATATATATTTTTTTTGAACATACATATATACACAAACATATCAATACATTTTATTTATTTGTTATTCTATTTAAACAATTACCCTCACTTTTGTTTCGATTCCCAAATAAATACACGCCCATACACAATAGTACATATATATATTACATATAGATTACAAATAAATATATTCATATATATACATTCATACCTCGATAGTTAGAGGTAATTTTAATTTTGATTCTTTTTGAAATATATACCTCCTTATACATATATAAGCCATACTTACATTTACATATATACATACATTTATATATATATATATTAGGGTGTCCCAAAAAAATCAAGTTTAAATTTTTGTAACGCATACCCTCTTATTTTATTCGAATACTGTCAAAACAATAGTAAATAAAGTTTCATGTACTTTGAACCAGAGGAACCCGTGCCGACTTGCATCTAAACATGTCAGTACTTGCAAGGCATGGCACGCGAGTAATAACATATCGATAACTTGTTATTGCATGTTTATTTTATTAGTAAACACATTGTTCTCGTTCTGTTAACATGTCGGTGGAGTTACGCAGTTGTAGAAAGGAGATATTTTTAATAGGGAACGTTAAACATCAAATTACTGGTTCAAAACTTCCCTCTAATGGGCAAGTACTGGCAGTTTTGTTCTATAATATTCGTGAAGTGAATTTAAGTGTCAATGAGAGCGCAAATCTTACTATTCGTGAGTGCATTATTTATTGGGAAAAGGCCCGTATCCCGACAAGATCTCTACCTAATTGTGTTAAAAAATTAATTACATTGTATCAAGTTTGGAGAAATTTGCAAAAAAATGCAAACAAAACAAAAAACGTGTTTGAGCAGCGTCGACATGAGTTTGTTACAAACTTAAACAATTTGTTTGACATTGCACATGCGGATGCACTTCAATTAATAAAGATAGATGAAGATAGGATTTTTTTGCAGCGCCAAAGAGAACCAGGCCGACCTGGTCATTTAGCCGGAGTTGACCAAAAACAAACACACAAAGAAGAAAGAGCGCACCTTAGAAACGTCGAGGAGCAAAAACGACGTGCTAAATATTTTTCATACTTAGCTCCTTCAACATCATCTTATGACCCGCTACAAGAAAGTTTGTCTTCTGATTCAGAATTGATGGATTTACAGGAAATTTTGCCAAACCTAACCAAAACAGAATCCAGTATAAATAAAACTGTTATGAGGAAGAATTTTATCACTCCAAAATTAGTGGCAGCATTAGATCGGTGTCAATTGAGTGTGAGAGATGCTGTGTTTATTATTGAAGCAACTATTGAAGCTCTTGGACATAACACAGACGAATTTCCTATAAGCAAGTCCACTATTCAAAGGGTTCGTACGGAAAAGCGAAAAGAGCGAGCGGAAGCCATAAAGGTTAATTTTCAAAACCAGGTTCCGGATATTGTAACACTCCACTGGGATGGTAAACTTTTGCCGGCTTTAGATTCACGCAAATCTAAGGAAGAACGTCTGCCGATAGTTATAACGTTTGACGATAAAGAACAATTTATCGCTGTACCAAAGTTGGATAACTCTACAGGAAAGGAACAGGCCCAGGTACTTTGGAATGCTATAATTGATTGGAATCTTGAGGATAAAGTGCAGATTTTGTGTTGTGATACGACTGCTTCAAATACTGGTCGAATCAATGGTACTTGTGTACTTCTCGAACAGAAACTAGGCAGGGAAATGATTATTTTTGCTTGCCGCCATCACGTCTACGAATTAGTACTAAAAAGCGTGTTTGAAGCAAAAATCTGCCAAGTTACCACAAGCCCAGACATTCCAATGTTCAAGAAATTTCGAGAGAACTGGAAGAATGTCGATCCCGAGAAAATACAGAGCTGTACAGAAAAGCTATCATGTTTGAATGTTTCTGAGATCAACAGACTTATCGATTTTTACCAAATTGAATTAACTAAAGAAATTACTAGGGATGATTACAGAGAGTTAATCGAACTTTCAATAATATTTCTTGGCGGCGATGCAGAAAAAAAATTTAAGATCCGGCCTCCAGGTGCCATGCACCAAGCGCGATGGATGGCGAGAGCGATTTACTCATTAAAAATATCGTTACTTGGTGATCAATTAAGAATTTCTAACAAAGATAAAGAAGCTCAGTTAGACGTCTGCCTGTTCATCGTGACAATATACGTTAGGCCTTGGTTGCAATGCATTTTAGCAGTAAAAGCACCTTACCAGGATTTGTGTTTTCTGAAAGCTATAAAATCTTATGAAACAATAGATGAAAGCATCTCGAAAGCAGCATTACTGAAGTTTTGCTTGCATTTGTGGTATTTGACAGACGAAGTGTCTATCTTGTCTCTATTTGATGATGATGTAAGCCAAGAAACGAAAGTCAAAATGGTTGCTAACTTAGCCAAAGAATATCCATCTGCCTATGGTAAATGCTACATTCCATCGAAAGAAGAACTTTGTGGCAGACTTTATGGTAAGTTTGAAAATTAAGTTTGTTTTTTTAACTTTTTTATTTACATAACTAAAAAATTATATCAATAATCCTCCTTTTTTTGTTTTCAGAAAAAAACATCGATGACTTTGTTTCAGTCAAAAGCAAGTCCTTATTTAGTCGATTGAAAATTGATGGTGCTTTTCTCCACGAGTGCCCCTCTTTGTGGCTTAAAAATGCTTCGTACCAATATGCTAAAAGCAAGCTATTAAAACTGAAAGCAGTTAATGACTCTGCTGAAAGAGCAGTCAAGTTGATGCAAGATTTTCACGGCCTGCTAACTGTTCAAGAGGAGCAAAAGCAATTTTTATTTCGTTGCTTACAAAAACATCGACAAAAGTATCCTGACTGTAAAAAACAAACATTAAAAAGAAAATTAATAAATAATTAACCTACTTTCAACAATTAATATAATAATAAAGTCCAATACCGGATGCCTTATTTCAAAAATAAATGAGTTTTGCTTTTCCCTCCATTGCTCCATACTAATTTTTATGTTTAGATTTTGGCGTTAAGTCGGCACGGGTTATCGTCATCCGATCGCAATAATATTTGATATTTCACTTATCTGGGTCAAATAGAAAAAAAAAAAAAGGTATGCGTATCTCTATCTAAAAAAAAAAAATTTAACCCTTATAGCCTGGGACACCCTAATATATATATTCACATTTAATTTTTTTTGAATTTTCTTGTGGGTTTTTTTTTCTTTCTTTTTCTCGTGCGAATCGAATTTCAGTGTGACCATCCTTATTGTTCGGTGTATTTTATCGAATCTGAGTGTGACCATTTGTGCTTGTAGTTTTATTCACTGTTGCGTTTTCCTTTTTTACTTTTTTCATCGGTTTCATCGGTGTGTGTGTTTTTTTTTGACTTTTGTTTTGTTTTCATTCGGTGGATTTTCCTTTTTTTTCTCTTACAAAACCTTTCTGTGACATTGGTTCTTTCTTGTTTTCGTTTTTTTTAATAGTTTTTGAAAATGGAGATAAATAGGCTCGCTGCGGACGAGATGGCATACGAGATGGAGGCTCGCGGTCTTCCCATTGGCACCGTGGAAGCCATGCGGAAGTCGTTGAGATCCGCTCGTATGCTCGAACGCAGGGGGTCTCTAAATTTTGACTCGGCCTACAAATTCACGTTTGTAGAGGACCGAGATGCCATAATTGCCAAGATAAAACAGATTGAAGAGCTCTTGGAAGAACCTCCAAGTAATCCTAAGTCGAAGGAATACTTGAAGATTCTTACAAAAATCGAATGGGCTCTTAGTAGGTTGGATAGGGCGAGAGACACTTCTCCTGAGCAAACCGAGGAGAAGTGTGATCTCAAACATAGGTTGATCGTACTGGCCGGAGAGTTAGCCGGAGGTACAGAAGATGATTCGGACGATGAGGGCGAGGTAGGCTACGAGGACGAGGGAGAGCCATCGTGCTCGAGGCTCGTTAAGAACCGACCATCACAGCCAACGAGGGGTGAACTCAACGAGAAACAGGAGCAGCAAATCCGGCAAAAAAGGTTTTCCCTCCAGCATCAAGCAGTGGACAGAACACCAGTCCGCGCTGTGAGATCACCGGTGACGCCTGCTGTTGCGGAAGAGACCGGTCTCTACGCAGCTACGGGTGACCACAGCGAGCGCTTGCCGTATGCGAGGGGGGAAAACCTGGCCAAGTGGGACATAAAGTTCACGGGGGAACGTTGTGGTGCGTCGGTAAATTCATTTTTGGAGCGGGTGGAAGAGCTCAGTCAAGCGCGCGGGGTGACTGAAGCTCACTTGTTTAGGGCAGCTGTCGAACTTTTTTCAGGGAAGGCGCTCATATGGTATAGGGCGATTAGGTTGTCGGTCTCTTCTTGGCAAGAGTTGGTGGCGGAACTGAAACTGGAGTTTCTTCCCCCCAACTATGATGACCTCCTACTGGAGGAAATCAGGCATCGTACCCAGGGAAGCAGCGAGTCCATTGGAGTATACGTCGCGGTCGTGGAAAATATGTTTGGCAGGCTTTCGGAACCGCTATCGGAGCGGCGGAAGCTTGCCATAGTTCAAAGAAACCTGGCCCCCTTTTACCAGCAACAGCTTGGGCTAGCAGACCCCAAGATTGTTGCAGACTTGGTTAAATTGGGTCGCAGGTTGGAGACGGTGCGGGCTAACGTGGAAACGTTTGCTCCGCCACCCAATCCGAGGACGCGTCGGTTGTTGGAGCCAGATTTGGCGTTCGTAAACTGGGAGGAGCCCAGAGTTTCGGTTGTCCGAGAGGACATACCACCGCGTGCACCCATTCGGTGCTTTAATTGTAATGGCGAAGGCCACTTTTCTAGTGCGTGTTCAGCTCCTAGACGCTGTTACGGGTGTGGAGCGACAGGAGTGACACGGCGCCAATGTCGACGTTGCAGCGGCACGTCGGGAAACGCGCAACGGACTTCCGGGCGAGCAGGACGGGAGCGCCGGCGCAAGTAGGGGTTAGGTCGCCTGCTGGAAACCAGTCGGGGAACTCAGTTGTTCATTTAGGGTTTAGCTTGGAGGCAAACGGCGATGATAGGCGTCCATATGTAGGAGTTAGTATTTATGGTATAGGGATGTTAGGTCTTTTAGATAGTGGCGCTTCTCGCACTATAATAGGGGGTGAGGGATGGAGAATAGTTAAGGATTTAGGGCTTAGGTTAGGAAGAAATCAAGTTAGGTCCGTCGCGTTAGCGGACGGAAAAAGCGTAGATGTCGTGGGGGTGGTGTCTCTACCAATTGAAGTGCAAGGTCGGTCCGTGTTTATTGAATGTCTCGTTATACCAGCGATACCCCACACCGTGATCCTTGGTGCAGATTTTTGGGCACTGGCGGGAATCGTCCCGGATTTAAGATCACGGGTGTGGAACTTTTCGAGCCAACAGTCGGTTGCCTCGATCACCGCAATTCGCGAGATCTCCGAGCTGGACGTCGCCGAAGCAGGGCAGTTGGAAGCTTTGGTCGACGGTATTTTTAAGTCGATACCCGAGGGGTTGGGGTGCACTAATTTGGTAGAACACAAGATTAGGACGTCGGCAGAACCTATAAAACAAAGATATTACCCTGTGTCGCCTGCGATGCATAAACACATCGATAAGGAGCTAAACGAGATGCTAGAGGCGGGAGTTATCGAGAAATCGAACAGTCCGTGGGCATCTCCGATAGTCCTTATCAAGAAAAAAGATGGGTCGTTTAGGTTCTGCGTCGACTATAGGAAAGTCAATAGGGTTACAGATAGGGATGCTTATCCATTGCCATTTATCTCGTCGACATTGGATAAGCTTAGGGACGCCAAATATTTGACGTCATTAGATATAAAGTCGGCCTACTGGCAGATCCCCATGGAGGAGAGATCGCGCCCACTCACAGCCTTCACGGTTCCGAATAGAGGCCTGTTCCAGTTTAAGAGAATGCCTTTCGGGTTACACAATGCGCCTGCTACGTGGCAGAGATTTATAGACAGCATCTTAGGTGCTGATCTAGAGCCACACGTATTTGTGTACCTGGACGATATTATCATCGTCACAAATACATTCGACCAACACCTTAAGATACTGGAGGAGGTCTTTAAACGATTGTGTGAGGCAGGGTTAAAAGTTAGTCGGGAAAAATGTAACTTTTGTAGGCCGTCTTTGAAATATTTAGGTTATGTAGTAGATAGGAATGGACTACATGTAGATCCAGAAAAAGTAGATAGTATGATTAGGATTCCCGCACCGAAGAGTGTGAAGGAAATTAGGAGTTTTGTAGGGACAATTTCTTGGTACAGACGTTTTGTACCAAACTTCGCCGCTTTAGTTAGGCCTTTAACAGATTTGTTAAAGAAAGATAGGAAATTTATATGGACGGACGAGTGTGAGGAAAGCTTTAGGAAGGCGAAACAATGTCTAGTAACGGCACCCATTTTAACATGTCCAGACTTCGATAGGCCGTTCGTAGTTCAGACGGACGCCTCGAATTATGGAATAGGGGCCGTATTATCTCAGGAGTTTGAAGATGGAGAGAAGGTTATTTGTTATCTCAGTAGGTCCCTGCAGAGAAGTGAGAGGAACTACTCTACCACAGAGAAGGAATGCTTGGCTGTGCTCTGGGCGATTGAGAAGTTGCGACCATACATCGAAGGGGTTCGGTTTACGGTCGTAACTGATCATTATTCGCTAGTGTGGCTGAGTAACCTTAAGGAACCTCAAGGGAGACTAGGTCGATGGGCAGTGAGGCTGCAGCAATTTGATTTTCAGATTGTCCACAGAAAGGGGAAAGAGCATGTAGTTCCCGACATGCTTTCGCGAGGAGTTCCGGAGTTGGCTGGAATCTCAGAAGCGGATCAAGACCCTTGGATTAGGAAAATGATTGCGGCAGTAGAAGCTAACCCGTTAGCCTACCCCTTGTGGAGAGTAGAGGGAGACAAACTCTTCAAGTTTGTGAAGAATAGGCAGGTAGTAGTCTACGAAGAACAGTAACGAGTGGAAATTAGTAGTAGGAAAGCTAGGTAGATTAGGGATTTTACAGGCGTGCCATGATAACCCATTAGCGGGTCACATGGGCGTCCGCAAAACATTTGCGAGAGTAGGAGCTAGGTACTACTGGCCGAAGATGCGGTCAGAAGTAACAAAATACGTAAAGAATTGCACGATTTTCCAACAGGTGAAACCTGTGAACGAGCGACCCGCTGGTCTGATGGTTGAGAGGGTAGGTGTGTCAAGGTGTTGGGAAATGGTTTATGTAGATCTGGTAGGCCCACTTCCCAAGTCCACTCGGGGTTACAATTACATTCTTACCGTGGTCGATTATTTTTCAAAATTCCCCGTGCTGTTTCCCCTACGTTCCGCAACTGCCAAGGCAGTGTGCAAGGAACTAGAGGAAAATGTATTTTTGTTGTTCGGCGTACCCAAGGTTGTCGTGTGCGACAACGGTCCCCAGTTTCGAGCAAGGGAGCTCAAAGCTCTCTGTGACTCTTACGAGTCACAAATTAGGTTTACGGCCCATTACCACCCACAGGCTAATCCGGCGGAGAGGATTAACCAGATAATCAAACAACGCTCAGAGCGTATGTCTCGGAAAATCATCGAGGTTGGGATTCGCAGCTGGCGAAGGTAGCGTGCGCGATTCGCACGGCCCAACACGAGGTGCTGGGGGTATCCCCATATTATGTAAACTTCGGGAGGGAGATGGTAACTCGCGGCACAGAATTTGATGCCTCGAGGGATTATCTCCAGAGTAGGATAGGTATTGAGAATAGGATAGGTAGTGAGAATAGGCTAGGTAGTAGGGACATAGTACCAGGTAGTGAGACCACAGGTACTATAAGTAGGGACTTTGATCTTGAAAGTAGGGAAAGGAATAGGGAATTTAGGGACTTAGATACACCGGAGTTAGGTAGGAGATTCGAGATGTTGAGTAGGAAATTGGCGGCGGCAGCGAAGAAGTCGGCGAAAGCCTACAACCTCCGACGGCGAGATGTGCAATATCGCCCGAACGAGTTAGTATGGCGACGAAACTTCGTGTTTTCGTGCAGCTAATTACTACGCGGCCAAGCTTGCGCCGAAATTCGTGGGACCATTCAGGATCCTCAAACGTGTGTCAGCGTGGACATACAGTTTGGTGGATTCGAATGGTCAAAATAAAGGTACCTGGCACGCTAAGGACCTTAAGCCCTATAGCGCTGAGCCAGAAGAGTCTTAAGTCCCAGTAGAGTAGAGTAGCTTGAAAGACCGATTGGGTCATAAATTTAGTTTGTTTTGCATAGACTGGCAGTATTGGCCATGATGGGAATGACTTTCCTAAGAACCTTTAGCCTCGGGAAATGGTTTGCGCTTCTTAGGAATGCAAGCCCATTTCCTAGGAGGTGAGGGTGGGGTTTGTTGCGGTAAATTTTCCCGTAACAAGTTTGGCTCTCTCTTCCCTTGTAAGTCCCTTCGGTCCCTCTTTTCGTTGAGTGCGAACACCGAGCTCTGGCGGAGGTGGAAGGCAGCCATGGTCCCATCAGCCAGTGGCCCACCAATCCCAGACCTCGGAAAACAACCCACATAGGTTCACGGGAAGAACCCCAGGGTGCGACAGGAGGCCCACCAGGAACACCGTTGTCGGAGCCCATAGATAGACGGGAGACTCGCAACGGGCAGCATCAGACAGGACGTCTGAAAGTCGCCGACGGGTGGGGACGGACGGTCCTTTCAATCCAGACACCCCAACACGATGATGACGGGTGGGATTGTATCTACACTTTTTCCCTTTCGTTCCGACACTTCAGCTGCCGTTCCATAGCATTTCCTTTCTCCCCCGCGGGCGTTTTAATTTTTGCAAAAGTCAATTCGATGGGGGAAAAATACCAGTTCAGTTTTCAGTTTAAATGCATTTTTATTTATATACTTAGATTACTCTTACATGCTAGACAAAAAAATGCTTAAAAATTAGCTTAAATAACTTACAAATAATCTTATTCTAACTTATTGGCCCCATGCGGGCACTCTAAGTCAAACCTAACACTTAAACTATGTCTTTCGACGAATCTTACAGTCTAATTTTATTTTATTTTTACATTTATTAATACTACAACTAAGAAAATACATTTGAATCAAAAAAACTTAGTATCTGGACTTTTTTTTTTTAATTTTTTATAAAACTTAAAACTAAAAGCCTACAATCTACCTAAAAATAAATCTTAACCTACTTACATCTAATGCAGACATACATACATATATATGCATACATAATATATATATACATAATATATAAATATATGTATGTATATATATATATATTTTTTTTTTAATTTTTTATTTTTATATTATTTTTTTTTTTGTTTTTATAGATATTTTTTTCTTAAAATCTAACTTAAACCTACCTAAAACTATGTAAGTCGGCCATGGCTAAAAAAAAAAACAATAGGCTGGCCCACCTTGCTTCACATGAAGCTAACTATCAGTGGAGGAGTTCGACGACGAAGCATCCTCCCCTTCAAAAAGCCACCAAAATTTTTGGTGCTGCTGAGCAACATCCCTCCTGTCGCGACTCCCTACCGCCCTACTGAACCGGAGACGCTCCGCACTGCCATGTGCGACGTCTCTGTCGTAGTTGAGTCGCCTGTCCGCAGCTGTTCGAGCGACGTGGAAGATTAGCGGCACCGCCAATCTGTCCTGGATCAGACCTTTGCTATCTAAATAGACGAACGCTTCTGGAGGAATAAAGCCGTCAAAGCGAACTCTCTCGTGATACATATAATTGGGGTAGTGAGCCCCGGAGATCAGGTTGTTTGATGAGGCCATTGCTCTTGCAACGTGCCCTCGAGTCAACTTAATGGCGAAATTGTCCACTCTTATTAGGTTCGCCCTGTTATACAAGACCTCATTGGGATAGAATTTGATGTACTGAGACTCTGGTGTTCTGTATAAGCGAAGACAAGTCCTAAGACAAGCCCTCTCAAACACCCGAATCTTTTCCAATAAACTTGCTCTCACGTTGAACCACACGGGACATCCAAATACAAGCATGGGCCTGATAAGGGCCATGTAGCAGATTACCTTCACCCTCGCATCGAGTTGGCTGTTATAAAACAGTCTCTTTGTAAGGGCAAAAGCACCTTTGGCTCTGGCCAGAGCAACATCTATATGTTTGTTAAAATACAGAAATTGATCTAGCCAGATCCCAAGGTATCTGACTACATTTCGACAAGCAAGTGGCTGCCCGTGCTGCCCTACGATCGAGAACTTTCGCCAATTCTTTCTGGTATCCCTAGAGGCCCCAGACAAAGGCGTCCTAAACAGAATGGTGTCCGACTTCTGAAAGTTGATTTTCAACTTCCAGTCATCGCAATATCGCTTAATTTTGTCGAAGTCACGTTGCAAAAGTATATTAATGACCTCAATCGTTGGACCTGATCTGTACGCGATTATGTCGTCTGCATACGCTATGGCATGGTGAAGTGAACCTATCAGATCACTCGTGTAAATGTTGAACAGGATCGGCGAATTTACCGCACCTTGTTGCAGACCGTTTTTAATGTTAAATGTTCCAGCAGAAGTCACATCGCCATTCTTCACGATGAACTGTCTACTGGAGAGCATATCGAAAAGAATATACAGCAGTGGTTTACTAATGCCCAACCTGTCCAGCTTGAAAAAGAGTCCTTCTAACCATACGGTATCGAAGGCTTTCTCCAAGTCAATCAGGCAGGCACCAGTGCACTGGTTCTTGGCTTTGTTCCATTGGATATCAGAAACCAGTTTCGACGCAGCATGAATGATATCATGCCCCGCCTTGAAACCGAATTGATTATCCGGAACTATATGTTTGTCCTCAACCCACATAGTCAGGACTCTATTGATCACCTTCTCGAACACCTTACTGATGTTTGGAAGAAGACTGATCGATCGGAGATTCGCCGGATTGGAAGTGTCTTTATCCCTTTTGGGGATGGGATGTACCACCGCAGTTTTCCAATGCGCTGGATAATGTGCATTATTCATTGCATTATTAAACAGGGTGGTATAAATGTTCACCGCTTCTAGAGGGAGATGTCGAAGCACAATGTTCGGTATTTCATCGGTTCCCACTGATTTCTTACTTCTAAGTGATTCGAAGATCGTTTGGAGCTCCTCCTTCGAAATGAACGGGGGTAGTACCCTATCGTTGGTGATGACATTATTTGCCATATTCTCGTCACTGAACTGGGTGAAACCCGAGCTCTCGAATCGCCAATTCACAATTTCATTTCGAAGGTAGAAATTGTGCACAAGGACTCGATTCCCCAGATCGTGGTTCGGGCCAATGATAACATTCGCCTTGTACACTTCCTGGAAAGTCGCTCCTATAGCCTCTACCTGCTCCTGCGGATCCTCGATCACAAAGAAGTTGTCATCATCAACAGCCTCATTTGGATCTATACCCGCTGCTAACAGTATTTGTTCGTTGTTCGTCGTTCGGGCGATTTTAAGACATGGAAGGTCGTTCTGATTATTTCTCCGAAATATTTTATTTATTTGCGGGAACATATTCGGGTTGCTGGTGTTTACAGCCCGAATTTTGTTGTTCCAATACAAACTTACAGATGCTCTGTAATTTTCCCTTATTAATGTTTGGAGGTTTTTAATCGACGACTTCAGTGTCATGATCTCCGGGTTATGTCTGTCAGTAAACTGTCTGTACAAGGTTTTTAGTCTTGACAGCAGTCTACTTTTATGTCGGTGCAGTGCGTCAATAGTTGCGTTGCGGAATAAGTCTTCTTCGTCAGTGCGTTGGTACCGAGGTATCGTTTTGTCCATTGTTCGTTTGATTGTCTCGTCCATTAGTCTCTGTTTGCCGTTGAGTTGGCTTTTTGTCCGTTAAGTTAAATAAGTAGATTTTAATGACCCGAACAGTAATGTTTAAAAATACGGATTTAAATAAAACGACTATGTCCGCTACGTTATAAAATTAGAGTGTTTCATTTATTTTACTATACTTCTTATTTTATATGAATTTTGACATATACAAGTTATTGCATGATAGATTTTGTATTTTCAATATCGTTTTTATACGTTTACATAATAAATAATAGATTGATTGAATTCTCTACTAACAATAATTTTTTTTATAATTTTTAAATCTTGTTTTAATCAGAAACATTCTCCCCCGCCGTGAACAAAGTTCGCAATGTATCAAACTACGGTTACAGCATCATTGTTGTAAACTGGCATCACTGACCCTTCATGATCTGCATTATCGGCAATTTCTAACATCTCTCACAGTTTGGATGCATGAAAAAAAAAACCAAAATTATTAATTTTGTCAAAACAAAGGGACAACACTTGACACATAAGTAAAAAGAGTATGTGGAAAAGGTATTTGTTGTTGCCCTTGTTAGCTAACAAAACAATGGGCGCTGCCATTTGTATTTTTTGTTGTTGTGTAGTGTAGTGTTTATTCGAGCGGTTGTGACGTGCGGTAGCCGCCGTGAATATTTATATTTTAAAATTCGAGTGTTTTGTATAGTTTAAATGTTAAATTTGTGTATTTTCAAGTATTTCAGGTAAGTGATATAATTTTATATTGTACTATTTTTGATCTTATAAAATATACATATGTTGATTTCTCGGGGGTTTCGTCCCATTCATGTCTTCCCTTGTGTATGTGTGTGTGTTGTATTTTATTGCCTTCATTGGGCTGTGCGTAAATTTGTTGCGCTGGTATTGTGCATTTATTTATTGATTTGCGAAACGATTAATTTACGCGTCGGAATTACTCGTATATGAACATTTTGAATAAGTGAGTGAATTTATTTGTTATGAGTGATACGTATGATTTGTGTTTGAATGGGATGAATGAACTGTGTGTGTAAGGTATTTATTAGATTGGAATGATTTGAGGGGTATGTGTGGATTTATTTTGAGTGGGATAAATGGACTGTATGTTGTGTGTTGAGTAGAGTGTAATTGTTTTAAATTGTTATGAGTGCGTTTTGTATTTGAGTGGATTTTATTTTGAAATGCCGTCGGCATTTGCAATTAATATTATTACATTTTGAATAATTGATTATTTTGGTGATTATTTGTTTTGATGGGAATTAGTTGTCGTCGTTAAATAATCGTGTTGTTCTCGTTGGCATTATTCGACGGTAGGTAACAAATCTTTGTTATTGGTCTTTTTAATGTACCATTCGCCGTTTTAAGTGTGACCACGCGGATGTGATTGTCCATTCCGGGATGAGTGTCGATTATTCGAGCGAGTATCCATTGCGCTGGTGGAAGACGTTCATCTTTCACTAGGACTAGATCTCCAATCTTTGGATCGGCCTCTAGTTTTGCCCATTTCGGACGCGATTGAAGACGTGAAAGATACTCGTTTTTCCATTTGCGCCAGAAATGTGCTACTGCGATTTGAACGTGTTTCCACCGGTCTAGATAATTTGTTGTTGTCGACAATAAGTCTCCTTGAGGTACCATGTTGGTTGGCTCGCCAATTAAAAAATGACCTGGAGTTAATACGTCTAAGTCTTCCGGATTTTCTGATAGTGGACATAATGGTCGCGAATTGAGAATGCCTTCTATTTGAGTTAGTACTGTGGAAAACTCCTCAAAGGTAAGTTTTTTGTTTTTGACTACTCGTTTCAAATGATGTTTTACTGATTTTACCCCTGCTTCCCAGAGTCCTCCGAAATGAGGGGAGGCAGGGGGAATAAACTTCCATTGTGTACCCAAATTTGCTAAAGTTTCGGCGATATTTTCCCAATCGTGTGCGGCATCTTTCATCATTCGTCGAAGTTCGGCATTCGCTCCAATAAAATTGGTCCCGCAATCGCTGAAGATTCGGGAGCAAATACCGCGACGTGCAGTAAATCGTCGGAAAGCTGCTAGAAAAGCTTGCGTCGTCATGTCAGAGACGAGTTCCAAGTGAATGGCCTTGGTAGCGAGGCAAATGAAGATGGCGAAGTAGCCCTTAAGTGTTTTGGCTCCACGTCCCTTCCACGTCTTCACTTCTACTGGTCCTGCATAGTCGACGCCGGTGTTGCTGAATGGTCTAGCAATCCGAACCCGCGATGATGGTAAGCTTCCCATGATTTGCTGCATCGGCTTGACCTTAAACCGGAAACATATGACACAGCGATGAATATGCTTTTTTACGCTCCTCTTCATGTTGAGTATCCAGTATTTAGAGCGTATGTAGGCCATTGTTTGTTGGAGACCTCCATGGTAGGTTTGATCGTGTGCATGCCGTATGAGTATATTTGTGAATGCGTGGTTCGGTTTGAGAATGATTGGGTGTTTTGTGTGGTATGGAATGAGTGCATTTTGCAAACGACCCCCGACGCGTAGAATGCTTTCGTTGTCAGCAACCTTGTTAAGCACTCTTATGGCTAAATACGGTATGCATTCTGCGCCAAAGGTCACTGTTTTAATCCTGTATGCTCTCAGTCGCTGCTCTTCACTATCCCGCCAAAAGATGAGTTGGTAATTGCTGTCTGCCGTTGGTACTAAAATTTGTCGGTACATCTTCTCGATGTCGGCGGTGAAGGTATATCGATGCTGTCTCCATCTTAATATGACATCGATAATGTTTTTTTGTAATTTAGGACCAACCAGCAAGTGCTCGTTTAAGGACGTACCGTCCGAAGTCTTCGACGCTGCATCAAACGCAACTCGCAGTTTTGTGGTGGAGCTTGAGTCTTTAATGACGGCCTGGTGTGGCAAAAAAAAATGAAAAGGTGTTGCAAGGTAAGTGTCGTTCAATAAATCTACCTCCTCCATGTGATCCATGGTGATATATTCTAACATACACCTTTTATATCCTACCTTTAGTTTCGGATCCTTCTGAAAACGACGTTCTAATTGAATAAAACGTCGTAAAGCAACTTCCCTGCTTGAACCTAACGCTGGTCGTACTCCATCTTTGAAGGGTAAGGACACTTGATACCGTCCATTTGTTAATCTGGTTGTATGGGTTCGGAAGTGCTGTTCACAAGCATTGTCTTCTTCCGAAACCATCATTTTACACGGAGCTTCTTCAACCTCCCAGAATCTTCGTATCTCAGTGCCAAGATCAAGCTGTAGAGAGAAGCTTTGAAGGAGTTGTGTGGACCTGTCTGGAATTTTCCCGAACACAATCCATCCAAATTGGGTTTTTTGGGCGACAATGGAGTTGTTTTGATCACTTCTAATGATGTCCGGTAGAATAATGTCAGAGTAAACTTCGCTTCCCAGAAGTATATCGATTTTAGCTGGATTGAAGAATGCGGGATCTGCTAAAAGAAGGCCTTTGATATGATTTAATTCGTCGACCATCACTCGCTGGGCCGGGAGAAGGCTAGTCAGTGACTGAAAAATAAAGGCTTTAGTGGCGCTTTCAAATGTCGAATATTTAGATCGAAGCGTTATGTCGACATAATATTTGCTTGTGCCACTGCTGACCCTTCCTAACCCGGAGATCTGGACGGACGTTCTACGCCTTGGTAATCGTAGTAACTGTGCTGCTGATTCAGTTATGAAAGTTGCCTCAGAACCTGGATCAACAAGTGCACGGAGATCATGGCACCTGCCATCAGCTGAGACTACCGTAACTATGGCTGTTGCTAGCAAGACTTGACTCGCCCGATGTTGTGTTGCAAAGAAGGTGCTCCGCGAATGCGATGTGTGCGGCTGGTCGATGGGTCTACAAACGAACTCTGAAGCGCCTGAGTTCAGCTGTGTTTGGTTACTTGTGGTGCCCGTTGGATTGGAAGTTTCGGTAAGTACTTGCGAACATACTTGACTTGCTTGATCTTCTTTGAAATTTTGTTTTAAATGTAGTAATGAATGGTGTCGCTGCTGGCAAAAATAACAGTTCTTTGAGCTTGGACAGTCTCGAGTGGGGTGGCTGTACGCGAGACAGTTCTCACACACCTTCACTCTGCGCACGGTTTGCCACTTGTGTGTTGTGTCCAACCGAAGAAATTTGCTGCATTTCCTTAAGGCGTGCTTTCCGTGATGACACACTTTGCATTGGAACTGCTCCTTCATCTGGGTATTAGAATAAAATACTTTGGCTTGTGGACTAGACTTCGCAGATGACTTCGTGTTTGCTTTCGACCACAAAAGAGGCTGCTGGTCAACTGCTTCAAGCGTCCTAAAACGTGCTTCTAAAAATCCGATGAAGTCCTTTCTGCTTGGAAGTTCCGTAGAATTGCCCAACTTTTCTTCCCATAAATGCTGCGTTGAACATGGTAGTTTTTGGAAAAGGATATATATGAGAATAACATCCCAGTGGTTTACTGGCACTCCCAGGTTCTCTAATGCATGAAAGCATTCTTGAGATGTATCAAGCATAGACCTTAACCCATTGGTGGACTCCTTCGTTAATGATGGTTGGCTGAAAAAAAGATTTAACTGAGCATTGACTAGGACCCGCTTATGGTCATATCTCGCCTTCAATAAGTCCCATGCCTTGACATAGTTTTCTGCTTCGAGACCTAAATGCTGTATGAGACGCTCTGCGTCCCCACTAATTGATGATTTCAAATGGTGTAGTTTTTGGATGTCGCTCAGGTGAGTATTTGTATGAATTAATGATGTGAATATATCGTAAAATGAACGCCATTTCGTATAGCATCCGGAGAACGTTGGAATGTTTATTTTTGGAAGGCGAAGATCCCCACTAGTACCCGCTGCAGCTGACGATGTGTTGATCGTCTCTGTAGGCGCCTTTGCAGTTGATGCACACTTGTCGATGGCGTCTAAAAGCTCGCAGCGATAGTCCAGGTGAGTTTCTAAGAGTTGTTCATAGACCTTCATTAATTCTTCCTTTGTTAAATCCTTTTCTAGCTTGCCTGCACCCATAATTTCCTCATGGTATCGCCTTGCTGTTGCCAAATTATCATCAAGGATGGATAGACGGGTGGATAAATAATTTGAGGTGCGCCGCGTTTCACCTGTCTTCCTAAAATTTGAAAAATCGCGAACAACCTGAGCAAATAGTGCTTTCTGCAGCTCTCCAAACGACATAGTGAGTTAATATGGATTGAATTAGTTAAATAAATGTATATTATATGTAAATTTATTGTATGTATGAAAGTATATTAGAATATATAGAATTTATAATAGATATATGTATGTATATATGTGTATTACAATGGAGAATTAATTAATTTAATCATAAAATTCGCAATTTACGCTGGATTTGATACACACTTTGTTGTATGGATATATATATATATAGATATATACGTGTGTTTGATGAGTATTTTTTTTAATTTTATTGATTTAAATCGATTCCATTGAATTTTATATGTATTGTAGTATTTAATGCAATTTAGAGTTGCTTGCAACTATATTATATTATATTATATTAGAAATATAAGACTTACTTGTTCGAATCTTGAGTGTAGAGTGTTAAGTTGATTATGTGTAGAATTACGCGGCGCGATATTCCCGATTTGCACAATCCTTTGATGAATATGTATGTCTTTTATGTGTTGTTTAATTGTTCAAGTCCACAAATGCGAAAAGTTTAAATCTTTTTACTTAGTATGTATGTTATATGCACTCTGTATAGTGTTATATGTATGTTGCACTTCGTTTATACACTTCAATTTAAATAATTGCACTCAAAACTGTCTATTTTTTTTAAGTTCCAAATTTGTTGGATATCTTTTGAACTTAGTACAAAGTAACAAAAAAAAAAACCGAATTCGCACAATCACGCACATATGTATATACTTTCAGTATTCTATTCAAATTTTTTATTTTTTAAATTTACTATTTAAATCCGGCTCGAAGGACCAATGTTTGCCGTTGAGTTGGCTTTTTGTCCGTTAAGTTAAATAAGTAGATTTTAATGACCCGAACAGTAATGTTTAAAAATACGGATTTAAATAAAACGACTATGTCCGCTACGTTATAAAATTAGAGTGTTTCATTTATTTTACTATACTTCTTATTTTATATGAATTTTGACATATACAAGTTATTGCATGATAGATTTTGTATTTTCAATATCGTTTTTATACGTTTACATAATAAATAATAGATTGATTGAATTCTCTACTAACAATAATTTTTTTTATAATTTTTAAATCTTGTTTTAATCAGAAACAGTCTCAGATACCTGTCAATCTCCTCGTTTGATAGATTTCTGTTGGACGGTGGGTAGAGCGAATTCGAGGAGAGTGCTCTAGTCAGTGTTCTGGTGAAGTGTGTCCAACGCACCCTACTATAATTGTAGGTATGCCTTTGAACAAACTCATCCAATTCCGCAATTTCGTTTGGAACAGTTATTTCGGTGCTGAGACCGCAATGGTCACTGTCATACACGAAAGTGCGTAGACAGTTTGTAGTTTGTTGGTTTGTGCATGTCAGTTGTATCCGTGAGTCGAATAGCAGAAGATCCAAATAGGACCCGTGTCTGGGAAACGACGGACTATCCGTCGCCTTAAGCCCGAGTCGATACATCACGCTGTGCTGACCCCACCAATTAAATAGTAGGTTCCCTCTAGTATTTGGTGTATTATTTCCCCAATCACTATGTTTGGCATTGAAATCTCCGCCGATAATAAAATAGTTGTCTTCCAATTCCAGCCTCAGGAATTGAAAAAGTGTCTCGAGCTCTGAGATAAATAAGGTGGATTGAGTAGCCTTAGGTGCATAGACAGACACCATGTACAACCGCTTTCCACTACGGAGAGGGATATACACGATGCATGCTTCCAGCACCTGAAACCTACGTACTACACGACTGTATACTCTTTTAAAACGAATACCTTTACGTACGAAAATCGCAACGCCTCCTCCCTGAATGGAGTTAGGTCGGTTTCTCCGTACTATTTTGTATTTTCTGTGCCTCATTTTGTGTCTCTTGGTAAGCTTAGTTTCGCTAACCAAAAACACATCAGGGGCTTGGTCTTTAAGCAACTTAAATAGTGCGGCTCGTCGTTCGAGCCTGATCAGTGAATTCACATTCACAGCAAGGACCTTCAGGGTTTGCTCCGCCACGTACGTACCCATTACGGCAAAAGGTGCGTTAGGCCAGGCAGCAGTGCGTATACTTGATCCACCCGCGCGGTCTGTTCAGTTAAATGACGTTGTAGCTGAGCCATCTGCCCTTGGATAGAGAGCAAAATAGCTAGCATGTCAGGTACTGGTTCAGGTGCTCTGGGCGCTGGGGCCTGAGAAGCAACCTTCGCTTGCTGTACCGTATTTCCCCTACCTGCCGCCATTTGGGCGTAGGTAATATGGGGAGTAACGGCTGGAGTTTGCAAATGCACGGGTGGACGTTTAACTTCCACTTTCTGCTGCCGGGCCAGATTTATTCTTTTGATGTACTGGAATTTGGGACAACCCCGATAATTTGCGGTGTGTC
The DNA here is from genome assembly GCA_949129095.1 of Volucella bombylans. Taxonomy (NCBI): domain Eukaryota; kingdom Metazoa; phylum Arthropoda; class Insecta; order Diptera; family Syrphidae; genus Volucella; species Volucella bombylans. The sequence continues at coordinate 86,399 of CASBSA010000033.1, forward strand.
CCGTGTTCCTACATAAAGCACAAGAGAGTTGGCTTTTTTCAGACGCTCCGTCCTTACCCAGAGGGCATTCCTCGGACTTGTGGTTCTTTCCGCACTTCACGCATCGAGGCTGCATTTCGCAGTTCGACGCGGCGTGCCCGAACCTTTGGCAGCGAACACATTGTAGAATGTTTTCGCTCCTCTTTAATTTCTCCCAATGTACAACCTGGTAGTCTAGGACTTTAATACTCCTTAGACCATCCAGATTGCTGGTGGGACTTAGTTGGACCAGGAAAATCGGCAGTTGCCGCTTCTCCCTTTTGGCTCTGGCTGTGGTGAAAGGCTTGACCCCTACGAATTGGAGCCCTTCGCACTTCTTCTCTTTCAGCAGTGCAAGGAGCTCCTCCGGATCAGTCGACGGTTCTAATCCCCTCAGCAACATTGTTTGCAGCTTGTCCCCCTTCGGGGTGTAGGAGAAGAACTCCGTCGTCGAATCCTTCAGTAAATCTTTGATTTTATAATAGCGCTCCACTGTGTTACAGTGGATCGCGTGTCTATCTAAGCTAAGTCTTTTAATATAAAAATTATTGCCTATGGCCAACTTACATAGTTCTATTGTTTCCTTCAGCTCCATCTTAAATGTGTTTATAGGTGGAACCCTTTGTTGTTTCTGTTGCTGTTGTTGTTGTTTTTGCTGCTGCTGTTGTTTTTGTTGCTGTTGTTGTTGTTTCTGCTGCTGTTGTTGTGGCTGCTGCTGTCTTTGTAGCTGCTGCTGTTTTTGTAGCTGCTGTTTTTGCCGTTGCACTTGTTGTGGCTGCACTTGTTGTTGTTGCTGGTGTTTAATAAGTATTTTTTGTTGTTGCTCTATCACTTGTGTTATTGTTTTTGTTTTGTGTTTTTGATCTAGCTGCGTCTGCTGTTGTTGTAGGGAATGCTCGTTCTCTTCCCTCTTCCTTCTAAGCATTTGCAGTTCCTTTAAAGCAAGAACTCTTTGTTGCATCATTTTGATGCTGCTATTTAGAGAATGCATTTCTTCCTCTTCGTCTTCCCATTCGGTTGCAGCCAAGGAAGCGAAGGTATTCTCTCTCAGATAGTGGCTTTCACCACCATTTGAGACATTTGGGTTGTCGTCAGTAATTTGCTGTTTATTTGCTGCTGTAGCTGGCGTTAAATGCGCCCCTTCCCCCACTCCGCCCAGCTCGTTGGGACGTTGTACCGAGTTGGGGATTTTCCTTTGTTTCCTCCTTCTCTTAGTCTTTGGTTCTGAGACTGCTGGCGTTTGGCTTGAACCACTTGATGCCTCACCCGATTTCTCAGCAGATCCCGCTATTTGCATAGCGGGCCGCTCTCCACACTCCATCGCGTGATGTTTAACACGTATTTACAGTTAGAATAAACTGTTTTATTTAACAAAACAAAAAAAATATATATATTAAAAAAGTGTCACTAACAGGGGATTCGAACCCACGACACGTCGGCCGAACACACTGATCGACGTCGCTAACCGCCTGGCTACCGAGTCAACTGTCAATTAATGCGCCTAATTGTCTTTATAACCAAAACTGAATTAGTATTTTTTCACTAAGCCGAGACTATTCTCTGCGGAGATCTGCGAACGACTGGGGGAAAAATACCCGGCTATCAGAAATGGAAGAAACTCTGCTTTTCGCAATTTCTTTTTGTAGAACCTAAGAGTAGGCAATAGCTAGGATCCACAGCTTCCACAAACTCGCTCTGTGGAGTTCCCAGTCATTACTGGAAGTGGGAGCGAATTCCGAGACTGAGGAGTTTAGAATGAATGTGCAAAATGGTATGTGTGAGAGGCCTAGTCGGACACGGGGGCACACACTAGCAAAGGTTGCTAGTGTGGTTGCTAGAAATCCCGTCGTTGGGTCCACTACGGCTGAATGGATGCGAGAGAGAATATGCGTGTGAATGTGTGTGTGTGTGTCTGGCGGGAGCTGTGGATCGTAGAAGATCTGGCAGACACTTTGGTGACGACCAGCCTATTGAAAGGGTCAGCCTATTTTTTTATCTTTCGATTTGCGATTTTTTTTTGCGAGAAGCAAATTTTTTCCTTTTTTGTTGAAGTTTGAGAATTGCGAAAGGCAATTCGGTAGTTTTTTTGATTTTTTTTTGCTAGAAAGTAGAGTCGCGATTTCGGGTTTTGAAAAAAAAAAAGAAAAAAAAATAAATAACAATAAATTGAGAAAACAACTAAAGGACGTGGAAAAAGGAATATAAAAAGGGAGACAGGAACGAGTAACGGGATAGTTGGAGCGGCGGAACAAAAAGGGGGAGAGAACTGTGCCAGGAAGGGGCGCAGCACCGCTAGGATACAAAAAGCCCAAAGCTAAGTATAGTGCAGTGATAGTGTAGAAAAAAAAAAAAAAATTTATTAGAAAGTCGTTTTTTTGTTATTTTGCGAATTAAGACTCCGGTGGGCCGCGCGTGCGGAAAATCCCGAGAAAAGACGGGACACGCGACCCGTTGATTAACGTTTTTTTTGTTTGTTCGGGGCTTAAAGAATAGCGGGTCACTCTATCGACGAGTGTACCGCTAAACCAATTAAAAATAAATCGTCGAGCTCCAACGGAGCCGTTATAACGTGGTGAAATTTTTGGTTTTATTTTCTTTTCTTCTGTTCGTTTTTCTTTTCGTCGGGGAAGTTTTTCTTCTTTTCTTTTTTTGGTTTCGTGATTCCAAAAGGAAAAAAAAATAAAAAAAAAAATAAAAAAATCACGTGGCGCCCATTTTTCTTTTATTTCGCCCAGGTTTAGCGGCCGTTAACGCGCTACCTGGTAGAACCCACAGCTGGGATAGCGGGATCCCAGAGAATAAAGTGCTATCGTTTGGTTCGGGGCAACGCCGTATCGGTGCCGGGAATCAAACATAGCAAAGGGAGAGGCTATAGGAGCGACTTTCCAAGAAGTATATAAGGCGAATGACATCATTGGCCCGAACCACGACCTGGAAAATCGAGTCCTTGTGCACAATTTCTACCTTCGAAATGAAATAGTGAATTGGCGATTCGAGAGCTCGGGTTTCACCCAGTTCAGTGACGAGAATATGGCAAATAATGTCATCACCAATGAAATGGTACTACCACCGTTCATTTCGAAGGCAGAGCTCCAAACGATCTTGGAATCACTTAGAAGTAAGAAATCAGTGGGAACCGATGAAATACCGAACATTGTGCTTCGACATCTCTCACTAGAAGCGGTGGACATTTATACCGCCTTGTTTAATAATGCAATGAATAATGCACATTATCCAGCGCATTGGAAAACAGCGGTGGTACACCCCATCCCCAAAAGGGATAAAGACACATCCAATCCGGCAAATCTCCGGTCGATCAGTCTCCTTCCAAACATCAGTAAGGTGTTCGAGAAGGTGATCAATAGAGTCCTGACTAAGTGGGTTGAGGACAAACATATACGAGTAGTTCCGGATAATCAATTCGGTTTCAAGGCGGGGCATGATGTTATTCATGCTGCGTCTAAACTTGTTTCTGATATCCAATGCAACAAAGGCAAGAATCAGTGCACTGGTGCCTGCCTGATTGACTTGGAGAAGGCCTTCGATACCGTGTGGTTAGAGGGACTCTTTTTCAAGCTGGACAGGTTGGGCATTAGTAAACCGCTGCTGTATATTCTTTTTGATATGCTCTCCAGTAGACAGTTCATCGTGAAGAATGGCGATGTGACTTCTGCTGGAACTTTTAACATTAAAAACGGTCTGCAACAAGGTGCGGTAAATTCGCCGATCCTATTCAACATTTACACGAGTGATCTGATAGGTTCACTTCACCATGCCATAGCGTACGCAGACGACTTAATCGCGTACAGGTCAGGTCCAAAGATTGAGGTTATTAATATACTCTTGCAACGTGACTTCGATAAAATTAAGCGATATTGCGATGACTGGAAGTTGAAGATCAATTTTCAGAAGTCGGAAACCATTTTGTTTAGGACGCCGTTGTCTGGAGTCTCGAGGGATACCAGAAAAAATTGGCGAAAATTCTCAATCATTGGACAGCACGGACAACCTCTTGCCTGTCGAAATGTAGTCAGATACCCTGGAATCTGGCTAGATCAGTTTCTGTATTTTGACAAAAATGTAGATGCTGCTCTGGCCAGAGCTAAAGGCGCTTTTTCCCTTACAAAGAAACTGTTTTATAGCAGCCAACTCGATACGAGGGTAAAGGTAATTTGTTACTTGGCCCTTATCAGGCCATGCTGGTATATGGTTGTCCCGTGTGGTTCAATGTACGAGCAAGCTTAATGGAAAAGATTCGGGTGTGTGAGAAGGCTTGCCTTCGCTTGTACAGAACACCAGAGTCGGAGTACAAGAAATTTTATCATAATGAGATCCTTTACAATAGGGCGAACCTAATACGAGTGGACAACTTCGTAATTAAGCTGAATCGAAAGCACATTGAAAGAGTAATGACATCGACGAATAACTCGATATCTGGGGCTGACTACCCCAATTACTTTTACCACGAGAGTGTGCGCTCTGACGGCTTCGTTCCACCGGAAGCATTCCTCTACCTAGATCAGATAGGGTTGATCCAGGAGAGATCAGCGGTGCCGTTAATCTTCCATGTCGCAAGGACAGCTGGGGACAGGCGACTCAACTACAGCAGAGACGTCGCACACGGCAGTGTGGATCGCCTCAGGTTCAGTAGGGAGGTGGGGAATCGCGATAAGAGGGATGTCGTTAGGCAGCACCAGCATTTCTGGTGGTTGAATGATGGGGAAGATGTTTCGTCGTCGTTTCCGTCAATTACGGACCAGCCTCACTAATGAGGCAGAGCTGACCAATTTATTTATTTATTTATTTATTTTTTATTTTTTTTTCATTTCAGTCATTTATTTATTTCACTTAAATTACGTATAAATATAATATAAAAACAAATCCATATAAAATTCAGTACGTTAAGAATTACAAAGTAAAGTAAGAAAAAAGAAAAAATAATAAATAAATAAATCTGGTGGCATTCGATATTTTATACTGAGTGCGTTTAAATAGTGTTGAATGCCACTTCAAAAGGAACAATACAATAAGATGGGGTGGGGTGTTGAACAAAAAATAGAGATAAAAGAAAACAAATTTTAGCAATTTAATTCACTGAACATTATATCAATATGTTATCACTTCATAAAGGATGCAAAATTTACGTAAACAATATACTAATATCAAAAGTTTAAATAAAAAGTTAGATCAAAATATTAGAAGTAAGAAATAATCATGAGAGAACAGCCAATTTTTCACGCGCTTTAGAAAACATTTGGACATGCGAACACATATGATTTCTTCCGGGAGGACATTAAATAAACGATTACATATAATTGAATAAGAATTTCTATATGCGGTTGTTCGATATTTTGGCACTTGTAACATATTAAGCGAGTTATTACGTAGTGTTGAAGACAATGCTCGTTTGCATTGACTGTTTTAATTAAGTATTTGGACAGGGCACATAAACCTTGACCGTTTGTTTTGTAGATCCAAGCGCATAAACTTGGACTACAGTGGAGATTATGATTAAGACCCCTTACCACTGGTGGGGGGAAGTCTTAATGTAGCGAAAAGGACAAGCTCGAAGTGTTGATCAATAGCGAGTGATTCTTTATTGAACTCTTAACTATATTTATACAAAATTATTGCTAACTAAGCTTAAATTATAACAATGAGGAAGAACAAAATAAATAACATGACCTATATAATTATTGTTCATACAAAGCAAAAAATGATAGTGAAACAAATATTGTCTATGTAGCAAAATGTGAGTTGCATAATTTGTGAGTGCAATGAATTATAGTTTGTGTATAAAGTATACAGCGAAGCTGTTGATGGAAAACATAGGTGTGTATTTATACGGTATTGTTATATGAAATACATTTGTGTGTAAATATACTTAAAAACTAAACATTCTCCCGCGCGTTGAACAATTGTTCAACATTTAAATGTGTACAGCAAACTTGTTTGCATTAAGGGTGCTTCTTGGCTGTGGCGTCGGAGGATCGGTAGGAGAATCTTGATGTGGCGTTGTGATACTGTTGGTTTCCTTGCTGATTTTTCTGTTAAAGTAGCCCTTTTTCCATGTCCATATAAAACCAAAGGCTACACTGATGGATAACAAAAGTGCGGAGTAACCGATTGTTGTGATGTGATGCTGCCCTTAATCGCCATTAACTTGTAAAGCTGAAGTAAGTCTGCTTCATCTCCGGGGAGTTGCTGAGTAGCTGACAAGTGGCCTACTTACATCACAAATGATCATGTAGTATTTATCATCAACTTACCATTAATCGATCACGAAAAATACGATCTCTTCCATATGATACCCATACCAGTTCTTATAAACAAGACCATGCTGGCAATCAGCCCGTGTACGAGTCTCATTTCAATAAGCAGTCACAGAGATCAGTACGTTCCAGTAAGCAAAGACGGTTTAAAAGAATGCCGGATGATAAAGGAGGGAACGTATTTGTGTTCCAACTCACAAACGAAATTCAACAAAGGATCTGAGTTATGTTCCTGCAGCTTTAACCTGTTAAACAACCTCACGAAACCAAAATGCAAGCTAATGGAAGTCCAAAACAATTTCGTCTTAACATAACTATTTCATAAGAACCAATGGATATTCGCTACTAGATTACCAATTCAAATGTCCGTGGTATGTGGAACAAGTTTCTTTCAATTACAACTGAAGGAATCAGGATTTCTTAATCTCGAACCAGGTTGCACCATCAAACACAACTCCGTTACTATTCAGGCTTACTACGAATATACATCTGCATTAAGACCATCATATACAAGTTTTGGCATCAGGACTGAATTTCCAAGTCCACCAAAGAAGGAATCATCTTTGAATAATTATAACCCAACTCAATATAGATTCGAAGGTGAAGAGCTTACGGCCTTGAAAACTTTACTTAGGAGTCAAGATTTTGTAAAGCTACCAAACAGAATCAAGGCCAGTGAATATCATCATACAACAATCGTGTATAATATACGAGTTTGTGAGAATTGTTTGCAACTGTCCAAGCCAGACGTGTTGCTATTATTGTAAGGAACGGCACAACCACACAGTTTGCTTCATCAACACAACACAACACAACACAATATATACACCTCAACTATACAACAGGGTTCAACCGACTGGTCCAGTAAATATCAGCACAGAGACAAGCATACCAAGGATCAGCCATTAATGCTAACGCACCCGATTTTCAACCAACGACATCACAAGTCAACAACTGCCATGCACACACCAACACACAAGCCACAGCGCTGGTCCAGGTGCAAGCATCTAATAGAAGTTTTTGACCTTGCGAGCATTGGTTGACCCAGGATCCGAGGCATCGTTTGTCACAGAAGAAGCGGTTCAACGTTTACAATTGCAAACCAAACGGACATTAGTTGAGATTAAAGGGTAGGGGAGGATCAGCAGTGGAAAAGCGAGTAGGATCGTCGATCTTCAAGTAAAGTCGACAGTTTCAAAGTTCACAAGCAGCATGCGAGCTCTGGTTCCGAAGGCACTGGCTGGCCATCCACCGGCCCAACAAATCAAAATAGAAAATATGTCTCACATAGAGCGAATACAGTTAGCAGACCCAACGTTCTTCACTCCAGCGAAGGTAGATTTGCTGTTAGGCAGCGAAATGTACGCCGAAATACTTCTCGGAAACGACAAAAGAAACGCCAATGGTGAGGGTCCAATTGCTCAACACACACACTTGGGATGGTTCCTTTTCCAGAAAATGCCATCAGTGAGTCCGAACTCGGTGCAGAGTTTTTTAAATCAGATAGATCTTGACTGCACTTTCCGCTGGTTTTGGGAGATAGAAGATGAACCATTTGAAAAATATGAAGCTGAGGAAGATAAAAAATGTGAGAACCATTTTAACAATAATACACACGATTACCTGACGCCCGTTACCAGGTTCGCCTGCCATTTAAGGCTGAAACATATCCCTGTATAGGTCCAAGGCATTTGGGTGCAATCAAGCGGTTCATACAGTTAGAGAAGCGTCTTCAAGCGAATCCCCAGCAACATAGAGAGTATGTTAGATGCATGTCAGAATATGCAGAGTTCGGGTATATGATTCCAGTCGATCCTTCTGATGGAGTGCTCAACACACCGTTTCACTTTTTCATACTCCATTACTCTGTCAGTAAAGAATCCAGTACCACCACAAAGTTGAGAGTTGTGTTTGACGCAACTTTCAAGCCTATTTTTGGATCTTCTTTGAATCATGAGTTGATGACAGGCCCAAAGTTACAAACCAACGCCATAGATGTCATTTTGACATGGCGAAAGTACAAGTGTACGTTTACTGCTGACGTCGAAAAAATGTACCGCCAGATCCGCGTCGGCAAACTAGATTCATACTATCAACTCATACTATGGCGAGAACATCCTAGTCAGCAACTTAAGAAAGAGATTTAGAGTTCACCGTTCCTTCCGCTGAGAAGAGCAACGTCAAAACACTGGGTATCAAATGGTTACCATCTTCGGAGTGCTTTACACTGGAAGTAGCTAAAAATGACGAGGCAGAAGTCATCACGAAAAGGTCGCTGCTATCATCTATTGCCAGATTATATAATCCTGTGGGATGATTATCGCCATGTATAGTAAAAGCCAAAATCATCATGCAATAATTTTGGGGGCGATGTCTAGACTGGGACAAGTCAATCCCATCTGTTATAAACTAGGAGTGGTACATGTTGTACAGCGATCTGTCAGCACTGTCGAATGCGAGAATCCCACAATGGATCCATACTGAGAAGTCGAATAAGATGATGGAACTCCATGGATTCAGCGACGCTTCGGAGAAGGCCTATGCGGTGGCAGTTTATCACCGGGTGTTAGACGAAAAAGAGCAACACACAAATGCACCTGTTTTTTCCGAAAACAAAGGTGGCGCCTTTGGGAACCATAACACTGCCTCGTTTAGAACTGTGTGGAGCAGTTCTGCTGGCGAAACTACTGCATGCGACTGCACGTGCTCTAAGGATGGAAGCAATCAACACGTGGGCCTGGACGGATTCGGTCATCACACTGTGCTGGATAAGAGCACCACCTGCAAGATGGAAGACATTCATTTGCAATCGAGTGTCCAAAATTCAAACGCTTACCAACGACATAAAATGGAGACACATTCCTTCGGAGTTTAATGCAGCGGACTCGTGGAGTACTTCCGTCAACAATAGTCTGTAATAGATTGTGGTGGGAAGGACAGGAGTTTTTAAGGACACAATGAAACCAATCTTTCCAGAGCAAGCACAGGTATTACAGACTCAACAGCAAGCTAGGTCAGCCACCGTGCATGACGCTACAGACAAAAGGAGAAGTTTTATAGATGAGCTGTTGGACAGACATTCAACACTGTCAAAAGCATGTCGAGGCCTCGCATACGTGTTCGAAAGGTGAAGTAACACAATTCACAACAAAAGGAAGGTCTCTCACCAATGGAACTAGAAGAAGCATTGTGGCGGATCGTGTTGATAGTCCAAACATAAATGTTTGGAACAAAGGAACATCACAAGGTAAGAGGGTATGATACTCTCAACCCGTTTGAGGATGACGCAGCAATTCAACGAGTTGGTGGTAGACGTGGAATTAGTTCCCTTCGATAAGAAACACCCAATACTGCTACTGTCCACTCATCGATTATCTCACCTAATAATCAAAGATGCTCACGAAAAGGTATTACACGGAGGAAACCAAAAGTTTATAGGATACGTTCGTCAACGCTTCTGGATATTTGACCTGAAAAATGCGGTAAAGAACCACATTCATCAGTGCGTCATATGTTTAGGTGTAGAGTAAAACCCATTACCCCGCTCATGGGCAATCTACCAGCGGCACGAACAAACATCTCAAGGCCGTTCAAATCAGCTGGAGTAGATTACGCTATACCAATCGATGTAATAACATGTAGAGAACGCAGTGCTAAAGTACTCTAAGGATACTTTGCAATTTTTATATGCATGTCAACAAAGGCAGTGCATATAGAACTAGTAAGCGACAGGACAAATCAGTCATCGGAACTTACAAGAACTTACAGAGGAACTTACAACACCACCACAGCCTCAGTTCAGCTTGGAGAGAATATCATACCGATGGAAGAGAGTATATAGAGAGTATATAGAGAGAGAATATCGGTCGATACCGACCGATGGAAGAGAGTTCAAACGCTGGTTCAATCTTTTTGGAAATCGTGGAGCAACGAGTATCTAGCCCGGTTGCAATAGCGCCCCAAATGGATTAAAATCTCTTACCCATCAGTTAAAGAAGGAGATCTGGTTTTGTTGAAGGACGAACGTCTGCCACCATTAAAATGGAGTTTGGCGCGAGTCTCTTTTATTTTTTATAATATACGTGCGCCTAAGGGGTTAGATACCCTTTTACTGTTGCCAGGGCGCGGACGGAAAGGTAAAAGGAGGAGAAAGGAAAATAATTTTTTTTGTGGTTTGAAACTCAGGTGTGTTTGGTTTCGATATTCGCTCTCCAGGGGTGGAGTCCGAATAGGGCGAAGAGTTTTTTCTTCACTCAGAGTGATTCGAAGGTTATAATTCACACTATTTGTTTGTGCTTGAAACTCTACAATAGCCAAATCTACGTGTCAGTGTTATGCCTTCACACGCAGAATTTTTCTGTCTGAGTTCCAATTACACAAATGAAAAACTGACTTGCCATGGGCAGGATTCGAACCTGGACCCTCCGAGTGTGAAGCGACTGCTAGTGCCACTACACCACAGCCACTACATCCAGGATCAGACAGCATAACTCGAGTAGTCACCCTTAAAACGGAAAACATGGAACTTAAGCGACCCGTCACGAAAATCTGTATGCTTCCAGTCAACACATCACATAGAGATACAACCATCGTATAACATCTGCACTGTCTCAATAGTCGTTTTCAAAAACAAAACAGCTAAAACCTCGGACAGTAAAGATTGGAAATTATTTCCACATGGAGCGGACATCGATTGTGCAGCCGAGGAGGCTGCTTCCACGTAATACTCGTACGAAAGGTATCGCAGGAGCTCGGGGTGGCAAATCTGGAAAAATAACATTCAACACATACGCTTCATCGACCGCAACAAAATACACAACCGCCAACCCAATTTTCAAAGCCCCAGAATAAAACAGCCAACAAAAAGCCTAGTTAACGCTTTAACCAACTTCAACACTGAGCAGAATTCGATTGTGATACCAAAAGGCCACTCCCCGAGAGTACTTATACGAAAGGTACCGCAGGAGCTCGAGGACGCAATCCTTTTGCAAATCGTTTTGCAAAAGACCGAATACAGAGCACACAACACATAACGTCTGCGACCATAGAGGACACAGCAACACAACTTTGAATACACAGTACAATATATTTATACCTGACTTATAAATAAGTAAAAATATTTATAATGAAATATAACGCACCGCAATATAATACATATATATTTATCCCCTACTTATGCATATACTTCTATATAATAACTTATGAAATTTAACACGACACAGAAAATATAAACAAATAAATAAGAATGATTTAAAAACAACACTAAATTAATTTCTTAATCAACATTTAATACAACATGAGTTAAATATAATTAAAATCTCCGGCAATACGAAATTTAATAAACAAATAATATTACCAAACTAAAATCTATGAACGGAACTAGAAATAAATTGGCAACATTATACAACAATAACTTCTCAACATAATCCAATCATATGAAAATCAGCAACATATCAATAGTCACTCGAATTACAATAAATAATTGAAACAGTCCACATTTCATAAAACAACTCAACACAATTTACTCAAACCTCAGTACACACTTCATAAAATAAACACAATCCACTCACACTAAATTATCAGTCAGACATAATACAACACCGTACAATCCACCCAAATCATTTTTCAAATATGTACCATTTTTAATTCATACATTACAATTATTCCCACTCAAATATAATACCATTCATACATAAAAGCAAATGCCTACCGAGTCTCCTTCCGAATATCAGTAAGGTTTTTGAAAAAGTAATCAATAGAGCTTTGTCTAGGTGGATTGAGGACAAACATATAGTTCCGGAAACGCTTTCGGTTTCAAGGCGGGACATGATATCTCACATGCTGCGTCTAAACTGGTGTCCGATATCCAATGGAACAAAGGAAAGAAACAGTGCACTGGTGCATGCCTTGTTGACTTGGAGAAGGCCTTCGACACCGTATGGTTAGAGGGTCTTTTCTATAAGCTGACTAGGCTAGGGATCAGTAAACCACTCTTGTACATTCTTTATAATATGCTAACCAACAGACAGTCGTTCATAGACCTTAGTGGCAATAAGACGCATTTTCGTGTTCGGCTTCACAAGTGAAGAAAATAAATAAAGTATACGTTGAAACAAAAAAGCATACACTCGGACGACATCATATTTGGTGTGACGATTCGGACGCCTGGGTTCGATTCCCAATGGGAGACATTGTTTTTTTTTACTGAAATAATAATAATAAGTGAAGTGTAAAAAAAAAAAAAAAAAGAGATCAAACACACGTGATGGATTGTGGAGAGCGGTCCGCTGTTCCAGCGGACCTGCGGACTTATCAGGCGAGGCCTCAAGCGGTTCAAGCCAAACTCCCACGGCTAAGAGAAGGAGGAAGCTTAGGCCAACTTCAAACTTAATCCAACGTCCCTCCCAACCAACTTCCTCTGTAAAACTGCTTGGTGGAGGGAGGGAAGGGAACAGAGCGAATCTGAAGATGAAGAGGAGGAGATGAAGGCCATAAGTAGCAGAATAAAAATGTTACAAGAAAGGGTACTTGCCATCAAAGGAAGGTAAATGATAAGAAGGAAAAGGGAGGAAGAAGAGCAATCCCAGCAACAACAGCAGACGATGATTGCACAAAAGCAGACCCAGCAACAATACCAACAAAAGCGTAAAAAACACCAACAACAACAACAAGAGCAGCCACAACAACGGCATCAGCAAAAACAACAGCAGCCACAAACACGGCAACAGCAAAAACAGCAGCACCAGCAGCTGCAACAACAACAACAACAACAACAACAACAACAACAACAACAACAACAACAGCAGCAGCAACAGAAGAAGAAGGAGAAGGTGCCTCCTATCAACACCTATAAATTAGAGGTAAATGAAACCAAGGACCTGTGTAAGTTGGTCATTGGTAATAATTTTAATATTAAGCGATTGGGGAACGATCGCCATGCCATCCACTGTAATACAGTGGAGGGCTACGCGAAAGTGAAAGGGCTCCTAAAGGAAACGACGACGGAGCACTACTCATTCACACCGAAGTGTGAAAAGCGGCAATCGATGCTGCTGAAGGGGTTGGAATCATGTACTGATCCTGAGGAGATCCTGGCGCTGCTCAAAGAGAAGGAGTGCGAAGGACTCAAGTTTGTGGGGGTAAAGCCATTTACCACAGCTAGAGCCAGGCGGGAGAAACGGAGTTTGCCGTTCTTCCTGGTGCAGCTCAGTCCCGAAAGCCGTCTGGATAGTCTAAGGAGTATTAATGTCCTAGATTACCAGGTGGTTCAGTGGGAAATATTAAAAAGGAGCGAAGGCGTTATACAATGCGTTCGCTGACAGAGATTCAGGCACGCCGCGTCGAACTGCCAAATGCAGCCCCGATGCGTTAAGTGCGCTAAGAACCACAGCTCCGAGGAGTGTGCTCTGGGTAGGGACGGAGCATCCGACAGGACGCAACTCTCGTGCGTGTTATGTGGGAACGTGGGACACACCGAAAACTATCGGGGTTGTCCTAAGTTCGCTGACATCAAAAAACCAGCCGTCACGTCCCAAATTTCCTACGCCCAAATGGCGTCAGGTAGGGGGGCTACGGTACAGCAAGCGACTGTTGCTTCTTCAGCGCCAATGCCGAGAACAACGGAAGCTGCACCTAACATGGCCAGCACATCTTGCTCGCAATCCAAGGGCAGATGGCTCAGCTGCAGCAGCAAGTGCAAGAACAGGCCAAGCGGGTGGATCAGATCTACGCGTTGCTGCCGGGCCTAACGCAACACATGCCGTAATGGGTACGCACATGGCGGAGCAAACTTTGAAGGTCCTTGCGGTGAATGTTAATTCACTGATTAGGATTGAACGAAGAGCCGCGATGTTTAAATTGCTACAAGACCAAACTCCTGATGTGCTTTTCGCTAGCGAACCCAAGCTAACTGATAAGCACAAACTGGAGTACAATAATTACATTGTTAGAGGAAGAAACCGGCCCAGATCCAACCGTGGAGGCGGTGTCGCGATCTTCATTAAAGAAGGTATAAAATTTCACAGAGTGTACAAGAGCGTGTTGCGCAGGTTCCGGGTGCTGGAGGCAGTCGTCGTTTACATCCCGCTCCGCAGTGGAAAGCGGCTGTACTTGGCCTCTGTTTATGCACCTGATACTTCACAATCCACCCTATTCATTACAGAACTCGATATGCTTTTTCGACTTCTGAGGCTGGAATCGGGGGAGAATTATTTTATAATCGGCGGGGATTTCAACGCTAGACACAGAGATTGGGCAAATAATTTGCCAAATACTAGAGGGAACTTACTACTCGATTGGTGGGGTCAACACGATGTCATGTACAGACTCGGTCTTAAAGGGACGGATAACCCGTCGTTTCCCATAGGCGGGTCTTATTTGGATCTACTGCTGTACGACGAACGCATACGACTTACAGGTACGAATTTACAAACGCTAAATTGTCTGCGCACATTCGTGTATGACAGTGACCATTGCGGTTTTAGCACCGAAATTACAGTTCCGAACGAAATTGCGGAATTGGAGGAGTTTGTTCAAAGATATTCTTACAACTACAGTAAAACTCGATTGACATGCTTCTCCGCAACCTTGAGAAGAGCGCTCTCCTCGAACACGCTCCACCCACTCCAATAGGAATTTGTCAAACGAGGAGACCGACAATTACCTAAAACAAATGGACGAGACAATTAAACAAACTATGGACACTAAAATACCGCGGTATCGACGCACGGCTAACGAAGAGCTGTTCCGCAATCCGACTATTGACGCACTGCATCGACAGAAAAGTAGACTTCTGACAAGACTTAAAAACTTGTATAGACAGTTAACTGACCGACAAAACCCGGAGATTAGGACACTGAAGTCATCGATTAAAAATATTCAAACGCTAATAAAAGAGAATTACAGAATTTCTGTAAGTTTGTATTGGAACAACAAGGTTCGGGCTGTAAACACCAGCAACCCGAATATGTTTCCGCAAATAAATAAACTATTTCGGAGAAAAAATCAAAACGACCTTCAGTGTCTTAAAATAGCCCGGACAACAGACAACGAACGGTTACTGACAATAGCAGGTATTGATCTAAATGAGGCCGCTGATGATGACAACTTCTTTGTGATCGAGGATCCACAGGAGAAGGTTGAGACCATAGGGGCGACTTTCCAGGAAGTATACAAGGCCATTGATATCATTGGCCCTAATTATGACCTGCACAGTGGCATCTTGGTGCACGACTTCTGCATTCGAAATGCAATAGGGAACTGGCGATCCGAGGGCTCTGGTTTCACCCGGTTCAGCGAACGAAATAAGGCAAATAATGTCATTTCAAGAGGGTGTCCTACCCCCGTTCATTTCGAAGGAAAAACTCCATGAGATCTTCCACACAATAAGGGCTAGGAAATCAGTGGGGACCGATGGTATTCCGAACACTGTGCTTCGACATCTTCCTCTAGAAGCGGTGGACATTTACACCACCCTGTTTAATAATGCAATTAATAATGCACATTATCCAGCGCATTGGAAAACGGCGGTGGTTCAACCTATCCCCAAAAAGGGAAAGGATATATCCAATCCGGCGAATCTCCGGTGGACTAATCTCCTTCCGAATATCAGTAAGGTTTTTGAGAAGGTAATCAATAGAGCTCTGTCTAGGTGGGTTGAGGACAAACATATAGTTCCGGATAATCAATTCGGTTTTAAGGCGGGACATGATATCTCACATGCCGCGTCTAAACTGGTGTCCGATATCCAATGGAATAAAAGCCAAAACCAATGTACTGGTGCCTGCCTTGTTGACTTGGAGAAGGCCTTCGACACCGTATGATTAGAGGGTCTTTTCTATAAGCTGACTAGGCTGGGTATCAGTAAACCTCTCTAGTACATTCTTTATATTATGCTAACCAACAGACAGTTCATCGTGAAAAATGGTGATGTGACTTCTGTTGGAATATTTCAAATTAAAAATGGTCTTCAGCAAGGCGCGGTTAATTCGCCGATCCTGTTCAACATTTATACAAGCGAATTGATAGGTTCACTTCCCCATACTATTGCATACGCAGACGATGTGATAGCGTACAGAACAGGTTCAAAAATCTAGGTCATTAATACTCTCTTGCAGCGTGACTTTGAAAACATAAGACGATTTTGGGATGACTGGAAGTTGAAAGTCAACTTTCAGAAGTCGGAAACCATTCTCTTTAGGACGCCGTTGTCTAGAGCGTCTAGGGATACCAGAAAAAATTGGAGAAAGTTCTCGATTATTGGACAACACGGACAGCCTCTTGCCTGTCGAAATGTAGTCAGATACCTTGGAATCTGGCTGGATCAGTTTCTGTATTTTGGCAAAAATGTAGATTCTGCTCTGGTCAGAGCTAAAGGTGCTTTGCCCTTACAAAGAGACTGTTTTATAGCAGCCAACTCGATGCGATGGTAAAGGTAATCTGCTACATGGCCCTTATCAGGCCCATGCTTGTATTTGGTTGTCCCGTGTGGTTCAATGTACGAGCAAGCTTAATGGAAAAGATTCGGGTGTTTGAGAGGGGTTGCCTTAGGGCTTGTCTTCGCTTGTACAGAATACCAGAGTCGGAGTACAAGAAATTTTATCCTAATGAGGTCCTTTACAACAGGGCGAACCTAATATGAATGGACAACTTCGTGATTAAGCTGACTCGAAAGCACATTGCAAGAGCAATGACGTCGACGAATAACCTGATATCTGGGGCTTTCTACTCCAATTACCTTTACCACGATCATAGATCAGCGGTGCCGTTAATCTTCCATGTCGCTCGGACAGCTGTGCCTGTTTCCTGCCCCCTTATTCAACGTAAAGGCGAGAAAAAGCCACATTGGTGGACATCAGCATTGTGACTGCGCAGAAATACCTGTAGTTTAAATGTTGCAAGAAGCATAAGAAAAGTGACTGGCTGGGATTCATACAAAGAATCCCTCAAATTATACAAAAAAGAACTGAGGAAGTCAAAGCGACAATCCTGCAGGTCATTCTGTGACAAAATCACGGCTAAGAAAAATCCTCTCTACAAATCCTATGATGCCTATCTGTTTGCAAAAACCGATGGCTCTTGGACAAGTTCAAGTGATGAATCATTCAACCTGCTACTGGACACCCACTTTCCAGGTATCTCCCTGCTCGCAGCCTGGAGCAGCCCAAACAGGTCTACTGCAACCGGTAACTAAATTTATGGTCTGATTACAAGAGACAAACTGCTCTGGGCACAGTATATCTTCAAACCATAAAAGTCTGCTGGTCCGCACGGTATACTACCTGCCGAGCTACAGAGGTCCTCAGATATTATTCTGCCTGCGCTAGAATATATTATGAGGAGCTGTGTAGAACTTATCCACATTCCACTGCATGATTGCATGAGAGAAGTCAACGTGGTATTCATTCCCAAGGCCGGAAAATGTTCTCATGTTGTCCCAAAGGACCTCAGAGCTACAAGTCTATCATCTTTCCTTCTAAAAACTCTAGAACGACTGATTGATATTCATATACTAGTTAAAATTTATCCAAGACTTCGGTCAACGGCTCAATATGCCCACTATGAAGGAAAGTCGGTGGAATCGGCTCTGCACTCTTTGACTAGCCACATCGAATGATCCGTATAATATAAAGAGTACACAATGGTTGCTTTCCTAGACATAGAGGGTGCCTTTAACAACGTCAACACATCCGCAATCACGACTGCGCTGTCAACTTTGCTGATAGACGACTCACTTGGGGAGTTGATCAGCCTCATGCTAAAAAGCAGGATAATCAACTCCAAGCTGGGTGAGACTTCTGATAAAAGATGTGTCAGCTGAGGTATGCCGCAAGGCGGTGTCCTCTGTTTCCTTCTCTGGAACTTTGTAGTTAATGAACTACTGATATACCTGGAAGCGCGTGGTTTCAGAGTGATTGCCTATGCGGATGAAGTTGCTATAGCATCCCAATACCAGTAAAGGACCTTTTCAAGTGAATCTCAATATATTAACATGTGGAGCACATCGCTGTGGATTGGGAATAAACCTCCATAAAACTTTTGCCCCTTTTCCAGGAAATACAAAATTCCAATTATAGACCCTCCTTCAATAAACGGTTAGTTTACTATTTTCCGATATAGCAAGTTTAGTATTTTCCGATATAGCAAAATATCTGGGTCTCATTTTTAACAGGAAACTAAACCGGAAACCTAACATTCAAGAAAGAATCAATAAAGATAGCTATATCCTCCTGCAAAAAAGTCTTTGGGAATAAATGGGGCCGTCAAGCTCGCATAGCCCACTGGATACACACCTCGATCATAAGACCGATAGTTACTTACAGTATGGTCGTCTGGTGGACTGCCCTAGAAAATCCAGTCAACTGAATTAAACTAAGCAGAGTCCAATGAACCGCGTGTTTATGCATAAGCGGAGCCTTGCGGTCTACCCCCTCTGCGGCATTAGACATTCTGATTGACACCCCACGATATTTTCAGCAGGCAAGCAGCTGCGACTGCAGTTATTCGCCTTAAGGCGACTAAACAGTGGACAAATAATTCATTTGGCCACGCCAATATTCTTAATATCATAGGAATCCTCACAGAAAACATCGATTACACCATACTTGAATTTTGGTTTGACAAAAACTTCCATGGAAGCTTCCCCTCTAGATCCTCTAAAACCGATAGCGAAGTTGGTGACGATATTTTCTCAGATAAGCTAAATTTCTTTCCGTCTTCCAAATCACTGTAGTGTGTTCCAGGCGGAAATTTTTGGCGATTAAAGAAGCTCTATCCTGGCTGAAGAAAAACGTGATATCTGCAAAGGATATCCGTATCTTTTCGGATAGTCAGGCCGCTATTAAGTCGCTGGACTCGGTCTCATTAAATTCTAAAACCGCCCTCTCATAGAGATGGCAGAGCAGTTCAACCTTCACCTTTGTTAGGTGCCGGGCCACAGAGACATTCCAGGGAACTGCAGACTACCGGAAAAGAATTGCATAGGTATACCAATCGCTATGTGCAATCTAACATTAAAGCTGGATACCAATAAAAGAACAGACCTTAGGTGGACTGTTTGGCAAACATATCTAGCGACCAAACAGATCATTCCAAAGCTTTACATCAACGAACGAACTACATAGTTAATGGCAATACTTTTCGGCGTTCACCAAATCTCTTTATCAGTAGTTCCATGAACGAACTACACTTCTTTTTCATCATGCATCAAACGCAGGCAGACAGTGACACAGCCACATGGCTCATTCGTTCAGTGTGTGCGTGTGTTGGTTTAAAGAAAAATAGGTTTCGTTAAATTTAACGAAAACCCTCCACCCACACGTCTTGACAGTTGAATGTTCACTCCATTTTGGTATGAATAAAATTCGAATCTATCGAGTGGACACTTTCAGAAGTTGAGTGTGCATAAAAGGTAACTTACTCGTAAATAGAATTATAAATGTAAAATACTTTTTGGAAAGAAGAATACTTTGACGGAATGGAAGAAAACCTTCGAAAAGGAAGAGATTTGGAATGGACGAAGAAAAGTTTATCAACATTTTACAATTTCATTATTGCTTCCTGGCAAAAAGCTAAAATTCAGCCATGAAAATTGAAAAGGAAGTAGCGTTGGAAGCTTTTGGAGAAAAAGTTAAAAAATACCATGTCATTGATTTAAACTCTTCCCAAATCAAACAAAAAATCGAAAATATGAAGGCCCGCGTCAAATCAAACGGGCATACAAATAAGACGGACAATTTTCCAATGATTTTAAAACCTCAAAAGAAGCAGCTGCTGGATTTGATGTATTACAAAAATAATATAGTTTTAAATAAAATACCAGGTATGTATACTTTTACATAAATAATCAATATACAATTATTATGGCTATATACAATTTTATATGCTTTAAAACATTTAATTGAATTTCACGAGCAGAGCAATGCGGTGTACCGGGTATCAGCAAAGGTCCTCATGAAGATGAGTATCTCTAATTTCAGTAACAAGCACTGTGTGTGGCCGTGGCACAAGTGGCAGTATATCGGCTTCCAAATCGGATGGTTCGGTTTTCGAATCCCAGCCTCGCGCGAAAGATATTTTCAGGCAACTTAATTCACATAAGACGAATGGTTGCCTATAATGCAACAACAAGTCTAATTACACAAATAATTTAGTCTCCCCATTAAATTTTGGAGCCCAAAATCTTTCTTTCTCTCTCTGTCCCATTTTCCTAAAAACTTAACACGTGTTCAGGTATTTTAAGTGTAATAATACCAACTTGAGTGTTAAATTCTTTAAAAAAAAAAAAAAAAAGATCATCAAGCAGCATCCCACTGGACTGGATTCCTCAAAGGCGTCATAATCGAAGGTGTTAAATCATAGTCTTCCTCGGCAAGAATAATATCTCCTCCATCCGAATTATGATTACTAATAATAAAAGCAGCTAAATTTCGCCAAATTCTTGAGTCGTGTTCAGATCTTGGCCACATCAACCCTTGTGTAACATTCCTTAGCATTATACGTGGGTTGTTCATTCAGCGAAAAATAACCTTTACGATCCAGGTACTTTTCGCCATGCAGATGAGGCTTTAATATTTCAATATAAACACAGTCTAGAGCGCCAATTGCCCTAGGAAACAATACTTGCAAATATAGGACAACATACTTGCCAAACTGTTTTCGATACAGTGGATCTATGGATCCCAATGTCCCCACCAACTTCAACTTAGAATCCCGGGTCACCAATATATCTTAGGAATATTTTCATCTTTTTGACTCTTGGTATTGCACCACCACAGGTTTCTTCAGCAATATCGGAAAGGAATTGATAGCTTAACCATTCCACATTATGAAACTCGAATCTATACAGGCTCTTGAAATTATCCCCTGTGTTACCGTAACGCCATGGATTATATTTTTTTGATTTTCGCGTTTGCCCGTTTAGAAATATGACAAAATTATTGATAATTCTTTTTCCGTTCACTTTTTTTCGTAAACCATAGCTAACTTGACAAATGGATTTGATAGTCCTCCACTCAAGTTTTCAAACTTCAACTTGAGTGGAAGATTCTATAATAGCAAATTGAGTGGTCCCTTTAACGAAAACACTTGACTCATGAGTGTTCCCTTAGTTTTTTTTCACACCACCCGAATTATCTTCAACAGCTCAAAAATGAGAACATGGTAATTGGCCTTAATATTGATTCATCTGATGTCAACGTGCATTTCGTTGTGTAAGCAAAAGGCAAATCGACGGTGCAACCATTTCCTAAGCAATCATTTACCCTGAGTAAAAAGTATGAAGTATTTCACACATCTAAAAAGCAGAGCTCAAAACATCGTTTAAAATAAAATGTTTTCGGAGCGACAACGGTCGAGAGTTTGTTAGTAAAGCATTCAACGAGTATTTGCCGGAACACGGGATAACACGTCAGCTTACGTTCGAGTATACTCCACAGTAGAACGGTGTGGCTGAAGGAGCCAGTCGGACGCTAGTATACTCTTAGAACAGAATCTCCCAGATAGCTTGTGGCTCAGGCCATTAAAACGGCTGTTTACCTGTGGCTTAGTTTACCAGAATTTTAAGTAATGTTTCCCCATTCGAAATTTGAACGTGATCGAAACCCAGTGTCGCACAACCTGCGAAAGGTCGAAAACTTATTTCCATAGGATACTCAGAGGAATGTAAAGGATACCGATTATTCGATCTTAAAACAAGCCAAATTGAAAAGAGTGATGCTAAAATTTTTGAAAACAATGTGCAAAACGGTTTTATTGATATAAAAGATTTTCTACTTACAGAAGATGATAAGGTTGCTAAAACCAAAAGGCAACAAGATCAAACAAATGAAGATGCCGCGAACTATTCACCTGACTATCCCCAGCCAAAAATATTATTTATTTCTCAATAATATTTTATTTGCCCTTATTAATAACAAAATAATAAAAAAAACTAACCAAATCAATTGTGATAAGTGATTTAAAACCAGTTTTATATAAACATAACATTACTATAATATATTTTCATTATGTATAAGTAATTAGATACGTATTTTTTCTCTTTTCTTAAAGTTCAGAGTATACTAATCACCAGTTATTTTCTATATTTTAATATATTTTGCATAACAATTGCTATTAAATCATAAATTTATCTAAGTTTTCTGTTATAATTTTCAAAAAAAAAGAACTTGTAGATATGCAAAGAGTGAAGAAAATATTAGGAAAAGTGCATTTTATAAAAGATACTCGTATCCTAAGTTTAGATATCATACAAAATTACCCGGTGTGATATTTTATTTTTCCCTTTCAAAATCCATTGAACTTAGGAAGGTATACAAGGAGAATGAAAATTTGACTATCTGAGTAAAAAGTCATAAAATGAAATACATATTGTTCTCTTAAAATTATTATTAAACTTACTGCAACAAAAGTCTTCAAAGTAATTGGTAAAATTTTTCCAGCAGAAATCACTAATGCCTTCTGTGACCTGAACATAAAAAACAAGCAAATTCGGCGAAACGTCAAATTTTGTTCGATCCAATTTATTTGAAAAATTGCTTGTGGTAAGCGTTCGCTTTCTGCTACCAGATTTGTTACAGTATAACAGATTGGTAAAATTTCTGAAAAAACGCCCAATGTAAATAGAGCTGATCCCATCAGTGAAGACCTAGTGCCAAAGATTGTGATATTCATAAGGCTAATGCCTAAAGCTAAAGCTGAGAACATGAATTGAACAAACGTTGTTCGAGATAACAAAGGTGATATTATTTCAATAATCCTGGAAAAGAAAAGAAAAGACAAATATGATAGTTAGAATTTTTATTAAACCACTAGAGAGCTTTGCCTACACCAAACAAATTTCAGATGAAGGAACATTTTTTTATATTATATAGAGAGAAAAATATTGTACTTCAAATAACAAATACTTAAGTTTCGAATTAAATTGAAATATGTATACTCATAGCAACTGATAGGTAATATAAATTTTAATATAAAAATATCACATAATATTGTTATTAATTTAAAAGTTAAATTATGAATTAAATTAATAAATTAAATTAATTAATTAAATTAATTAAATAAAAAAAAAATCAAAATATGTTACTTTATTGATAAAAATACATGTTCCAACAAGCTTTGGAATGTGACCCCATTCAAAGGGCTGGCTAAGCTGGTGTAAAAGTAAAACACCTTCTCAATCCAATTTTACAGTTTACTAGTATATCCCAAGATATGAATTGTTTTAAAAGTGTGATGATTTCATCAACTTTTAATGGTTTTCAAAGCAAAAGAGCTGTCAGATTCAAATACAAAAGTACTGTATATAACAAGAACCTGCGGAAACCCTTGTTATTACATAAGA
Organism: Volucella bombylans; assembly: GCA_949129095.1. NCBI lineage: Eukaryota > Metazoa > Arthropoda > Insecta > Diptera > Syrphidae > Volucella > Volucella bombylans. The sequence continues at coordinate 110,027 of CASBSA010000033.1, forward strand.
TGTCCTTTGTTGTCCCTTGTTATTATTATTTCTATTCTATTCATTCTATTTTTGCAGGCAATTTTTAACAAGTAAGCTACATATTTTAATGGAAATAAAACATAATTTCTATAAACTTACGAAATTATGTTCTTATGATCTTGAATGCATTGTATCAATTCAATTAAATTTTGTTTACGTGTATGTGTGTAGCTCGAATTCTTTCCAATCCTTTCAATTCTCATAATAAGCAACTTCATATGTGTATGCACCATCCCAATGTAGATAACTCCATAACTATCACTCATTGTACATTGAAACACCGATATATTGACTAAAACATATTCTAGTATGGCTACAATTATGTAGTTTCGCAATGATTCACGCCAATCAAAAAATGGTATGTAAAGTAAGTATGGCAATTTCCTATTTAAAATGGCTCCAAAAGTCACACTCGAAGTATATGCCAAGTACAAGGAAATGTATAGAACTAAAATTTGCTGCCCAATCTTAATGTATTTGTTGACTTCAAGAATCTCTTCAGGATGTTCCAATCGACGGTCGAGCTTCTTAAGGATGCCTGCTATTTGATGCAAGTGTTTGTGCGCAGAAATTATTATTACAGTTTTTATTGTACACATACTTATGACAATGGCGAGTTGCAGGGATCCGAAGAATTGGCCAATTTCAATTTTTTCAGAAGAGTCGAAGAACTTAATTGCAACAGCGATTGGAAACATCAAATTAATTAAGATGTTGATAAGGAGATAGTGTTTCTTTTGTGTGAACATTCCCAAAAGTCGATATATAATTAATATATATTTAAGACTCTCAATAGATTTTGGCTTGGCAGAATGGCTCGGCATTGATAATTGTGATTTTACTTTAAAAAATGTCATCGAAATAATATCTTTAAAAGAATGCTCAGTATTTTATCAAAAATTTGTTTTTTATACTAGTGCTCGCACGTACACATGCAATCAATTTCACAATTAGTTAAGCATAAATTAAGTTAATACCGTCAACAAATATTAGCGTTATATGTACATATGTGTAAATATGTGTATGTTGGTTTTTGCTTTTTTACTATGAGCAATAAATGCAACGACTTCCAGTGGTGCAAAGAAAGGTCGTAAATGCACTGGTGCGCCAGCAGAAGTTAAAGGGAGAGAATTATGACTGGACGATTTCCATTTCGATATTTATATCAATACAAAAATAGGAGGGGTTGTTTTATACCAATCAGCTGCCTTTGATCCATGTAGATAATATGGCAAATAATCGATGGACAACTCTGTATAAGGTTTAAGGCCTCGCAAATTAGCGCTATGAAAATCCAATAAATACGCATATATTTTAATATGTACATATGTTTACACAACCACTTATAAAGAGTGGTGCAAGATATGTATATATATGTGCATGGGCATAGATTTGCACATGAAAAAAATTGACAAGATATGAGTATATATTACATGGAAAAAAGAATAAAAATAAAACGAAATGCGAAAGGAATTTATTGGTTACTAATTATATTCATTTCTCAGGTTAATAGAGTTCAGAATATATTTATTTGCCTTGACTTAAAATTACGAACTTCTACCGCTAGCATCGAACTTGTCGAGCTGTTGAGGCTAAGTAGGGTCAATGAATCTCGAGAAGAAATTCTCCAGACGAGTCCTGAAAGGTTGCTCCCTCCTCCACCTACCAAGCCTCTCCCTTTTTCCACTGGGCTGGATCCAGGTGTCATACGACCCGTGCCGAAGATCAACCTGGCTGAGAGCCCAGCATCTCCAAAAATAGCTCAGTCGCGAACGGAGTATCCGGATATCTGGTGACCTCCCGATTAGCTGGCCTTATCTGTATACAGCGGATCTCTGGATAGACCACCCTTTTTCCGCTACACGTGGGACCATATTATGGACAATACCTCAAACAAAACAAAACCTGAGGCCGGTACTCCTTTAATACCGGCTCCTGCATTGTCGGTAGGAGGTAATACTGTGGCAGACCATGGTGCACCATCCTCCAAAGACAAGCGGATCTTGGAGTGTCGATATCCTTTCCATAAATGGATAGTGACGATACCAATCTATCTGAGGTGACAATCAAGCCGTCAGTCTCCTCTTCTGACACCCTGTCGGAAATGGAAATCTATGACGAAAGAAAAAGAGGTCATATACTATCAAAGGATGAAGATGAGATCTTGGGCACATCTTCAGAATCAGGGGACCTCGACAGCACCGTGGTGGAGGCTACTCTGGAAGACTGTAGCAATGATACGGTTTCTCCAGATTAATCTACATCACTCAAAAAAGGTTTCAGCTGCACTCACTCTGCGTCTTTTGAAAACGCGGAAGACATTATCCTAATTCAAGAACCAGAGGGCGTGGTTCGTGGGCTGAAGACACCCGCATACGCTCCGCTCTATACAAGAGACAAAGGTAAGATCAGAACTTGTATATTAGTGAAACGTACCCTTAATGTATTTTTACTTACTAACCTCAGCGACCACGATTTAACCGTTACCATACTAGAGACTGCCAAAGGCTCCTACTGGCTGGCATCGGCTTACCTTGGCCACGACCATGTGGACCCTCTCCCTACTGATAACCTAGAAAGGGTGGTACTGGAAGCTGGAAGGCAAAGAACTGGCCCCATCATCGGATGCGATGCTAACGCACATCACACGGTATGAGGCAGTACCTACATCAATGATAGAGGTGAGTCACTTTTTGATTATATTTTAAGTACTAACCTCCTTATTTGCAACATTGGCAATGAGACCACTTTTATAACTAGAAACCGACAAAAAGTGCTAGATATCACCCTTGTCTTCGACAGCATAACACAAAGGCTAACGAACTCGATGGTATCGTCTGAACACTCCTTTTCAGACCACAGATACATCCAATTCAGCCTGAGTGGTGAAACTGATTGTCCAAAATACAGAGGAATACTACCAGAAACGCTATTCTCTAAACTATTAAGTCCCCCGCGTGACACCAATGAGCTTGACATGAAAGTCAATGAATTTACTCTGGCTCTCAATCAGGCTATGGCCGCTTCCTGCCCTCTTAGGCAAGAAAAAGCCACATTGGTGTACAGCAGCACTGAGAATGCTCAGAAACACTAGTAGAAAAGACTTTTCAACGTAGCAAAAAGCACAAGAAAAATGACAATCTTGGAGGTCATTCCATGACAAAATCACAGAAACGTCTGAGCAATCGCGGCTAAAAAAAACAGCCAAAAACAGTAACAGCCCAAACAGGGCTACTGCAACCGGGAACTACGAGTAACTTCATGGTCTGATTACAAGAGACAAACTACTCTGGGCGCTACATAGCTTCAAAGCATACAAGTCTGCTGGTCCGCACGGTATAATACCTGCCGCGCTATAGAGGTCCTCAGATATTATTCTAGAATATATTATGAGGAGCTGTATAGAACTTATCCACATTCCACTGTCATGGAGAGAAGTCAATGTAGTATTCCTTCCCAAGGCCGGACAATGTTCTCATGTTGTCCCAAAGGACCTCAGATCTATAAGTCTATCATCTTTCCTTCTGAAAACTCTAGAACGACTGATTGATATCCATATACTAGCTAAAATTGATCCAAGACTTCTGTCAACGGCTCAACATGCCTATTATGAAGGAAAGTCGGTGGAAATGGCTCTGCACTCTTTGACTAGCCACATCGAACAATCCCTATAATATAAAGAGTACACAATGGTTGCTTTCCTGGACATAGAGGGCGCCTTTAACAACGTCAACACATCCGCAATCACGACTGAGTTGTCAACTCTGCAGGTAGACGACTCACTTGGGGAGTTGATCAGCCTCGTGCTAAAAAACCGGATAATCAACTCCAAACTGGGTGAGACTTCTGCTAAAAGATGTGTCAGCTGAGGTATGCCGCACGGCGGTGTCCTCCGTCTCCTTCTCTGGAACTTAGTAGTTAATGAACTACTGATATACCTGGAAGCGGGTGGTAGCAGGGTGATTGCCTATGCGGATGACATTGCTATAGATGTCTCAGGTAAGCATCTCAATACAATTAAAGGATTCCTTCAAGTAAATCTCAATAGATTAACCCGCTGGGCTGATCGCTGTGGATTGGGAATAAACCCCCATAAAACTGATCTCGTCCTCTTTTCTAGAAAATACAAAGTTCCAATTATAGACCCTCCTTCAATAAACGGTACTATGTTACTATTTTTCGATACAGCAAAATATCTGGGTTATATTTTTGATAGGAAACTAAACTGGAAACCTAACATTCAAGAAAGAGTCAATAAAGCTAAAATAGATTTATTCTCTTGCAAAAAAAGCCATTGGGAATAAATGGGGCCGTCAAGCTAGTATAACCTACTGGCTATACATATCGGTCATAAGACCGATACTTACGAGTACTTACGGGATGGTCGTCTGGTGGACGGGCTTAGAAAATGCATAAGAGGTCTACGCCCTCTGCGGCATTAGACATTCTTTTTCACTTGACACCCCTCGATATTTTCCACAGGCAAGTAGCTCCACTGCAGTTATTCGCCTTAAAGCGACTGAACAGTGGACAAATAATTCATTTGACCACGCCAACATTCTTAATACCTTAGGAATCCTCACAGAGAACATCGATTACACCATACCTGAATTTTGGTTTGACAAAAACTTTCATGGAAGCTTCCCCTCTAGATCCTTCTGGGAAGAAGATGCTTTCATGTAGGACAAGTCAATCCATCTCTACACAGATGGATCTAAAACCGATAGCAGAGTTGGTGGCAATATTTTCTCAGATAAACTAAATGTCTTTTCGTCTTCCAAATCACTGTAGCGTGTTCCAGGCCGAAATTTTTGGCGATTAAAGAAGCTCTATCCTGGCTGAAGAAAAACGTGATATTTGCAAAGGATATCCGTATCTTTTCGGATAGTCAGGCCGCTATTAAGTCGCTGGACTCGGTCTCATTAAATTCTAAAACCGCCCTCTCATAGAGATGGCAGAGCAGTTCAACCTTGACCTTTGTTGGGTGCCGGGCCACAGAGACATTTCAGGGAACTGCAGACTACCGGAAAAGGGTTGCATAGGTATACCAATCTAACATTAAAGCTGGATACCAATAAAAGAACAGACCTTAGGTGGACTGTTGGGCAAACATATCTAGCGACCAAACAGATCATTCCAAAGTTCTACATCATTATACATCAACATCTCAGCGCCATAATAGGTGTCATCACTATAAACTGCCTCATAGGCAAGCACGCAAGAAGGCTTGGCGCTTTTACAAATGATTTCTGTAGAAGCTGCATGGACGGGGAAGAGAAAGATATAATCATCCTCCTACTCTCCCAGAGAAGACAGTTTCATCCTTTCTTCTACAACGACCTAAACGATCTAGAAAATATAGACGATAACAGTCTCCTACGATTTATCATAAGCTCAAACTGGTTCCATTAGTAAGAGCATGACAGATCCACGTGGAACAACTGGGTCGGTATTTCCAAAAACTCTTACCTACCTACCTACCTACCTAGAATTACGAACAATTAAAGCTTAAATCTCTGGAGACTAAGACTTAAAATTATTTTGCTTTCACCTATGCAGGCGGATAACAACAAACGATATTTTTCTCATCATTAATTTTTTTAACCCCAATAGGATGCAGAAATTTGTGGATTATTACCTTCGGCTGAATTTCGTAGAAAAGACCAAAAAGTCGACGAATTACCACCGAAATGCTAGATAGAATGATTAAAAGCATTTTCTCTATTTCATGCAAAAAGAAGTATATATATGAGAAATACGACCAATGACATAGTTTACGTCGGGAAAGGGAAAAGTGAGTACGGCTGGGACATGAATTTGGAGTCCCTTGTGATGGAATGAGTTTCGGCACGTTATCGAAGCCTAGCTAGAACTCGTCGGATTAAGGGGGATCGTTCACTCCACATGACCTCACAAAGAAATAAATAAAACGTGCCTTACTATCTTACCGCATTATTTAAATAATGGCAGAATGAGATGTTATCACTGCCTTGGATTGTCCCTCTAGCATCTTATAAAAGAGCTCCTCACCATGGTCATTCCCTTATAGAGATTTCTTAGGAATAACCCCCTATTTCCACATATCTTTTCTCTTTTACTTCAACCTACGTTTAGTTCAATCTACCCACATACATATGTTCTCTTCAGATTTATCTATCATCATTATCATATCTAAACAAATTTATTAATACTGAAAAATCAAATTTAATACTCTCATATTTAGGACTTAATTCAACTTGAATCAAATTATTCAAAAAGAGCTTAATCATACAAATTTAAATTCAAATGGTGATACATATAAGCTTTGTTCAGTGAGAAAAAACTAGAACAGAATAGCATAGATTTGTGAAAAACGTCAAATCAAATGAGAACAGAAAAGTACAGCACAGCTGATTTTGAAATTTTTCACAATTGTGTTCTACATCGAATGTAGGTGCAAGATTTTCTGTTCTGAACATATTGGAACAGCCTCACTGAACACAGATTAGAACAAATCCGGACAGAACTTTTTCTAACTGAACAGGAAAGTTTGTACTTTTCTATTCGGAACAGTCCGGAACAGCCTCACTGAACAAAGCTATAAAGTTCTTGAAAACGTGTGAATAAATAAAAATGTAACATAACTTGAATTTGTTCTCCTCAGTAATTGTTGTGCGAACAAAAACCGGAACTTTTACAGAGCTTCTACTAAATTGATTAAGTTACATTCAGATGAACTTTATGCATGAAAATAATCTAATATTAATTTGCATGTATGTAACATACATATATATTCGATCTGTGATAATAAATTTACTGTGATAATGATACTGACTGTGATATTTACAAAAATTATTTTAAGATAGGCTTTAGAAGTTTTAAGCAATACAAATGACTTATTAAACAAATATTAAACAATCTCGTATTAAAGAGCGAAAACTGTAAGCTCTCTGATGCTCTGCTCCTCATGGTAGCTATTGCTGAGGACCTTCAAATCTGTATATTTTTTTTTATTAAGTAGCGAGCGCTCAAGGGGTTAAGGTACCCTTAAATGTTTCCACACAGCGCGCGAGTTACGGTTACTACCAACACCCCACACACCCTCTAGGCCCACTTAATACCAAACAACCAGCAACGTCAGTAGAACATATTATGCTGACCAAACAAATCAGCAGTAGAACATATTATGCTGACCAAACAAATCAGCAACGCCATCAGTACCCAAGGTCAGCTACCCACTCAACCCACCAGCAGCAGCGAACAACAACAATAATAACACCAGCCAAAACTGCATAACTGCAATCATAAACCAATATGTAATTGTAGGATAGGCGAGCGAGTCAAATGAAACAACTTGAGAGGAGATGTGCTACTTCCGACAGTTTATTGAGAAGAAGGAAAATTGACATGACGGGTTGTATTTATACTTTCATATGAAGCGGTACGCTTATGTAAAAGAAATGAGAAAGTGTGAGCATCATACGATATGACAATAGTTTCTTATGACAATAGTTTCTTACTTTCGGTTAACATTTACTTCTGACAATCTTAAGTATGTGTTATACGAGAACACTTACAGTAGTGTACAAAAAAATGCCTACAACTCGGCCATTCTGACCGCATAATCGACCCGATTACAATATCTTTTCTATACATAATTTTCATAAAACTTTTTTTCTTAAGATACATTACATTTTGTTTAATACATATTTTACAATAATCTTCTTTACCTAAGAGTAATTTCTTATTGAAACTTTAAAGGTAAACATTTAGTTGATATTTTTTATATTACAAATGATTGTTGATACATATGAAAAGTTATATAACTATTACATTGAAAACAATTAATCGTTCTTACTGAATTTGTCATCTCATGAATTTTTTGAAATTTAGAAATTTTAAGTCGAATATCTTTGAAATACAAAACAAATAAAGTTAAGATACATTATTAATTATATCGTTTCAAACATTGAAAGAAATATCCATCGACATTTTGGCAGGTACAAACAAATATATATATATTTTTTTTTAATTAAACAGCTGTTCTTTCAGGTGATCGTTATTCAAATGTGATTGTTGTCGTCAGTTCTATAAGTATTATTTATTCCTTTGTCGTTTTCACCAGTCTTTAAATCAGCTTCTGGCATCGCATATAACCTCATATTGTTCGGAGAACATACACCTTTGTATGGCAATCTTGTTAATTGCAATCCGTCAATATCACCTATAACATACCTGTCATTCCTCAAGACCTTTTTCACCTCGTATGGCCCCCGAAACTTGGCCAAAAGTTTTTTGCCTACGCCTTGTGTTGTATCTACGTTTTTGATCATCACATAGTCTCCTGGTTTATAAGCTGTTGGATTTTTATGACGGCTATCATAATATCTTTTATTCTTCAGTTGCTCTTTCTCAATTTTTCCCTGAGCTTCTTCCCTAATTTTATCTAGACTAACTTCTTCAGAATCAACGTTGTTCGCTAAAAACTCTTTCACCTTGTCGCAGAATTTTCCCTTCTGATCACTACCAAATAGCAAACTACTGGGTGTAAAACCTGTGCTACGATTCACACTGTTGTTTATAGCAAACTCAACTTTTATTAAGTTTTTGTCCCAATTACTTGTGGTAAACGACTCGCATTGTTTTGCAAGCATTGGTGTTATCACTCTATTCAGCCGCTCAACGTGACCATTAGATTGCGGTGAGTGGGTTGCTACCTTGACGTGCTGTATGTTGTTGTCCTTTAAAAACTCTGCAAACTCGTTTGACGTGTAACAAGATCCACGGTCAGAAACTATTCGGTTAGGTCTAGAGTAATTTGCGAAATAGGTTTTCAAACATTCTATAGCTTCCTTACTCGAAGTGGTTTTAGTTGGATACAGCTTGGAAAATCTGGCGAAACCGTCTACAAGCACTACAACGCTTTTTGTTGCAATGAGATGAAGGAAAAGGGCCTAGATGGTCGACATGAAGCGTATCGAATGGGATCTTTCCTTTTGGAATTGGATGTAAGATTCCTTCTGATTTACCAGAGTCCGGTGAAAAATAAATGCATTTAAGACTTTTCTAATCTTCTCCTTCATGTTTGGAAACCAATAAGTCCCGGATAAATGTTCAAAGCATTTGTCTACACCCAGATGACAAAGTGACTCATGATGAGTTCTAACAACCTGATCTTCCATGTTAAATGGGACATAAAAAACAATCTTGCCTTTAACTTTTCGATAAATTAGTCCATCAACCATTTCATAGTATGGACTTTCGGAAGTACTCAACCCTTCCGCAATTGCAACTATCTTTGGATAATGTTTTTGTGCGGCGGCTAGAACAAATTCAAACGATTCGTCCTCCACATACAAAATGTTGAAAGATCGACTTAAAGAATCAACGTGTGACATCCGATCGCTTTTCCTGTGCTCAACTGAATAATCATAGGATTGTAACTCCAACGCCCATCTTGATATTCGCGGATTCAATGTTTTTTTGTTAAGCGTCAGGACAAGAGCTTGGCATACCGTGACGATCTTAAATGGAATACCTAGTAAATATGTACGAAACCGCCTCAAAGCATAGACTATGGATAAGGTCTCAAGTTCATAGCTATGGAATTTATTTTCAGCTTCACTAGCTCGCTTCGAGAAATAAAACACCGGATGAAACTTGGCATTGCTCTGTTTCTGCAGTAGGACTGCACCAAATCCATGCGAGCTGGCATCGCAGTGGAGTTCTGTTGGATTATTAGGGCTATAAATTGATAGAACAGGTGCTGAAATCAATTTGGTTTTCAACAAATTAAAGACTTCTATTTCCTTAAGACCAAATGTGAACGGAGTGTCTTTCTTCAATAAATCATACAGAGGCTTTGCGATGTTAGCAAATTGGTGTATAAACTTCCTAAAGTAGGAGCAAAGTCCAAGGAAGCTATGGATGTCTTTAGTTGAAGTAGGTAGCGGAAAGTTCTTAATAGCCGAAAGATTAACCTCATTCGGACTAATACCGGCTTCGTTTATTTTATAGCCCAAGTACGTGATCTCACTTTTTAAAAAAACACACTTGTTTAATCGAAGGTTTAAGCCTTTGCTAACGACGATACTAATTACTTCCTTAAGAATATCTAGGTGTTCTTCTAAAGTTTCCGTCGCTATAAGAAGGTCATCTAAATAAGTCAAGATCTTCGATTGCAATATCAATTTACCAAATATGTGCTTTATATAACGCTCGAAAACAGACGGAGCGTTCTTAAGCCCAAACGGCATTTTGGTAAATTCATACTGTCCATTCGGTGTAATGAACGACGTGAATTTCATTGACTCTTCCTCAAGTGGCACATGGTAAAAACCGTTTTTTAAATCCAACGTGGTGTAATATTTCTTATCTTTTAACCGGTCTATGTTATCCTCGATTAAAGGCAGGGGATAGTTATCGCGAAGAGTAATTTTGTTAAGCTCCCTGAAGTCTACGCATAGCCTAAGCTCCTTATTTTTCTTCTCGACGAGAACAATAGGTGAAGCATATTCTGAATTAGACTCACGTATTATACCTTGGCTTAATAAATCATTAAGAATCTTCTCTAACTCGATTTTATGCGAATATGGCAACCTTCGCAGTGAACTATGAAATGGAGCATCCTTACACAACACTATCTTCATTTTGAACTGACTCTCTACAGGAATATGTTTTCTAACAGATTCACAAAAAGCTGGTTTGACTATTCTTTTCACACTTTCTTGAATATTTATTGGAATGTTTGGATTTACTTTTATATCAAAATCGTTGTTTTCATAAACATTAATGTTCAAAATTTGTTCTACAAACAAAGATTCTTCACAAGACGTACTTACATAATCAACTTGCGAACTGCGAAACTGACTTAAAGATGATGACGACAAATCCTTTCCATTTGCAAGCGTTTCTGCAGAACTACTTGATGACGGCAACAATGAACCTGAAGAACGATTACACCTGTCGCTGCTTGTCACTGGCAAAATACGATCTTGTTTTTCATCACTCTTGTCTGCTTTCTTTAAAACCATGCCAATCCTGTCGATGAAATTTCTCCCCAAAACGATTGGATAACTCATTGACTGATTTTTCAGTACAAGTAAACATAAATTAGTTTTATTGTTATCAAAAAAATATACGTGAATTGACACTTCCCAACACTTGAAGTGGGCTGTTGTTTACTCCACTGTATGTATGACTGTCTTCATCCAATGGTGAAATCATAGTCTGCGGCAGGAACTTTTCTTGCACAAAGCTTATCGGACTCCCTGAGTCCAAGAGCGACGTCAAAGTACACGCACATTCGGAATGTCCATCGGTGAATATGTAGGAAATTTCTTTTTCAAAATGATTAGAAATTGGGCTACACTTTGGCATGATGCGACCGGTACTGCGCTTAGACACGTTGTTGATGTTTTCTGCATGGATGTTGTTTACATTTAAAACGTCTTCGTTGTTATCAGCGCTGCTTAGCTGTGGGTGATGACTGCTGTTGTTGCTTTCACTGACAATCAAAACTGGTTTATTGCTGGAGCAATTTTTGGCTATGTGCCCACGAACACCACATTTAAAACACGTGAACTCTTTTTTTGCACATGACACATTGGCGGGTGCATTACTGGTGTATTCTTTTTTCTTGAATGCATTATTCTTTTGATTATTTCGGCTGCTGTTGTGAAACTGGGATGTGCTTGATTTAAGCGGGAAATGATCGCGACTGTTGAGTTTGTACTTTTCGTATTTTCTTAGTGCTATTTTTAGCTGATCGATGTTGTTTGCGTTATACAGCATGCTCTTATTGAGTTCGGAATCTGGAATGCCCTTGATTATAAATTGAATCAAATCTTCTTCTTCTATGGGGTTATGGGATGCGATTTCCTGCATGCTGAGCACATATTGCTGCAATGTCTCCTCACGCCGTCTTTTCCTTGCACTTAGCTCACTAAAAATATCCGCTTTCGTAACAGTGCGCTTAAACTCACCCAAAAGTGCATCTCTGAGATCTGTCCAATTTCGTATTTTCAAAGATCTTACGAAAAGCCTTGCTGTTCCACCAAGGAGCCTCTTTCCGAAAATGAACTTGGTTCGATCGTTGAGTTGAAGGCTTTCGGCGTTCTCCTCGAACTGTTCTACCCAATGAACAATGGGAAAGTTGTCATCCCCAGTAAATGGACACAAAAAGTCTTCCATGTCCTTGAAGTTTTGCGAAACATGTGATCTCTGACTGTGATTTTCTTCATTATCCTCCATTTGCAGCTCTTTCAGTCGTCGCTTCAGTGAAATGATTTCCTCCCTCTTTCTGCATGCTTCTCGTAGCTTATTAAGCTCCTCATCAACGTCGTTGCGTAGTGCATGTACAGGTGATTCGTACCGCGTTTCTTCCTCTGACTCGTGTTCGGTGGATGAATCTGCGTTATTTTGCTCACCATCGGCCATAAAATCCTGCGCGAGTTTTTCCAGATTCTCGTCCGTATAGGATTCGACTGCTTTTTCGACCCGTAGTTTTAACACCGCTTTAGTTCCATCAGTTTTCAAACCCAGCGATCGTAAAATATTTTTTAGGATGGGTACCGTCGCTTTTCAACTAATTGTTTAAACAATTCTGACATTTTTGAAGCACTAAAACAAATACTTTGAACTCAGATAAAGTTAAACGGTATCCCACTTCTGAATTTTGTAGGATAGGCGAGCGAGTCAAATGAAACAACTTGAGAGGAGATGTGCTACTTACGACAGTTTATTGAGAAGAAGGAAAATTGACATGACGGGTTGTATTTATACTTTCATATGAAGCGGTACGCTTATGTAAAAGAAATGAGAAAGTGTGAGCATCATACGATATGACAATAGTTTCTTATGACAATAGTTTCTTACTTTCGGTTAACATTTACTTCTGACAATCTTAAGTATGTGTTATACGGGAACACTTACAGTAGTGTACAAAAAAATGCCTACATAATTGAACCCAAATAATTGTACAGGTGAGAGCATGAACTTGCTGAATAACCGTCTACTTGGCTTCCGGCCGATATTCAAGTTCATGTGATCACACTACAGCATAGGTTAGGTGTTAAGCCAACATTTGTAATAATTCAATTAATAAATGTCATTTGTAAAGTGAAGTTCTGCTTTTTTTTATCTAAGCTTAACGCTTAGACTTTAACTCGCGCGAAGGAAAATTAGGGAAGGAAGAAGGATAGGTACCGATGTACGTTGGTTTTAAATATCTGAATATTATAATGACTAGGAAATAGAGAGCTCGGCAGGGCATTCTAGAAGCGAGTTGTTCGGCTCTGGAATGTGTCACGATATTTCAGAGTACGTCCGAAAGTCGGCTGATGACCATTCATAGCGAGACGGGTGTTACGGTTAAAGGTGTGAAGGGGCGAAATGATACTGGCGATTTCAATGGATCACTGATGGTGGTAATAGCGACAAAACAAAGTGAGACACGAGACATTTCGTCAGTGTTCGAGAGTGTCCATTGACTGAGTGATGTTAGCATCACCAATGAGTTTTATCGCACTGTTTTGAATCTTATCTAGCAGGTGCAGAGATGTTTTAGGCGCACCTGACCAGATGTGTGCATTGTACTCCAATTTTGAACTAATGAATGCCTTATATATCGAGGCCAGTTCAGAAGGGGAAAAGTATTTCTTACATCGTTTGAGGAAACCTAGACATTTCGCAGCATTTTTGGCGACATCGTATATGTGGTCATTCCAACGTAAGTTGTCATTGACACACATACCGAGAGTGGAAAGTTTTTTAGTTTCGACGATGCAAGTGCCATTCATGGTTAATGACTGGGTGTTTAAATTTCGCTTTAATGACAGCATTCTGTTTTTGAAGCACAGTAAATCCCACGTTGAAGGCGTGACGATACTTGATCTTATTGAAACTTATGTTAGCGATAAGTGATCGCCTGCTGGAATTAAATTAATGTGATAGCAAAGTTGGTACCAGTTTCTTCAATACTGATTTGGATATCTTCGGCAATCGTGTCGGTCCGAGGAGGTAGGGACTTTATACTTTTTATATGTTGTTTAAAATGTTAAATGAGTATTAAAATAAACGTAAACTTTATGAACACGAGTATTGTATGTTGTGGTTTTAGAAAACCATATTTGCTAATAATTTGGCCATACTCAAGCGACTTAAATTTACTTTGCTGTCCACCACCTTTCTTCAGCGCGGCCAAAATCCAAGAGAGATCAGTCGATCGCGGCAACCAGACATAACGCCGAAGATTCATGTTAAATCATTGCGCCTTGCAGCTTAGTATTACTGCCAACATAGTTCAGGGTCATTTTAATTGGTAAAACCAAGTACAGGATGTTAATACTTTGAATCTTTGGGATAAGACATAGAAAAACGGATTTTATTAATTCATCTATCCTAATTATTTTGCGATGACCATTACATGTGCCAAACCTACTCGAAGAACTAAGATCCGAAAGACTGGGGACTGGGGGCCACTCTTCCTTTGGAGTGGCCAAATTGATTATCTTGAAAGGTAAAGCAGTAGCTTGGATCTATCTCAAAATATTAATAGTATAATTGTTCATGAAGGCATGTGTGTTCTTGGCATAGATTTCGTGCTTCAGCAGAACCACATTCCAACACAAAAGGTCTATATTGAGACTGAGTACTTAACTGAGAAAGGTAAGAATATAATGCAGCTGCCAACCCTTCAATAGAGAAATTATGGACCTTACTCAGAATAAAGATTTCGGAGAGAAAACTAGAAACCATCAACTATCTAAAGAATTGCATTAACGAGTTATGCACTAAACATAATCGTTCGTGTCAATGAAATGCGGCTATTAAATATTACACTTTCAAACAAGAAAATATTTGTTAATTCATATTTACTTTTATCAACCCAGTTGTTAAAAAAACTTCGGACAAAAGGGAGCAATCCGTTTCTGCTAGCTTTGTAAGTCTAGTTGAATAAGATAGCAATTAAGAAAAAGATTATATCAAATCTTTAGCAATGACGAAAAATAATATTTATACAATTTTGATTCTGGTGGAATGAGAACAGTTCTATAGACGTGCTTTTTGTTGCTCCGGTTATTTTGTCTAAATTTTCCTATAAAATTTGTCCTAGTAGCTTCTTCAAAAGTTTGACCTGTTCCGGCTAGAAAACTCTTTTGAATATAATTAATTATATCTAAGCATTTCCATTGCTAACATATACACCCTTGACTTTGGTTTGTTTACATATAACGTAACTGCACAATCACAATGTCAGACAGTGTAAAAAAAAAAACATCCGAATTTGCAGTGTATTCGAATAAACATACCAATGCATCCTCACTAATACCAACCAGCTCCCCTTCGTTAAAATATCCAAACACGATTGACAGTGACTTATGGAAACGAATTGGCGAACGTCTGAAAAGAGAAAGTGAGTCCATTTCCAAAATCAACATTTTAATTTCCGAATCCGAAGAACTAATAAATAGCTCACTTTCCCATGCAAAAATAACAATATCAACAGACGACGCTGAGCTGTCAAACGCTATGTCCAATATTGGTAAACTGCAGCAAATGACAGTAGCTCAAGAAAATAAACTTGTTGCCCCTGACGCCATTCTTTACGGAGTACCACATCAAACCGAGGAGAACCTCTCAGCAACATTTGATAAATTTTGCAACACTATTGGGTTTAACACGCACGTACTTAGCAAAATTTATCGCACTAGCCCAGCGGATAATCGGCTGGATTCCGCCGTTTTAGTCAAATTCAATTCGCCATTTGAAAGAAATATGACTATTAAGAAAATCCGAACTTTCCTAAACCAGAAAAAACGCCAACTTCAATTAAGTGATCTTGGATTTCCATCTGAAGGCACTGATGGTTTACCTGCGCGAAAGCCTTACCAAAAAAAAAAAACAATGTATCCGCGTTGCGCGCTCGCACTGAAGAAAAATAAGGTTCTGCATTCACCGCTCGCGGTTTTGTTTGCTCAAACTTCATCAAGATGACAACGCAGCTAAATTTGTTGATAGCATTGAAATATTAAAAAAAATTAGGGTGCTACCATCTTTACGAAGTTAGGATTATTTAAAACTTTTAACTTCTACAGCATTGCCAGATATACCAGCTTCATTCAAAATTTTACTTTTCCTTAAAATTACTTAAAATTATTAACTTCTTTTTTTCCTTTTTATTATAAATTTAACCGTGATATATCTTTTATTCTTGTATTCAATTTCTCTTGTTCTTTCCTTTAACTCCTGTCTCTTGCTCACCTTTTTAACTTCTCCTTCGTCGACATTTCTCTCGCCGCTTTGTCGCCCAAATTTATTCTCTAAACATTTTCGGTTGGTTGTAGCAGGGTCGTTTCTAATGCGGGTGGTGAAGTCGTATTAAGATCCGCGATCACAGTATTATCAAGACACATACTAGGTTTACATATTTATCATACGAGTACAAATGCACAAAGTCTGATGTGTAATTTCGTAATTCTGAGACCTTTCTGTAGGCTCTAGAGTTGACGTTATTTGTGTATCCGAAACGTGGCTCCCTATAGATCTTAAAGACACTATTTTTTTATTTCGCGGGCTATAGACTTTTTCGGGCTGACAGAACAAAATGCATAGGTCGTGGTGTGGCAATTTATGTTAGCGAAAGTATTTCTTGTTCGGTTAATTGTTGGCGAAGATGACAGAATGCCCTTAGGGGCCATAATTGACCTCATAAATCAATAAATACAGCACCTCTTATTTCCCTCGTCTAAAGTTGTTGTGTGTGGAGGTTTGAATTCTGATTTACTTCTGGAAAAAGATTTGTTGGAAAGTATGCTCACTTTAAATCCTTTCTCCGTAAACACTTCTAATCCAACATATTTTAGCAATGAATCATGTTCACTACACGATGTGTTTTTTGTGAGTGAAATTACAAAAGTTATTTTGTATGACCAACTGACTGCCCCAGGATTCTCGAAACATGACCTCATCTATTTAACTTTCGACTTTAACATATATAGCTCACAATCTTCCTTCACTTACAGGGACTTCCGACACTTACATCATGTTGCACTATAGACTGACTTTCGAAGCATAAAATGGGAACAAATATATTATACGTCCTATGAAAAAACGGGACCTTGCCTATGAATGATGGAAGCGATATAGACTTTTTGCTTATCGAAAAGTCTACCGCATCTTTGGAATGAGACCGTTACCCTTATTCGTTCCGCAAAAACAAAATTTTTCTCAAAACGACTCAGTCCGTCTCTAAGTGGAAACGAACTTTGGAGAAACTTGCGCAGCCTAGGCCTGGGAAAACAGAAAGCTCTGTCCTCCCATGGTATTGATGGTATTGCTCATTTTTAGCACTACCGAAAACCTCAAATGACTCGCAATCTGAATTTCAAGGTTCAGATTTGATTTCCGATAATATCTCATAACCGGAGGAAAGTTGTAGATGACATAAAAAGAACATCGATAAAGACCTGATAACTTTTCTTTTATTGTTGGATTTTTCTAGAGCTTTCGACACAGTCGATCACGTTCTTCACCGGGATAAGCTCAAAAAATGTTCAATTTTTCATCACCTGCAGCTAGACCTCTGTCTTCCTATCTCATAGGTCAAGAAGTACCACAAGGTTACATACATTCTCATTCTGTTTTTCCTGTATATTCATGCGCTGCCATCTGTCGTTATTAGCTCCAGAATTGAGTTATATGCTGATGATGCTCAACTCAACATAAGTTGTCCACTTGGTCTAATTGAGGACTGTGTTTTCCGTGTTAACACAGATCTAGACAATATCGCCACCTGGTCTAAAAAAATCTTCTTTTACTGAACCCGAAAAAGTCAAAATGCATCAAAAGTCAAAAGTCATTTCCAAAAACGATGTGTACACCTCGTTATGGGTCTCTCAGCATGATACTCCAGTAAAAATTAGAATGGTTCTTGAAAAATCACTCATTATCGCTATATGGACCTACGTATGTGAAGTTTGCGGAAAGTGTGATGCTGTCAGTAACAGAAAGCTTAACGTAGCATATAACAATGCGGCTCGATACGTCTACCATACGGGGTTCGTAGGTATGACAGGATCTTATGTTTCTCTAAGACAATATGTAATATTACATTTAACAACTTGTTAAAATATCGATCGCTAAAAATATCATTCATACCACGCAGCCCCTAGCCTGTTTGATAGAATAACTTTTTATGCTTCCGTTAGAACCGTACAAATCGTACAACTGCGTTTCTCTTGTTTGACCTCTGAACGTCCGTTCTTCATCTATACCACCCGACTCTGAAACTCTCTAACGCGACATATGAGAGACTTGACCGACAAGAGGAGATTTTACTGAGCACTTAAGATATGTTATACTTAGAAATTTCAATTATCATATATTTATTTTTTCCGTTTATTAATTTTTATATACTATATATATTACATACCGTTTATGTTGTTGTTCTTTTTAAATAATTTGTTTAAGACTTTAACATACGAGTACACTAGATCATAAGGTGTTTCTTCTTACTGTGTAAAGAATATTTATATATAATAAATTGAAATTGAAATTGAAGAAATATTTAAACACTAACATATTGACGACGAAATAAAGGTGAACAAATAAAACAACAAAACAAAAAAAAATAATAAATTCAATAAATTAAGAAATTATAACAAAGTGACGCAATTTGAAAAATTAAGAACTCTTAAAAAGAGAAATTTAAGAATAAATTATCAGAGAACTTTTAAATATTAGAATCTTTCTTTTGAGCGAAATCAAATTTAAAGAATACGACAAAACGACGAATGAATAACCAATCCTAAGACCTTCTATGTTAAACCAGGCTAATCACAATTTCAATCCTACCCCTTCCACTTCACAAAATCCTCCAGTTATACATAAATCGCTTCAACTTTAATCTCTTATAAAAGTATTGTTACTAATGTCTTACAAACCGAAGGGAAGAAGATCGCAAATGCTATCATAATCCCAAGTTCCGATCATAGGCGACTTTACCGGTCAACCAGGAGACCGTATTTAGCTCCTGGAAGAAAGGTCTTGAATGTATTTGGCAGATATACGAATAAAATCGTTGGGAATGCTGACCTCGTTTTGGAATAATATAATACCCCCTTCAGCTGGGATAGCATTTCACGCTGTTTGACCCTACATTGTGCAGACAAGCGAGACCTCGGTATACTAGCGTACCAAATGTCATCGTTCGTTCAGGGTAACTCTTCCGTGCAAGAGTTCTATCAAGTCGTATATTCCCATCTTTCATTGATTTTTAATAAAATCTCATTCATGGATATCGGGAACGAATCACTTTCACTTCCTATGCAAACATATAGGAACAAGGTGCTTGATACATTTATCACGGGCTTAAGAGGAGATCTTCCTAGACTATTAGAAATAAGAGACTTCCCCAAGCGCTACACCTATGCCTCAAGTTAGAAAATCAGAACTATAGAGCACAATATGTCATTGCCAATCAAAGTTTAAAGAGGTGATTAAATCACCATGCACCCCCACCATAAGCGAGCTGGCCTCCTTTTTTTTCTTTTTTTTTTATAATGAGCGCGCGCTCAAGGGGTTTGAGTACCCTTAAGGTGATTGTACACAGCGCGGGCAAGGGAAATTTAGGGAGGAAGAAAAGAGAGGTACCGATGTACATTGTTTTTAAATGTTTGCAAGTTATAACGACCAGGAAATACAGAGATCGGCAGGGCATTCCATAAGCGAGATGTACGGCTTAGGAACGAATCACGATATTTTAGAGTACGTCCGAAAATGGGCTTCAGGGTATACTGATGAGCATTCATAGCGAGACGGGTGTTACGGTTGAAAGTTTGAATGGGCGGAATGCTACTGGCGATTTCAGTGGAGCACTGGTGGTGGAAGTAGCGATAAAACAAAGTG
Source organism: Volucella bombylans (assembly GCA_949129095.1). Taxonomy (NCBI): domain Eukaryota; kingdom Metazoa; phylum Arthropoda; class Insecta; order Diptera; family Syrphidae; genus Volucella; species Volucella bombylans. The sequence continues at coordinate 129,935 of CASBSA010000033.1, forward strand.
AGACACGAGACATTTCGTCGGTGTTCGAGGGTGTCCATTGATTGACTGATATTAGTATCGTCAATAAGTTTTATCGCACGGTTTTGAATCCTATCTAGCAGGTGCAGAGATGTTTTAGGAGCACCTGACCAGATGTGGGAGTTGTACTCCAATTTTGGGCGGATGAATGCCTTATATATTGAGGCCAGATCAGAGGGGGTAAAATATTTCTTACATCGCTTGAGGAAACCTAGACATTTCGCAGCATTTTTGGCGACATCAAATATGTGGTCATTCCAACGTAAGTTGTCATTAACACACATACCGAGAATGGAAAGTTTTTCGGTTTCGACGATGCAAGTGCCATTCATAGATAATGGCTGGGTGTTTAAATTTCGCTTTAAAGACAGCAGACAGCATTGTGTTTTGGAAGCATTAAATTCCACTCTATTGATAGTTCCCCAATTGGTTATGCTGTTGATATCGGAATTTAATGAGCTTAGCATACGCTGCCGTTCTCGTACTACAGCCGAAGAGCAGGGCCGTGAGTCCGGGAACGAATATGAAAAGCAGAGAGTACTGTCATCAGCAAAGGAATATATTGGATTAGAAGTAGCAGACAAGAGATCGTTAATGAAAATTAAAAAGAGTGTCGGTGACAGAACAGAGCCCTGGGGCACACCAGCATTTATTTTGTGAATATCAGACTTGAAACCGTCCAAGACAACTTGAATTGAACGTTCCGAAAGGTAATTTCTAATCCATTGAAGAAGAGAGTCGTCGATCCCAGTTTTCTTTGGCAAAAATGCCAATTCAAATCCAGCACTGTTTCAAAAAACTTTCCATGACGCTATGAAAAAATCACTGGAAAATAGTCCATTGACCTAGGAAGCCATAATAAAAGCAGGAAGCCCATCAAAAACTATTTATCTGGAGATATAATCTATGTCAAAGGAAACAAAAAGATAGGATCCAATCTTAGTCCAAGGTCCAAGAAGGAAGTTGTAGCGGAAAACAGAAAAACTACAATAGTAACACAACCCGGAAAAATCGTCCACAAGTCCCACATCAAAACACAATTTCTTCTAATATCTTTTTAAATTATTTCTTGGAGTCTATACGGCGGACGTCCAAATACTACGCTACTCGAGATTAGTAACAGTAAATAAGCAAATACGAAGATACGACTGACCGAATAGAGACAACGATTAGAGAGAACATTAACAGCAACTTAGAATTATTAAAAAAGAAATTGTTAATATATTCTATGCTATTTAGAGATTAAGGTTATAGAAAATATATTTAAAGAAGAAAATATTCCGTATACAAATATTGAAGAAGCGATAGAATTCGCCTAAGTAAAAATAGCGCACAACAATATAGTAATTCTTTATATTATTAGAAATAAAGTCCCGCGAGACTACTTTAATAAAAGCAGTAAAAAAAAGCTTCGCTTCCTTAAATGAAGTGGCAGAAATTTTGTAATTTTGTTTGTTGAAAACTTCTTCCACGGTAAAAAATTTCTCATCCGTAAACAGAATGTTTTCATATACATTATCCGCGTGCCCCACTGCAAAAGTAGCTTACATCTTTCCAGCCTAATTTTTTTTAGTCGAGGCGTGGTAAGATGACCTGTAGACCGACTATAGGCAGATCATCTCGAATCAGCCTAGATATGGATCTAGTTAATATATCTAATTCCTTGGTGATCTTGATTGCAATGAATAACAACAACTCACAAAACGTTATAAACTTTATTGGACTTTATGTTTTAATCAGATCAATCGAGTGCTAAGAATCGCTAATTTATCCAAAGTTCTAAGAAAAACGTCTCATCAGGTTGGTGGTTGCTACGAAAAAGAAAGATCGAGCATCAACATTTCTTTTACCAACTGTGAGTTTGCACAATAGAAAAACCTGAAAAATAGGATATTCTCAGGAGTAACACAGTAATGCATCATACGATGGGAACTGGTTTCGATAGATGATAACATTTATATTCGATATCGTTTTTCTAAATTTGGCAGCAAACGAGGGCGTTTACTTTTAACACGGAAGGAGTTAACAAAATATTTTACTACATTTCGCTACACCTATTCATTCATTCGTATGGATCATACCGTAACACAGCCACCACGAGCCCATCGCATGCATGTAATGCTAGCACAATGTCTGGTGCTCATATTGACCAAAAAATGCAATGCACACGAGAGATTCCCATGCACGTGATCACCAAACACCGGATGAATGCCGGATTGCTACGTAAGCAGTTATAGCACGATAATAAATCTATACAGATGTCTCATTCATATGGGAAGATTTGTCCTATGAAAATGAAATCGAACTAAAAAAAAAGCTTTTTTAAAAAGCTGCAAGAGCAGAAAAATCATTTTATTTCTTTTCGCTTTTTGCTTTGCCACTTGTCACTCACGCATTCAAAGTCGTTTATCATGCATAAACAATACGTGAACGAAAGAATTAAATAAAAAAAAACATGCGTTGACGTTGCCCAGCATAACTGGTTTACTTGTGTTTATGTACGTGTGCTTGTTATTTTGTTTGTAACTTGTTATGCAATGTAAATTAAATGGGGGTAGGAATATAATTTGAAGGTCATGAGATCGACGGTCCATGATGTGAACGTGTTGGAGGAGGTGGGTATGACATTGCACCACACTATAAAAGTGGTTGATATTTGAAGCACGAGGTGTTAAGGGCTAATACATGTTATGGGGTTGAAGATATACGTATGTACATGAGCGCTAGACCAATTTCCCGATTTTAATTTTGTGCTCAGGACATTAAGTACCTACAAAATTTGATAAATTTCCAAGCATTGAGCAACATCGAACTTATTCGGAAAATGTATGTATATGTATGTTATTTACGAGTACATATTTGCTCCCTTTTCTTTCAAGTTAAGTAAAAGGGAGTTTTTAAAACTGTACGCAAAATCTTCAATTCCGAGACTCGGGGACAACGCAGTAATGTACGGCCGAATATATGGGAGTTCGAACAAGTGGAATGGGATCTCAACCAACTTGGAGTGCAGCACCGCTGGAAACAGCTGGCGAAAGATCGCGCCAGGTGGAAAGGCTTATTAGTTGAGGTCCTGGTCCACCCCGGACTGTAGCGCCACCTAAGTAAGTAAGGAAAATATTGGAAATATTTTTCCGACAGCCATGAATGAGCCATATTTTAACTAGCAAAATCATTACTATATAGAGTATGATTTTGTTCCTTGCTACTCCAAGGACTTTGGATCCAATTTTTTAAACCAGTCTGAAGTAGCAGCGGTTGCCTAGGCTTATTCTGGTGGTAATCTTGGATAAGGTGTCATTTGTTCAGTTTGCATTAACCCAGAGGAAGAGGAACTCCTCTAAAGTAATGAGCATTTACAGTGACAAATTGTACGATTTGGTAAATGACGGGGTTATCTTTGCTCGATAAAATATACTTTACAATGGCAGCAGATTTGTCCCAACAGCTGGGCAGATCTTTATTGTGCTTATACCTGCCTGCGGTTACATAATACGAGTATTTTAATATGAGATTGAAAAAACCATATTATGAAAGCGTATCTATTTGCCGGAATGGAGGTTTGAAAAAATTCTGAGGTTTTGTTTCTAAGCTGTAAGGCGCATCGCAAATTTTCTAGTATGGACGAGTGTCCAGCTAGCCGACAAAAATTGAACCATTTTTTTCTACAGCGATGAGACATCTGTATAGATTTATTATCTGTGGTTATAGTCTATTTAACCCAGATATGCCCAGTGTCCTATAGGTAGTACACTTGGATTTTACCGTAAAAATTTGAAATTTCAATAAGAGTAGGCGAGTTTTTTTGAAAAACCCAAAAAAATATTTGCCGCTATTGAGGTATGTACTTTTCCCTTTTGTATCGTTTTAAACGTTGGAGTTAGTGGTTGCAAGAAATTGTGAAAAAAAAAAAAAATTGAGCTATGGCGCATAAAAGGTAAGAAAAATGTAATAATTGTTTAAGTATTATAAATATTTACATGTTTATACGTAGTGTTAAGAAATAAATCTGTTATCATAAAACCTGCTAAAAATTCAATAGAAGTTACAATAAAGCAAATTTTTTATAAACCCAATTTCGTGTCCTATATGTAGGTGGATAGCATGGTGCCATCATCCAGTGGCCCGCCAACCCCAGACCTCGGAAAACAACCCACATAGATTCACGGGCGGTTTTTCCTGCAGATGAGAACGAGGAGGTTCGGTCGGTGAAGCCCTAAGGACAGTAGGGAGACTCACGACGAACTAGGAACCTCTGGTTCCCGGAGCCCATGGATAGGGAGGGAGACTCGCAACGGGCTGCTTCAGACAGGACGTTTGAAAGTCGCTGACGGGTGGGGACGGTGGGTCCAGACACCCCAACACGATGATGACGGGTGAGGGAAGACGATCCCTGAAACGTACACCCCAACCAAAGCCAAGAAAGACAGAGGCTTCAATAACACCCCATCCGGCAACCGATGTGGGTACGGAGACCGGCCTCACATCCTACAACTGAGGTGGATGCAGCTAGCCAGAGCTAGCACCGAGAAAATCGATCGATGGGTGAAGAGACGACGAACACTTTTATAGCAACGAGGGAGCAACAGTGGTGTGCAGGCGGACGGCCAGCTTAATCGGACACACTCCAAATACGTATCAACTTTAAAAGTCAGGCTCGATGGGTGAAGGGATGACGACACCTTTTAAGCCAGAAACCCACCGATGGAGCACCGAATGAGCAGCAGAGGCGTGAAGTATTAATACAGCCTGCAACGAGGGAACAAACAAACACACAGCAACAAACATTAACAATAACAACCATTAGAAAGTTTTTCTTCTTTTTTTAAATATGTTTTTTTAATTAGGATCTATTTACCTAAGTTCTTGACTATATCAATATTCATTCCAGTACAACTTTTTAAAAATGTTTAAGGTACTGCTTACCAACATAAGGAGTTATTTATCTGAAGCTTTCGATACTTTTTTCATAACATTTCTTTCTTTTTCTGCAGCAGGAAAGCTAACCTGAAGAAGTTTATCTTCAACAGAGATATTCATATTCTTTTTTTTATTAAATGGTACTTTAAAGTTGTCTATTTGTACCTCAGCTATAAGTCGAAAGAAGCTTGAAACCAATCTAGTACATGCAATGAGGTATCCATTATTTCGACAACACGTCATACGGAAACTACTTGACACGCAGAAGGTAAATTGATTGATAAACTTTTGTGCTACTGCCACAGCAGTGCACAAATAAGATCATTAAATATAAAGGCTTCCCATTTCTATTACTGATATGCGTCTAATTTATATACAGTTAATATATGTAAATATCAGCAGTCCTAAAAAAAATTAGAGTGATGATAATGAGAAAAAATTCAAAATGAAGAAGTGCAGGAAGTTCCAATATTTATCGATGTGGGAGAAAAACAGTTTTGTCTTCAAATATTTCCATTGCCACATTTCTGAAACAAATTTTATTACGAGTACTAACCTTTAAGGTTAACACGCATAACGGGCATAGAATCCTACTAAATCGTGGTTAACTAGAAAAATATTTTTGGGAAAGTTGCAGTAATATGTAAGTCTGGTCTATATGTAAGCTGTCTAAATTATAATTTTGACTCTGCAGATATTTAGGAATAAGCTCAAGTGGAAGATTTTATGTACCACTTAACACGATAAACTTTTCCCAAACAAAAACACCCATTTTGCTGGAAACTACTATGCATAACAAATATTTATTAGAAGAAAATAACAGCACAATTTTTGGTCATAAAAAACAGAGTTTTATAAGAAAATGACATTTATTGAGGAAAGTTTAATCCCTTTCAGCATTCAAAGTGCACGCCATTGATGCCATAAAACCAATTTATGGGGATACCCAAATTATTGACTTTTATCCTGTGATCTTCCGAAAACAATGGTACTGTGAATATAATCGATACTGAAGATGAACCATAAAATAAATATGTGCTTAAATTCACAAGGAACTTGACTCAAAATTTTCTTTTAGCAAGGAAAGCAATAAAGTGTTTCGAAATCCATTTTGGTGTTTTAAAAATTAAATTACTTTCAGGAGAGTATTTATGTAAATATTTTCAAAATTTCTTGAAAGATACACTGTTAATATCTGTACACTGTCTATTGTACATATTGTATATTGTTTTCAACTTACATTTCCTCCAGTTATGCATGCGGGGTTAGCTGCTATTCCTTCTGTTTACGCATCTGGGTTGAACGGTTGATTCAGAGCCTACGAATCGATGGCTTTTGTTGTTGTATTTTTCCATTTACTGTCTAACCAGACGATTCCGAAGACCATCTGTAGAATTTAAACCGCCTCATATATTCGTAACTAAATTTACGGTTCTGCGCTACAGAAAATGTGTTAAAATGTAAACAGTATTCGCTGATGAGTTGATGCATGCATAGTGGCAATCGGCGTGTAAATCGAATAATTTTTACTCACTTATGCATCTTCAATTTGGTGACACATAACTGAACAAAAGTCTACACAGGCTTGACTAAACAAACTTCAAAGACTGGCCTATGAGAACAGCACCCACCATAATGTTAGGGGTTCCGCTGAAACTCCCACCTTTTTATCTCCACATACAGAAAGAAGCTTTACCAAACGCATGTATGCTTATCTCTGTGGATGAGAACTACTGGAACTGAGAAGAAATGAACAATACATTAGGAATTACTTTTACAGACAACTGTCTGGAAAAATACAACTTTTACCATAACTTCAAGTTTATATTACCAGATCGAAAGATTGGGAACAGAATAAACAAAAGATTCACTGGTGTGATGCACCGACGGATCCTACTACGGAAAAACTAATAATACCCCGCTGTACGCAATATGGAGCATTTCTGTATTTCAATCAATTTTGAAAGTTCTGTTGTGGGGTACGGACGCGTAGGAAACTTTTTTTAATTCGATGTCTCCTACTAAAATTTCTTATAACTCGTGTAGAAATAAAGTCGAAAGAAGCGAATGCAGTTAGTTTCTATACATTTTTATTTACTTAAATTACTCTTACTTGCTAGACAAAAAACGCTTACAAATTAGCTTAAGTAACTTAAAATTATCTTATACTAAATTACTGGCCTCATGCGGGCACTCTAAGTTAAACCTAACACTTAAACTATGTCTTACAGTCTAATTTTATTTTTATTTTTACATTAATTAATATTATTATAAAACTAAGAAAATAAATTTGAAGTAAAAACTTAAATTTTTTTTTTTAATTTTTTATACTAGGTGGGGTGAAAAGTAACCTCCTTGATCGCCAGAATGCGCTGCTACTGCAAAAAAGGTTATGGTGCCTTGAAGTCCGTTCATATTTAGGTAGACATGCCAAATTTCAGTGCGATACTGTCTTTAGTTGTGTTTTGACAGCTGATTGTTGTTGATGTGTTTGGCATCATGTTGTGTCTGGACAAAAACGATTTTCGTTTTCTCATAAAACATTATTTTTTGAGAAGCAAAACGGTGGAGGAAACAAAAGAAAAGTTGGATAAATATTATGGGGCTAATGCTCCGTCAGATTACACCGTCAAATACTGGTTTCGAGAGTTTCGTGCTGGCCGCAACTCCACTACCGATCAAGTCCGCAGCGGCAGGCCCTCCGATGCGGTTTCAGAGGACTATGTCAAAAAAATACATGAAATGGTGTTGGCTGACCTGAAAGGGAAGGTGCGCGAGCTAGCAGATACCACAAAGATTAGTACTGAGCACACACGCCATATTTTGGGCAATATTCTGCATATGAAAAAGTTATCCTGCCGCTGGGTGCCGCGCATGCTCACTCCTGACTAAAAACGCGAACGCGAGAGCACTTCGAAAGAGTGTTTAGACTTGCTGATGCGGAATCGGGCGGACTTTTGGCGTCGATTGGTAACTGTTGATGAAACTTGGATCCACTATTACACACCAGAGAACAGAATGAGTGCCTGGCAATGGACTGAAGCCAGAACGAGTGCTCCGAAGCGGCCGAGGGGATCTCGATGGGTCGGAAAGGTTATGGCGTCGGTTATCTGCGATTGTCATGGCATACTCTTCGTGGACTGCCTCGAAAAATGAAAAACCATCAACAGCGAGTATTACTTTGCATTATTGGAGCCATTGAAGGCCGAAATCGCTGCAAAATGGCCTCACATGAAGCGAAAAAAATTTTGTTTTTGCAAGGCAATGCGCCGTCGCACAATAGCATCGCAACCACGGCTAAAATCAATGACTTACCGCTCCAATTGCTGTCGCATCCACCGTATTCGCCCGATTTGGATCCTTCGGACTATTATCTCTTCCCAAACCCCAAGAGATGGCTTCCAGAAAATAACTTTTCAAACGGGATCAAGAAGTTGGAAAATCCCTGGAATAAGTATATCAAGCTAAAAGGGGACTATATTGAATAATATAAAACAACATTTAAAAAAAAATTGTTTTCATTCCCAAGGAGGTTAATTTTTACCCCACCCAAAACTTAAAACTAAAAGCCTACAGATTACCTAAAAAAGAAATATTAATCTACTTAACCTACTTACATCTAATACGTACACACACACATATATATGTATATATATATAGATAATACATATATACTTAATATACAAATATATCCTACATAATACTTTTGGATCCTTATTAATTGCACAGAAGCACTTAGTACGAATAATCTCAAATAAAAATCGTTTAGCGAAAACTTGGCCCATACTTAAAGAATTGCGAATATTACCAATGAGACATTTATATGTTTTTAAAGTATTAAGAAAATTCTTTAAATAAAGTGGGAATATACCTAGTAGAAATTATCAAATGTACAACCTACATATAAACAATATGAGTTTGGTAAATGTGCCTTTCGCACATAGAACACATTTCTCACATTTTTATACAGCTCCAAATACGAGTATATTTAATAAATTGCTCTTATATATAAGAGCCAACGTACCATTTTTCAAATTTCACAAAGAAAATTAAAGACTGGTTATTCACATTAAATTATGATTTTGACGAATCCCGTCTATAGTTTGATTTAGATGTATATCCAAAACTATAATGTATATAATTAAGGAATTTTTAAGCTTTTATTTTTATATTTTATATTTTCATTTTTTCTTTTCTCTATGCGCTTGCGAATCTAGTTTCTTTTATTATTTTTGCAATCTATAATTTAAACATTGTCAACCTACATACGATTATGAATTGTAATTTTAAATTTGATGTGTCATTCACCACTAACCTCAGGTTGCAGAATGACCACTTACATTTTATTTACTGCCTTGTTAATAATATTAAGTCAAATGTATGAAATGTATTAATAAAATGAAACGAAATGAAATATATATATATATATATATATATGTTTTTTTTTCATTTTTTTTATGTTCTTATATACTTTTTTTCTTAAAACTAACTTAATCCTACTTCAAATTTTGTAAGCCGGCCATGGCTAAAAAAAAATTAGGCTGACCCACTTTGCCTCAGATGAAGCTATCTATTACTGGAGGCATTTGACGACGAAGCATGCTCCCCTTCCAAAATTGCTGGTGCTGCTGAACAACATCCCTCATGTCGCGACTTCCTACCGCCCTGCTGAACTGGAGACGCTCCGCACTGCCATGTGCGACGTCTCTGTCCGCAGCTGTTCGAGCGACGTGGAAGATTAGCGGCAACGCCAAATCTGATAGATAGAGGAATACTTCTGGAGGAATAAAGCCGTCAAAGCGAACTCTCTGGTGATACATATAATTGGGGTAGTAAGCCCCAGAGATCAGGTTGTTCGATGAGATCATTGCTCTAGCAACGTGCCTTCGAGTCAACTTAATGACGAAATTGTCCACTCGTTCGCCCTAATGTAATAGACCTCATTAGGATAGAATTTTATTTATGTATAAGCGAACACAAGTCTCTCAAACACCCGAATCTTTTCCAATAAACTTGCTCCACGTTGAACCACACGGGACATCCAAATACAAGCATAGGCCTGATAAGGGCCATGTAGCAGATAACCTTTACCCTCGCATCGAGTTGGCTGTTATAAAACAGTTTCTTTTTAAGGGCAAAAGCACCTTTGGCTCTGGAAAGAGCAACATCTATATGTTTGTTAAAATACAGATATTGATCTAGCCAGATCCCAAGGTATCTGACTACATTTCGACAAGCAAGTGGCTGCCCGTGCTGCCCACTATCGATAACTTTCGCCAATTCTGTCTGGTATCCCCTAGAGGCCCCCAGACAAGGGCGTCCTAAACAAAATGGTTTCCGACTTCTGAAAGTTGATTTTCAACTTCCAGTCATCGCAATATCGCTTAATTTTGTCGAAGTCACTCTGCAAAAGTATATTGACCTCAATCCTTGGACCTGATCTGTACGCGATTATGTCGTCTGCGTACGCTATGGTATGGTGAAGTGAACCTATCAAATCACTCGTCTTAAATGTTCCAGCAGAAGTCACAACGCCATTCTTCACGATGAACTGTCTACTGGAGAGAATATCAAAAAGAATATACAGCAGTGGTCTACTAATGCCCAAACTGTCCAGCCTGAAAAACAGTCCTTCTAATCGAAGGCTTTCTCCAAGTCAATCAGGCAGGCACCAGTGCACTGTTTCTTGCCTTCGTTACATTGGATATCAGAAACCAGTTTAGACGCAATGTTCGGTATTTCATCGGTTCCCACTGATTTCTTACTTCTAAGTGATTCGAAGATCGTTTGGAGCTCTCCTTCGAAATGAACGGGGGTAGTACCCTATCATTGGTGATAACATTATTTGCCATATTCTCGTCACTGAACTGGGTGAAACTCGGGCTTTCGAATCGCCAATTCAAAAATTTCATTTCGAAGGTAGAAATTGTGCACAAGGACACCGTTCTCCAGATCCAATGATAACATCCGCCTTGTACACCTTCTGGAAAATCGCTCCTATAGCCTGTACCTGTATCTGCTCTTGCGGATCCTCGATCACAAAGAAGTTGTCATCATCAACGGCCTCATTTGGATCTATGCATGCTGTTACCAGTATTTGTTCGTTGTTCATCGTTCGGGCGATTTTAAGGCATGGAAGGTAGTTCTGATTATTTCTCCGAAATATTTTATTTATTTGCGGAAACATATTCGGGTTGCTGGTGTTTACAGCCGGAATTTTATTATTCTTGTATTGTATTGTATTGTATTACAGAATTTCTTCAGTGTCATGATTTTCGGGTTATGTCTGTCAGTAAACTGTCTGTACAAGGTTTTTAGTCTTGATAGCAGTCTATCACCGACAGCCTATGTCGGTGCAGTGCGTCAATATTTGCGTTGCGGAATAGGTCTTCTTCGTCCGTGTGTTGGTACCGCGGTATCGTGTTGTCCATTGTTCGTTTGATTGTCTTGTCCATTAGTCTTAGATACCTGTCAATCTCCTCGTTTGACAGATTTCTGTTGGACGGTGGGTTGAGCGAATTCGAAGAGAATGCTCTAGTCAGTGTTCTGGTGAAGTGTGTCCAACGCACCCTACTATAATTGTAGGAATGTCTTTAAACAAACTCATCCAATTCCGCAATTTTCGTTGGGAACAGTTATTTGGTTGCTGAGACCGCAGTGGTCACTGTCATACACAAAACTGCGTATACAGTTTGTAGTTTGTTGGTTAGTGCATGTCAGTTATATTCGTGAGTCGAACATCAGAAGATCCAAATAGAACCCGTGTCTGGGAAATGACGGAGTCGTTGCCTTATACTGTGCTGACCCCACCATTGAATGGTTCCTCTAGTATTTTGTGTATTATTTCCCCAATCACTATATTTCGCGTTGAAATCTCCGCCGATAATAAAATAGTTGTCTTTCAATTCCAGCCTCAGGAATCGAAAAAGTGTCATGAGATCTGAGATGAATAAAGTGTGTTGAGTAGACTTAGGTGCATAGACAAATACAATGCACAACCGCTTTCCACTACGGAGAGGGATATACAACATGCATGCATCCAGCACATGGAACTTACGTACTACACGACTGTATACTCTTTTAAAACGTATACCTTTTCGTACGAAAATCGCAACGCCTCCTCCCTGAATGGAGTTGGGTCGGTTTCTCCGTACTATTTTGTATTATCTGTGCCTCATTTTGTGTCTTTTTTAAGCTTAGCTTCGCTAACCAAAGCACATCAGGGGCTGGGTCTTTAAGCAACTTAAATAGTGCTGCTCGTCGTTCGAACCTACTCAGTGAATTCACATTCACAACAAGGACCTTCAGGGTTTGCTCCGCCACCTGCGTACCCATTACGAAAAAAGGTGCGTTAGACCAGGCAGCATACATACGTGTACTTGATGCACCCGCGCGGTCTGTTCAGTTAAATGACGTTGTAGCTGAGCCATCTGCCCCTGGATAGAGAGCAAGATAGCTAGCTTGTCAAGTACTGGTTCCGGTGCTTGGGCGCTGGGGCCTGAGAAGCAACCTTCGCTTGCTGTACCGTATTTCCCCTACCTGCCGCCATTTGGGTGTTGGTAACATGGGGAGTAACGGTTGGAGTTTGTAAATGCACGGGTGGACGTTTAACTTCACTTTCTGCTGCCGGACCAGATTTACTCTTTTCATGTACTGGAATTTGGGACAACCCTGATAGTTTGCGGTGTGTCCCGTGTTCCTACATAAAGCACAAGAGAGTTGGCTTTTTTCAGACGCTCCGTCCTTACGCAAAGCGCATTCCTCGGACTTGTGGTTCTTTCCACACTTCACGCATCGACGTTGCATTTCGCAGTTCGACTCGGCGTGCCCGAACCTTTGGCAGCGAACACATTGTAAAATGTTTTCGCTCCTCTTTAATTTTTCCCAGTGTACAACCTGGTAGTCTAGGACTTTGATACTCCTTAGACTATCCAGATTGCAGTCGGGACTTAGCTGGACCAGGAAAAACGGTAGTTGACGCTTCTCCCTTTTGGCTCTAGCCGTGATAAATGGCTTGACTCCCACGGATTCCCTTCTCATTCAGCAGTGCAAGGAGCTCCTCCGGATCAGTCGACGGTTCTAACCCCCTCAGCAGCATTGTTTTGCAGCTTCTCTCCCTTCGGGGTGCAGGAGAAGAACTCCGTCGTCTAATTCTTCAAAAGACTTTTAATTTTGTGGTAGCGTTCCACTGTGTTACAGTGGATTGCGTGCCTATCTACAATTAATCCTTTTATAAAAAAAATTACAGCCTATGGCCGACTTACACAGTTCGATGGTGTCTTTTAATTCCAATTTGTGAGTATTTATTGGAGGTACTTTCTGTCTGTTGACTTTCTGCTGTTGTTGTTGCTGATTTTGCTGACTTGATGTGTAATTTCCCTGAAATTATCATGTCTAGTACCGATGTTGGGAAGTTATCGTTCGGGTATTTAAATGATACACATTATTGTGTATGAAATACATGAAATTGCAAAATCTATTTTTATTAAAGAGTTAGATGACGTTCTCGGTTTGTTAAGGGAAAAAAATTAATTGTTTTGGGTGACATGACATTGTGTTTAAAAAATTAATTTTGGGAAGCGGTCTACTTGGAGAGTAATCCTTCTATTACTCTTGACCTGTTTTCTTCGATCTTTCAAAATCATATAAAGTCTTGTACTACTGCCTCCTTGCATAATGCAAACAATAAAAGACATTTAAAGCCATGGATGACTAATACACTTTTAAAGCAAATAAAAAGGTAAAATAGTTTTGAAGTTAAATGCACCAAACATCTACAAAACAGAAGGCTAAAAAGGTATTATGTGAAATTATGTAAAAACATCCATAATAAGGTTGCAGAAACGCGTAATAAATATTATTCTGATTTTTTTCATAGAGCTAAAGGTAACTGTAAGAAACAGTGGAGAGTTGTTGATAGTATTTCGAGGAAGCATAAGGAACCTTTAAAAATTGACTATTTAGAAGACAATGGAATACATTTAACAGATGCTACCAACATCTCTAATAAATTTAATGATTATTTTACTGAAGTCACCGAAAATTTAAAGCCGGCAGTTGAATTTTGTAATTCATGCAGCTGTACGTTATCCTCAGATTTAATTCCTGATAGCTTTCTTCGGTTGAACCCTATTTTAATAATAATGTCTTTGAAGAACAAAAATTCTTGCACTAGTGACGGCATAACAATAATATTACTAAAAAAAAATGCTTGGTATGTGGTTGACATCCTGAGCTACTTGTTTAACCTAAGTGTGAATAATGGCTGTTTTCCACAATCCCTTAAAAATGCTGAAATAATTCCTCTTTTTAAAAAAGGCGTTAGGAGAAATGTTTCTAATTATAGACCCATATCTCTGCTTCTAACCTTTGCTAAACTGTTTGAGAAACTGATTAAATTCCGCATTCTATCATTTTTGGATCGTAATCAATTCTTCTCTGATAATCAAATTGGTTTCAGGAGAGGTACGTAAAAAGAAGATGCTATCCTTAACTTATGTAGTCAGTTGTATGAAGGTAAAACAATAAAAAATAAATAAAAAAGTCGACCATGAGCTCTTACTAGACAAGTTATATAATGCTATCTTTAGACGAGTAATATATGAGTGGTTCAAAACGTATTTAAACGACAGAAAACAAATAGTTAATATCAATGGAGCCTTCAGTAATTCTCGTGGTTTTAAGTAATGGTGTCCCCACAGGGTTCTGTGCTTGGGCCTCTTCTATTTCTAATCTATATAAACTCTCTATTCATTCAGGAATTCAATGGCATAGTTAGTGCATTTGCTGATGGTATAGCTTTTACATATCAGTATCAAACGCTCTTTGAAGGCATAGTAAGGATTAGATAAGGATTAGAGAGTCTGAGACTTTGGTTTGCTGCTCATAAGCTACTTATTATCAGTGAGAAAATGACGATCATAATTCAGGTGGATGGATTAAATTCGAACAGTACAATTTTAACTCAAATCTACTAGGGCCTTGTACTCAAAGTTGCAATATGTCATCACTTGCTGGGGCGCATCGTACTCCTCTACGTTGAGACCTCTATTGATGGCACAAAAACATTTAATTCAGATTGTTTCTAATTGTAAGCGTTTCACTTATACCTGGCCCTTGTTCAAAAAATTTCGAATTTTACCGCTAGAACATTTGTATACATTTAAAGTACTCAGGGAATTTTTCAAGCGAAGTGGTAATATTCCCAGTAGAAACTCACAAATTTGTAGTTTACGCATAAATAATTTGATTTCACATACCAGTTGCACATAGAACTCATTTAAGGCATTTTTAGACCGTTACAGCCACAACTTATTTCAATAAACTGCCATATTTTATCAGAATTACTTATAACTTCCTAAATAAAGTAAAAGACTGGCTATTTGCATTTGATCATGCAAGCATAGAATCTTTGTTAAGAATCATATCTTTATCTTCAGCACAAGTAACATTTTTTACACTAAATAAATACCTTAAGGTTAACATTTTTCTACTGTTTTGTTTTTCTTTCCTGGTTATTTTATTGGTAATTTTTTTATTGTAATCTGAATTGTGTCCACATATTTAAATTATTTATTTTACACCTTTTTTTTTAAGTATTATAGTACTGATTATCACCCCACATCAGATTCGTATTATATTATTTAAATAAAATTTAAGTATCATTCAACATTATCTCAGGACATAATGTTCTACTGGTTATAGAATGACCACTATTTATTCTCTTCCAGTTAATATTAGCTAACTACTATTATTTTTAAGTTGGAAAGGAATAAAAAATTGATCTATCTATCTATCTAAATACACACAATATAGCTATGCATTAGAGAGAAATTAAACAGATCTGTCACTAATAAAAATATTTCTCTGCTGAAAAGGTAAAGTATCTTAAGTCAACTTAAGTTCTTACATTTTATTGCATGGTGTTCGCCATTTCAATACGCGTATTTGTATCCTGTCATCTTGTGTGTATCAAACTTTTATCCCGATTTATTCAAAAGATTTGTTCATCATAAGTCTAAAAAATTTATAATAATATTTGCTAAAATATCTTATGTCTGCATAAGGTGATATACTACTTGTAAAAAAGCGCATTAGTTCAGTTAAGATGTTTTTGGTCAAAAAATAATTGACATTTCCTGGAAAGTTAAAACATGTTATGTCGATATAAGATAGTTTTCTCCGTGTAAAGTACTACAAACTGTGTTCCTAAATCAACTTCTTATGTAGGATGAAATGCAAGTGAATTGTACGTCAGATGCGTTAAAGGTAAATCATGTTAAGTCTATTTAGGATGATATTCAAATTTCCAAAAAAATGTTCTCAAATTTATGTCGACAGAAGAGACTATGATGGGTGCGTCAGGCGGTCGTTTACTAAATAAAAATATGATAATATTGAACTTAAGATATTATTTCAGTGCAGGGCAGACGGGAGTTAGATTGGAAGAGTGTTTGTGATACCAGAGCCTCAAATTTAAAGCAGTTCAGTAGCGTATTTTAACAAAAGTTTTTGTAAGACCATACCTATTGATTAGGCAATACATATTCTGTATAGTAAGAATTATTTTTCTCGTGCGGCAGCTATTCCTTGAATGGTAAATACTAAAAAACAAGAGGAAAGGGAAATAAAAAACGGCAATTCGATCGTTGAAAATAAAGATTGCATGAAAGAAGAAGAAGTCTCAGAAGCATATTCAACTCATGGACTGGAATTTTTAGCAGAAGAAGTATTTGATGATGGTATTGGAGATCCAAACTACTGTCCATGTTCTACTGAAAGTACCTCTTGATCTGAAAACGAAGAGAATACTGATCCAAGCTTGATTCAGATGGGCCAGGAGATTGAAAAACGACTGAGCGAAAAATTAGAATCATCTGTAGTGGAGATACGCGCAGAGTCGTCATCAACGAACGCACAAGAAAATGACACACCTACATCTAGAAAAAGGAAAATGAATTTTGGTAAGGAATATGTAACCAAAGGTGGTAATATTGTTAGGTAAAAATTGTGTAAGCAACTTTAAAATTGCAGAAAAATGTGTAAAGACCGAGTTTCACGTGAGAACCAACAAACTATTTTTAATGAATACTGGGCACTTGGAAGCCATAAAATCAGAGCTCAATATTTAAGTGGCTTAATTGAATCAAACCCTAAAAAGTCAGAGTGGTTGCAAAAAAAAAAGGAACAATTAATAATCGAAACAGGACCCATTCAAATCTTTACTTTTAGGAATGTCAAGGAAAAAGAACGATCGTTTGTCAGAAATGTTTTTTAAACACATTTTGTGAAACAGAACAAATTATAAAAACAAACGTAGGAAAAAGAAAAGAATCTAATTCAGGAGTCATTTCAGTAGATCAAAAGAGTCGAATAAATCCTGGAAATAAAATTCTGGATGGAAAAGCAAATGAGGTCCGTGATCACATCAATAGTTTTCCTTTATATGAAAGTCACTATACTCGTACATGCTCATCTCAAAAATATATAGCTAGCGACTTAAGCGTAAAAAAATGCATGAAAATGCCAGATTTTTAAAATGAAAATCGACTCATCAGTTAATGAAGATGAAAAACGGAGCCATAAAGCACTACAAAAAAGCAGACGACGCATATAAATCTAAGAATGTCGACAAAACCGCTGCAAAAACAGGTTCGAATTGTAAGCTGCTTATTTTTGATTTACAGAAATGTTTGCCTACTCCGCAAACATAATCGAATTGAATCTTGCTATTCTTCATTGGAACGCAAAGTAGAGATGCTAGAGAGAAAGGCGATAGAAGGCAATGTTGTCGTTCATATGCCTGAGGAAATAGGTGTCAACTCAGAGGAAAAACGTTACAAGCGTACTACGTAACACAAGGTATCTATCCATAGAGACCACACTGAAGCTTCACGCAATCGTCGGAAACGCATACTTAAATTAAATATCGACATTGAGTCCAAATATAAAAACGCCAAACCGTGTGTGCCCAAAAGCTGAAAACGGGAGATAAAAACATTGGACATAAACAACATACTGCGATGTGTTGCTTTTGACAGTGAATGTGGGATAACACTCCTCTAAAAACAACTGACCGATGACAGTTCTTCAATGACAGCTGCACTTGTCGCAAACGAAAACGCTGAATCTGGAAATGCACTGGGTGGAAACACAATGGGTGGCAGAGTAAGTAGCAGTTCTTCGTTTTTGGTGTATAAGCCTAATATATAATAGTATTGCCGTCCACTAAAATAAAATATTTAGCAAGGAAAATGATAATTATATGATAATATGAATATGATAACCATGAAGTTTTGTCATTTAATACTTTAAGCTATAATGTTGCAAGTCTAAAGAACAAATTACTTTTTCCGAATTTTTTTAATTATATTAAGAGTTTTGATATTTTTATGCTTTTTGAAACTTATGTCTTAGCCAGTGAAGTAACTAGATTTAGTAGTATTTTTATGGATTACAAACCGAAATGGATTCCAGCAGTCAAGTCTAATATATTTGGAAGAGGTAGCGGTAGTGTGCTGATAGGA
Source organism: Volucella bombylans (assembly GCA_949129095.1). NCBI lineage: Eukaryota > Metazoa > Arthropoda > Insecta > Diptera > Syrphidae > Volucella > Volucella bombylans. Next base: position 148,399 of record CASBSA010000033.1, read on the forward strand.
TATCGTAAATCTCTTAAAGAAGTTGATTTAAATTTTAAGATGGTGGAAAGTGCCTGTGTTTTCAATGTAAAAATTAATGGCGGAACCCTTTGTATAGTACCGATTTATTTGAACTGCAGTCACTGGTTTCAAGACTACGACAAGCTCTCTGATTTACTTAAGCTCTTAGGATCGACGGACCTGCTCTTAGCTGGTAATTTCAACGCAAGGTTTGGATTATCGCCAAATAATTTTACAAGTAGACCTGTGCCATCGATTATAAATGCAGCTTGAAGTTCTAAAGACGAATTTTGCGATACTAAGGGCTCTAAAATTATGAGAATTGCTGATGTGTATAACTGTAAGATATTAAATGGTAGTTGCAAAGGTGACGTATATGGTGAACATACCTTCATCCGTGGAACATCGTGCTCCGTTATAGATTATTGTTTGATGACCGGAAATTGGTGCTCAATAGTCAACTATTTTTCAATAGCTGCTCAAACGTTCTCTGACCATATGCCCCTAGAAATTTCATGTACTATTTTGAAGGCAGGAGTTACGGCAAACTCAAGGCAATTGACACTAGTTCCGAAGTTGACTTTGGACTGTTTTCGTTCCTCTTATCAGAATAATTTGAATCTTTTGAATCTGATGGAACACAATACAACCCTCAACATCGACGTTGTAACACAAATTATACAAAGTTCTGTGCCGCCTAGCGCTATTAAAAGACGTATAGTGGTAGGAAAGCAAAAGTGGTTCGATAGTAACCAGTTCGATGAAGGCAAGAAAAAGATCAATTACACTTCTAACACTTCTGACACAGTTCATTTCAAACCGCCGCTGTATTCAGTCGGCCTCTTACTTTACTCCAAAATTTGTGAATTTCCTATTTCGCTTATTCCAGTTAAATCAATCTAATAACCTAATTTCTTACCCAATAATTGTTATAGCTGACTCGCCTTTTTTTTTATTGTTGACCTAGTTCATTTCCTGACAGTGCGTTTAGAGCGTTTAGTGCATTTTTCATTTTTTTTTCCGCAATTTTTGTTTTCCTGGTCTCCGTCATGTCTTCTTGCGGATTAACCAACTGCTCCATTAACGACAATAATGCTGACTTTGTTGCCTGTAAGGGGATCTGCGGCAAAATATTCCATGCTATTTGTGTCGGCCTAAATAAAAGAAACTAGGTCTTACTTAAAGAGTACTCCGAAAATCTACTGTTCTTCTGTGATGAGTGTATCAATATTTCTCTCTCACATGTCCTCCTTGCAATCAAGTCCCTCAGTGACTTCAATGAATCCAACCATAACTCACTCGTCAGACAGATAACGGACAAACTATCAATCTTTGAACAAAGTGTAAGATGTGCGGAAGACTTTCGTCATAGCATTGAAAAACAAGTTGCGCGTTTAATTGAACTAGAAGTGCAAGATCCAGAAATGAAGAAACATAAAAGCGCCACCTTGATACAGTCTTAAGTGAATTTATATCAATCGGATCCGCAATGATGGATTCCAACAAGAAAACATGTAATTCCATCAACACTCTCCGGGAAGACATCGATATTCATCTCCAATCATCCACATCCAATCTCCAACTCGAACCTGCAACAAACAATTACCAACCCTCAAATCATTACGGGTCCATACTTGATATCATATTTGATAAAATCAGTGAGCATAATGATGAACTCACCACGAATAGAACAGTGTTAAATGATTTAGGTAATCTCATTGGAACAGGATGCCACAGAATTGATCTTCCAACCCCCCACCGCACAACGGTTACAATGCTCCAATTTTGGCAGAATTATTATAAACCGAAGCCGAATCATTGTCACATGCAGTACCGACAACCCAACCTCCAAATCCTCAAACCAGCCCATCGATCCAAAAATCTAATGGTGATATAATTGCTCCAACGCCAACCCCTCTTGTCGCCGCCCCACGGAAACTTGTTACACAATTTAGCACGACGTGGACACCTGCAGGCTAGACCGACTCCGCACAACGAATCAGATGTTCACCACCCTACTCATCAAAGGTGCTCCAAATTATGCAGATGTTGCTTGGATTTCTGAATTTTTCACAAAGAGGTATGGCATCACTATCAGCCAATGCATAATCCAACATCTCAGCACAAAAACAAACGGAATTTCAAAATTAGTTTACCGGCTAAATACAAATGGTTATTTATTAACCCATCCAACACCAACCTCAAACTAGGAAAGATGCGGGTCTAAAAATGGACGGATCATCCAACCAACAAAAACGTAGAAAAAAACGAAGCAATGTCTCAACAAAAGAAAATTATAAATCGTCCAGATCCATTCGTCATCCACATCCTATACCTAACGGCAACTGGAGCCTTAAAACCAAAATATTTGCCAATTTTTCCCCTCCCGTTTATATCCCTAAGCAACCCCCTTCACGTATCTCCACAAAAGCACCAAGTGCCTTTCTTCCATCTAAGCCCCAACGCGTTTCATTTAATTTAACCCCTGCCCCTGATACTGTCACTGCTCAACCACCCACACCCCCACCCACGAATACTAACAACTGCTTTCCCAATTCCGACCATACAACAGGAGCCAAATACATAAACTTTATCAGCTCGCATATCTTAAATCCCGCTTCTAGCTCGCCTTCTACCCGCAGTTTCACGGGCCCCAGTTCCTATTTTTGATCAACTTTCGCCGCCTAAAGTTAAATTGACCTAAAAGAATATAGACATCAGGGAATGCCGTTACGCGCTCTCTACGTCGTACGAAAATATACGTCTCTTTCTCGCATATCTTTACGACAAATCCGACTCTGTTTTGCTTTGAGGGAAAAGCCAAAACAAGTGTTATGGTCTCCATCCAACATTAAGGCCTTTCTACGAATATAACTAGTCTCAGAAAGCTTTACAACAAGTACCACAAGATCTTCGACACACCTCCCCAAAAGGTTGCGGATGACCTCGATGCTTCCCGCAGCTATGTACACTCTAAAAGAATTTCTAACCTTCAGCGCAGCCGAGCTGACCACGACAAATTTTTTCGTTCCTAACTTGCCTTCTTTGCCTGTATCTCATCTACACTCCCCTACTCCTCCACGCAACAAACTACCTCTTACATTTTACTACCAAAACGTAAGAGACTTGCGCTCTAAAACTCGTGCTGTCTTGTCTAAATCACACGGTTTCTCTTTCGACGTGTATGCTCTTACAGAAACCAATCTGATCCCCGACATAAGGAGCCAGGAGATATTCCCATCTTCTTATAATGTTTTCCGCGACGACGATCACTCTCTCACTATGTTTAATGGCAGAATCATCCCTAAAGTTAATTCTCCAAGTAGAGGTGTCCTACTTGCCATTCACAATAACCTTAACTCCTCTCTCATTGCTATCTCTTCTTTTGTTAAACTTGACTTTGTTTCAATTAAAATAACACTTCCCAACAGGTCCCTGTAAGTTATGTGTTGCTACATTCTTCCAGCTCAACCTACAGAATGCTACATCCTTGCTATTAAAGCAACTGACCAACTAATTGACCTAGGTGATTCCATCGACGATATTCTTATCTTTGGTGACTTTAATCTGCCCCTGCCTAAGTGGATTCCATCCACTTATTTTTTACCGCGTCAAACGCCAGTTCATCCAAGGAATGTCTTTTCATTGAGAGCATAACTGACTCAAGCCTGTTCCAAGTAAGTGGCGTCCCTGATTCTATCGGCAACTAGACCTTATTTTCACTAGTGATCCTATTAACTCCACAGTAACGTTGTGCCCCTTTATCCTATCAACCGTCGACAACTTTCACCCCCCCTTCTTCTATCATTTTTCCATAACTTTCCATCCCAGCCCACTTGATCAACTACCATCTCTTCTTACAACTTCCATAAAGCTAATTTTCGCAAAATCAATACTTACCTTGGCAAATGTTGATGCTGTCTCCATTTTCTACAGTAAAATATTTAATTCCATTTCTCTCTACGTCCCCTTTTCACGGCATAAAACATCGCCTATTTCCCCTCCATGGTACAACAGAAGACTTCGCTCTTTACGAAACAGAAGAAACAAATTATGGGCAGTATTTCTTCTCACCAATTCTTATTATGACTACTCTAACTAACTTGGAACTTACCTGCAATTCACCCAGCTCTATAACTGCCTCTATCAGCGCTTTCTCGACACAGCGCAGACCAACCTTATCAACGATCCTAAGACATTTTATCAATTCGTCAGCTACAAAAGAAAATCAGAAGCTTATCCCCCATCTTTCTCGTTCGATAATGTATCATCGACCGACCCACATATTATTGCCAACTTTTTTAAAGAGTCATTTGCAGACAACCTCTTCGTACCCGACTCCATCTATTTCAAGTACCTTCACAATTTCTCCATTGGACCCTCTCCCTCTCAACCTTTTGAACCCACCCTTATCGGAGAAAAGTTACAAAATCTCAATGATAAATTTGTACCCGGTCCAGATGGGCTCCCAGCAATATTTCTCAAAATGTCTGCCTCCGATCTTTCGCATCCACTTTCCACCCTCTTTCATCTATCCCTCACACAAGGGGAATTCCACCAAGTTTGGAAGACATCTTCCATAAGCCTGGTTCACAAAAAAGGATCAAAGAATGAAGTAACCAACTACCGTCCCATTGCTAAGCTTTCTCACATACCTAAAATGTTCGAAAGTTTGTTATATGAAGTTCTAAGCTTTCAGTGCAAGTCACTTATATCACCCATTCAGCACGGATTTCTGAAAGGTAGATAAACTACTGCAAACTTAGTTGAATTCGTATCCTTTGCCCTTTCATCCCTAGAAAATGGCAACGAGATTGATGTTATTGTTACAGATTTCGCTAAGGCCTTCGATAAAATATCACATCAACTGATCCTTTTCAAATTGTCTTCCCTCGCTTTTGACTGAGGTTTTTGACTATTTCTTCACCCCAAGACTCTATTCTCCTTCAAGAAGACCTCGCTAGGTTTTCTACTTGGTGTCTAAAAAATTGCTTTGAACATAATGTCTCCAAATGCCAATCTATGATTTTGTCGTGTAAGTCCAATCAATCCCCCTCTCGACTTTACTTTGTGCATGACCAACCTGTACCCCAGGTTCAATCCCTTCGCGACCTTGGAATATTATACGATAGAGAGTTAAACTTCCGTTCACATATTGATGTGATAATCATTAAAGACAACTCATTGCTCGGTTTTATCACACGTTGATCTAAAGAATTTTGAAGAAGGGTAATGTAAAGGTCACTTTACATTACCCTTGTTCGGCCTATCCTTGAATATGCCAGCCAAGTATGGTCCCCCTTTCAGCGAATTCATATATCCCGAATCGAGAACATTCAACGTCGTTTTCTTCGATTTGCTCTTCGTGGACTACCTTGGAGTGACCCATTTATCTTACATCCCTATCGCGACCGCCTCAAACTTCTTAACCTGAATACCCTCGAAAAACACAGAGACGTAACTGACTTTCTCTTCAATCATCGACTGCGCTCCGGTTCTGTGGACTGCGCTTCCCTTTATAATTTTATTTCCTTCAACACTAAAACTCGTAATTTACACTGTTCTCGTCTCTTCTATATCCCAACCCACCACACCTCTTATGGCTCTAACGAACCAATCTTCTGCGTGCTCCGTAAGGTCAACTCAAACCTACCCCTTTTTGATTTTAACCTGCGCACTTCTCATCTTAAATTTGATCTCCTCCACCCATTCCCTTACTTCCTAACCCTTAACTCTTGTTAGTTTTTAAGTCCTAGTTTTTAAGTTAGTTTAAATTAATAAATAGTTAAATAAATGACGGCCTTAGCCCCCACTAAATTAAAAATTAAATTAAATTAAACTAAGATGCCTTAGGAAAGAAAATTCCATCTATTCCAATGAACTCTATGCAGAAGCAAACAAATATTTCAAAGAGCCTTTGTATTGAAAAAAGGAAACAATTTAACCAGCAAATCATCTCATCTCTTCAAAACCTGCAGGTGAATTTTGGAAGGCAGCTAAAATTTAACGGGAAGAACTAATATGATCTCGTCAACTTTGCAAGTGTCAGAGCTGAGGGAGTATTTTAGAAATCTACACAACACTCCACAATTTTCTCCATTACCGCAATATGCAGCGCCATTCTTTGCGGACGAGCTCTTAGATACGACACTTTTTCCGAAGTAAAGAGTATAGTTGTGGCAAGGAAGTTCCAGGTGATAATTTACAAGAACAGTTCCCCTGAATTTCTCACTGCGCTTACAAAGGAATTTAATAGAATTCTTGAAACACCCAGAGTTCCAAAAAACTATAAAAGGACGATAATTTTCCCACTTCATAAAAAAGGCGAGCTAGATAATCTTGCTAACTACAGAGGCATTTTTTTTATGCTTCGGCAAAACTATTCAGTGCTATCATTTTTATAGGCTTACACAATGGACAGCAGACAACAATATTTGAAATGAATACCAGGCGGGGTTTAGACAACATTATTCAACACTGGATCACATTTTTACCCTTACCAACATTGCGGAGATTTTCAAGCAAAGTCGTAAAAAGCTATATGTTTTCTTTGTTGACTTTCGTGCAGCTTTTCATTCCATAGCGCGAAGCTCTCTTTTATAAACTTTACAATTTAGGTTTGTCAAGCAAAGTAATAAACGTATTGAAAGCGATGTACTCGTACATACCTTTTTAATATGTACATTAAAAATCGACTATTTTTAACTAACTGCTGACTTACTGACAAACTGACTGAATGAAACGCGGGATGCAATGCAATTATACTTCCTCGTGGTGCATACTAGGTAACGCTAAATGATTTGCAATACTTTACTTACAAAGATGATAGGTTCATCAACATTAATCCCCAAAGTGAGATCACTGTAAATACCAAAAAACAAAAATCTCATAAAAAAGTAGTTTTGGTTATTTTCAATTTTCTCAAAAACTAGACTACATAAATCCATTCGGTTTTTTGTGTTCGATTCAAAATTGATTAGGCATCGACCACAGTAATCCAATTTAGCACTTTCTGGAAAGCTGTAAAGATAGTTAACGGGAGAGGTAACTCAATTGCTCCAAGTTTAGAAGCCCACCAACTTAAGGAACACTTTGAAAATCTCCTTAACACAGCGCAAATCTCACCGATGTTCCAATATGCTAGCCCTTTGATTTTTGATGACTACTGAGATGCACAGATAACCATGGATTAGGTTCAAGCGGTCAATGATAATTTCAAATGTAACAAAGCACCAGGTGATGATCGCATACTCTACGAATTTTATAAAAATTGTACACCTGAATTTCTTTTAACCGAATATTCGAGACAGGGAACGTCCCGGAAAGTTTTCGAAAAGCAGTTATATTTGTTGTTTTTAGCAGTCTTACCGAGTGGGTTAAAAACAGAAAAATCTTTTATGAGTACCAAGCCGGCTTCCGTCAAGGATACTCAATCTTAGACCAAATATTTACGCTTTACAACATTGCTGGAATTTACAAAAAAAAACAAAAAGTTGTACGCCTTCTTTGTTGATTTGCGTGCAGCTTTTGACACTATTTCGCGTGAGAAACTTTTTATAAATTACAAAACTATGGGATAACGACGAAAATTATAAACATTTTAAGGGCAATCTATTACAATAATGTAGCGTGCGTATGGGATGGTCAATTTTTGTCGGAATAATTTTTATATCATTTGGAGTAAAACAAGGAGGCATTCTGAGCACTTTATTATTTATATGTTAAATGATATAACAGATGCGGTCAAAGGCGGAATTAAATTGAGTGGTGTGAGTATTCCAGCACTACTATTTGCAGATGACATCGTCTTTCTAGCTGAAACCGTGGAATTCTTACAGCTCATGATAAACCGACTTGAAGCCTTCTGCAAACTATAGAGCTTGACAGTTAGCCTAGGCAAATCGAAAATAATAATATGTAGAAGTGGAGGTGGAAGGTATGCTCGTAATGAGAAGTGGACGTTTAGCGGGAATTCCATTGAAATCGTGCGAGAGTACAAATATCACTGGGTACTGATAACGTCAAGCCTCAATACGGCCAAACATCTTCAAACTAAATTAGCCGAAGCGAAACACGCAGTGGGTTCAATCTGGAGTGCTTGTCTTAACAATGAGCATGTAATCCACAGTTCGAAGCTTAAAATTTTTCAAGCAACTGTAAAGTCGATAATCCTATACGGAGCTCAGGTGTGGGGATATCGCTCGTATGATGCAGTAGAAAACTTTCTTCGCTTTTTTATCAAGAGGGTCTTCAGTTTACCAGGTACATCTCCAAGCTGCATGTTAGAAACCGGAGTAGCGCTCATGTTCTTGGTTACTCTAAAACTCCACTTTGACTACATAGTAAGAGTTATAGATTTGGAAAGTAAAAGACTACCGAAGTTAGTCCTCAAGCACATTCTGACTACTAGGAGTAATTGTGTTCAAGAATGGGAAAAACTATAGTCAGACTGCAACCTCAATTTAACCATCGCGTCCAATGAAGAACCTGCATCTTTAAAGGAAAAATTCAAGGTTTTTCAAAATGTACGACGGTTTCGTGAGTGAAGCACGTTCATCACAATACAGGCAGCACTATAACCAACTCCAGTACAACCTGCACGAAAGAACATATTTTATGAACAAGAACCGCTCGTACCACATCGCTAAGATGTGGCCCATTTCCTAGCGATATATACCATTCTTAAAGAAGTCCGTTACGCCCACTTTGGTTTCTATACACTCGAGATGGACCAAACACTGGGCATCCTTAAATGTGACCACGGATAGGACCTTCTACACAGCTACACCGAAACTGCGCTGCATTACAGATCTCGTTACGACGTTGGGCTTCTTGTAATGGGCTTCAACTTAATGCCAAAAAAACCTTATATTTGCTTATTGGAAAGAACTTAGGGCATGTTGAAGAATACTCATATGTTTACCTGTCTGGAGGTAAAACTAGTTATTCTAATAATGCCAAAAACCTCGGTGTTATCCTTAACAACTCTCTTAATGCTAATTATCATATAAACGCATCAGTTAAAAGATTTACATTGGCTTGCGGTTGATGTGGAAATCTGTCCGTTATACTCCAGTTGAAATCCATCTAATATTAGTTAGATCTTTACTTGTACCACACATAATTTACTCTAGTTTGGTTTACAGCTCACTGGACTAGGCATCATTCAGAAAGCTGGAACTCGCTTTTAACTCCATGATAAGATTTGTGTTTCACTTGCGTAAGTTCGACCACATTTCCAGGTTTCGAATGTCAATATTAGGGTGTTCATTATTACAATACTTATTTGAACTATTGGAACTTCCTATTCATTGCACGACTTATAAATTATAAGAAGCCACATTACTTATATTGCAAGACACAGTTTCGTAGATGATCTAGGACTTTTACTATTAGTCCTCCTAATTTCTTTTACTTAGAAAGTAGCCGGCTATTTTTATTCACTCTGTTAGGCTGTGGAATTCGCTTCCACGGGAAATCCGGCGTGTTTTAGATGATTGCAAACTCTGACTTGAATTTGCTTGGTTGAAAAGCTGATTCGATAAAAAGGTTGATAGAAAAAAAAATGATTAAAACAAAAGAAACACGTTCGCCTTCTACAGTTATATTCTTCTTCTTTTTTTTTTTAATTTATTTGTTTGACAGGTGGTATGAGATTAAGAAAAAAAAGGAAAACATGATTGTCACTGTCGAGGGTTGTCTCTTTCTTTATTAAGGGTGAATTGACATTTAACATTCCCCCGGCAATGACAACATGGTTGTTATGAAAAACCATAATAATAAAAGGAATATTATCATGTACGTAATATTTATAAGAATTGTATGTTTAATGAAAGAAATTCTATGAGGATTTATATGATCTCTGGTACTTATCGCTGCTCGAAGAGGAGCGTAAGTGACTAAAAACAATCCTGAATGGCAAAACGTTAAGACTCTTGTGGCTGGGCAGCGTTTGGTATCAAGGCAAGTTTCACGATCGGTTTTTTCAAGGGACCAGTAGGTGTTTTGACTGTCACAACTCGAACGAGATCGTCGCTGCCTTTATGTAATGATGTGACACGACCCATGGGCCAATGACCAACTGGAAAACGGTCGTCTTTGAAGATTACTAAATCGTTTTCCTTGATGTTAGGTTGCTTGTTTTGCCATTTTGTTCGAATTTGCATGCTGGACAAGACATCTTCCTTGAATCGTTTCCAAAAGTGCTGAACCATTTGTTCCATTAGTTGATGTCGTTTGGTTGGATTTAATTCTGATGGTGGTTGAGGTCGTGATAAAAGAGCATTGCCCGTAAGAAAATGCCCTGGTGTTAATGCTGTGAAATCGTTTGCATTGTCACTGATTGACGAGATCGGGCGTGAGTTTAGTACAGCTTCAATGCGATCCAAGACAGTTGAAAATTCTTCGAAGGTGAGTTTCGCATTTCCAATGACTCGGTTTAGATGAAATTTCATTCTTTTTACAGCTGCTTTGACCAATCCATTGAAATGAGGTGCTCCTGGTGGGCTAAAATGCCATTGAATATGTCGATTGGTTAATGCTGGGATGATTTCACTTTTGATTGATTGAAGAGCGTAGTTCTAAAGTCGTTGATTATCGTTGTTGGCACCAACAAAATTGGTTCCACAATCGCTGAACACATCATGACAAAATCTACGACGGGGGACAAATCGATCGAACGCATACAGAAATGTTTGCGTTGTTAGATCACCAGCTGCTTCCAAATGGACCGCTTTCGTGGTCATGCAAGTGAAAACAGCCATATAGCCCTTGTATGACGTTTGGCCACGACCCTTTGAAGAACGGATGTCATATGGGCCCGCATAATCAACGATAGTCGATGCAAATGGTCTTGAGGTTGTATTGACACGAGCAGTGGGTAGTGTGGCCATTTGTTGTTGTGACATAACTGGACGCGCTTTGAAACAAATGACACATTTGTGAATGAAATGGCGGACGAAATTGCGCACATCAAGAATCCAATAAATTTGCCGAATTTGATTGACCGTTACTTGTGGTCCACCGTGTAACGTAAGACGGTGATAATAATCGGTAATTAACGTTGCAATATGACTTTTCGAAGGCAAAATTCTTGGAAATTTTTCTTCGAATGACATGAATGCATTTTATAAACGACCGTTGACACGAAGAATGTTGTTGTTGTCGATGAATGGGTTAAGTCGGTGCAATTTGCTGATTTTCCTGATTGGTTTTTGATCTTGAATCGTTTTGAGCTCAGTGGAGAATTCACTGGATTGAATCCAGCGAGTAAGTGCATACTCACTGTGTTGAATTTCAATGACTGTGAGCGGAGCGACTTGTTGAATGAGTTGTCTTGTTGGAATTGATAGCATTGAAACTGGTTGTCGTTTCAATTTGAGCTTGATTGACGAGCGAACAATTTGAACAAAACGAAGGGCGTATGCAACGGCACGACGAAGACGATTGAAATTTGAAAAACGTTGGATGAGTCTGTTGACACTTGACACTTCTTTGATGTTGAGGTTGATTGACTTTAGCTTTGAACGAAGTTCATTTCAATCATCTTCATGAAGTTCGAATGGTGAGTTTGGCCAATCAGATTGAGGCAATGAAAGAAATGTTGGTCCATGGCACCACAGTTGTGAATCGCGCAGCTCAGAAAGGCTTAGACCACGACTATTAAAAACAGCGTTGTTTTCATGCGTCCGGACATGGTGCCATTGTACAATTTCAGTTGACGAAAGAATTTTATGAATTCGATTACAAACAAAAACTGCCCATCGATTTGGGTCTCCTCGAATCCATGACAAAACCACGCTGGAATCGGTCCACATAAAAACTTCATTGAATGAAAGTCTCAATGATTTTTTGATCAGTTCAAGCAACCTGACAGCTAAGACAGCACCACACAATTCAGCGCGAGGTGTTGTTAATGGCTTACGCATTGGTGTCAGTTTGCTTTTAGCGATGACCAGACTCACATGGATTTTCTTGTTTATCGCAGAACGCATGAAGCTGATTATTTATGTTGCTTGATGATGTGATGACCCAACGAGGAATTTCGATTTCTTTGATAGTTTGGCGCCAAAATCCAGAGGATCCTATAAAACATTACAGACTACTAACAGTGACTTATGGGACGTCTGCAGCACCTTTCTTAGCAGTCCGTACCCTTAAACAATTAGCTATGGATACATCAACGACACATCCTCTGGCATCTAGAGTTTTATTAAACGATTTCTATGTGGATGATATCGTAACGGGTGCCAACAATGTAGATGAGCTTATCACCCTTCAGAAAGAGTTAGTAGAAGTCTTAAAATCCGCAGGCCTGCATCTACGGAAATGGGCCACTAACTGCTGGACACTTTTGATATCCATACCAGAGGACCAAAGAGAAGTTTCTCCTGTCGATTTCGAACAATTTAAAACAGTAAAGATATTAGGCCTGAAATGGTGTCCATCTGCCAATAGTTTCTCCTTTAAAGTCAACTTGAGCACATTAAAGGCTTTTACAAAACGTCGCATACTTTCGGACGCGTCACGCATATTTGACCCTTTAGGATTTCTTTCGCCGGTCACAATTGGAGTCAAAATTTTGTTTCAGGAACTATGGAGAAGGAAACTAAAGTGGGATGAGGAAATCCCCTTTGAATTAGCTCGTCGGTGGGGTATTATTAGAGATGAGCTCCACATCTTAGAATCAGTATCAGTGCCAAGACTAATGATTACAAACATTTGCAACTGGAAGCTTCATGGATTCTCTGATGCATCCTTAGATGCCTATGCTGCAGTGGTATACTGTCGCAGCGTTAACAAGGATGGAAGCATTTCAGTTGGGCCAGTTGCAGCGAAGACAAGAGTCGCACCCATTAAAGTTTTGTCTCTTCCAAGACTTGAGTTGTGTGGAGCCGCCTTATAAATAAAATTAAGCTTTCATTACAGGAGACAAACGTTAACATATTCGCATGGACGGATTCTGCAATAGTTTCGCACTGGCTCTCGGCTCCGCCCAAAAAGTGGTCGGTATTCATAGCGAACCGAACTTCGGAAATCTTGAACACAATCCCATTTAAATCTTGGAACCATGTACGCTCCGCTTTAAATCCGGCTGATGTTCCTTCGCGTGGGATATCGCCTTCAAAATTGTCATCATCAGATCTGTGGTGGAAAGGACCTCATTGGCTTTGCAAGGAGAGAGGTGAATTGTTCATATCAGCCTATAATACAGAGGATATTCAGCATGATCAACTTGAAGAAAGAAAGTCATTCCCAACTCAGGTATTCGTCTCTAATGTGTGTTCGTATGGTGTGTTAGAAATGATAATACGTAATTCATCATCTTGGATCAAATCCATCCGGGTATTAGCGTACTTACTACGGTTTATATCGAATTGTCGGTGGGTTGCAAATTCTCGTAACTACCAACCCCTATCTCCTGAAGAAATAAATGATTCAAAATTAAAACTTATCGCTTGTGCTCAAAGGTCCCTGTTTTCAACTGAAATAGATCGTCTTAAAGCAAAATTGAATTTACGATCAAGGAATAAACTCTTAACTCTTAATCCTTTCATCGATTCGTTTGGATTGCTTCGGGTTGGTGGTCGTATACAACAGTCAAAATTGTCGTATTCAGTAAAACATCCTATTATTTTGTGTAAGTCGCATCCGATATCTCACCTTATTGCGCAATATGTGCACAAGGAACATTTGCACCCAGGAGTATCGCTTACATTTGCTCTAATAAGACATCAATACTATATACTTGGATGCAGAAATCTTTTGCGAAAAATTATACATAGCTGCGTGAAGTGTTTTCTCGACAACGGTCCACAACCACACAGCAACTAATGGCAAACCTTCCTGCGGAGCGTATTAAATAGTCGCGACCATTTAGCAAGGTCGGTTGCGATTATACAGGTACTTTTATATTGCGTTTAAATCGCCGTAGGAATCCTCGCTTTGTCAAATCATATATCGCCCTCTTCGTATGCTTCGTGACTAAGGCTATCCACATCGAATTAGTTGGAGACTTATCATCTGTAGCCTTTTTACATGCACTGGATCGTTTTGTCTCACGTCGGGGCAAACCAAATGAAATATGGAGCGACAACGGTACAAATTTTCATGGTGCTAAGCGTTTGCTCAACGAGATGCATAAACTCTTATGCAATCAGCAACATAATTCCATCATCATAGATCATCTTTCCAAGGATAATATTCAGTGGAAATTTATACCACCTTCCGCACCTCATTTTGGAGGCTTGTGGGAGGCTGGTGTAGAGTCAGTCAAGCTCCACTTGAAGCGCGTCATAGGAGACACAAAACTAACTTATGAAGAGATGTACACCCTATTAGTAAAAATCGAGTTTCTTCTTAATTCTCGTCCTTTGTGGAAAACATCAGATTCGGATGAAATTGCTCTTAGTCCATCGCATTTTTTAATAGGAGAGCCCTACAACGCTGTTCCACACCCTTCTGTTTCTAATGCGAGTAATAATGTTCCGATAAGTACTAGCTGGTCTCTATTACAGGCAATGTTACAAAGGTTTTGGAGTCGTTGGCATAGAGAATATCTAACATCATTGCAACAACGACCAAAATAGAAGACACCGCAACCCGATCTCAAGGTTGATGACGTCGTTCTACTGAAAGAGCCAAACCTGCCTCCATCCAAATGGGTCTTAGGCCGTATCAAAGGTATAACAGATGCACAGTTGTAACCGTACGCACGAAATTTGGAGAGTTTCTTCGACCAACAGTGAAAGCAGTTCCATTGCCTATTGCTGAACAGCCTTCGTTCCCTTAGCCGTTCAGGGCGGGCTGGATGTTTGGGAATTAAAAAGAAAATAGTATTAATCTAATCTACACATTGTCAAACATATAGAATAGTACATTACATTGTATCTAATCAATTGTCAACAAGTTGCTTATATAACACATTTCTAATATGTTGCACATTTTGCATAACACTTTTTTGTAACTCGCCTGCTTCTAACCTTTGTCTTGCCATTCCTGATTCAGTCAGCAGCGAGTAAAGACTCTTTTTTCCTTTGCATTGCACACAGTAACACACACTAACACATAGTAACATAGTAACACACAGTAAAGATTAAATGTAGAACAATAAACATTTTTGAATAGAAATCAAATACACCTTTTTCACATATACATTTTCAATTACACATTTGTCATTTTTAAATATTCATACTAAACACCCAATAAAACAAAACATTGTAACTATCATATTTCAAAAACATCAAATATACAATCAATTAATCTGAAACAACATACACACAACATACACACACCATACACACCACACACACCTTACACACATTTATTCAATTACATTACAAAATTTAATAATACAGGTGGTATGAGATTAAGAAAAAAAAAGGAAAACATGATTGTCACTGTCGAGGGTTGTCTCTTTCTTTATTAAGGGTGAATTGACATTTAACACGGCGTTTGGTTGGAACAAGAAATTTCAGTGTCGTTCTATTCGGCTTTTTTACGCTTACATGGGACTAAAATTAATTAATAGATATTTGGTATATATAAATATATACACAACAGTATAGAACCGCTTACTTTGTAAACTTACTTTGTTTTCTGAATATGGTTTTTTTCTTTTTAGATTTCATTAATATCGTTTAAAAATTATTATTATTATTTTTTTCTCCTAAGTGAAATGAAATTATTTTTATTGTTATTATAATTGCGATTCTTTTCTTTTCCCCTTATTATTTGTTTTTTTGTTTGCATTTACTTGTAAAAGAGCATGGCTCTTCTTTGTACAAACCGCTATTATTGTTAACTAAATAAAATAAATAAAATAAAATTATCAAAGAAAATTTTTGAAAACTTTCTATCAAGGCAATATAAATGCTCCGTTTGTATTTTTTATTTTCTTTTTTCTTATTTAAATTTTTACTTTTTGCTCTTAAGTAAATATTTCTGTAAATTATGTCATTGTCAATCTGGTAGACGGCCTTGAGCCAAACCATATAGACTAAATCTAGTACTATTATTGTAAAACCTTATTTTTTGTAAGAAAATAAAGGGTCAACTTAACTTAAAAAAAACGTATTCCTGAATGGAACTTGGATCGTCGAAACCGAAAAACTTTCCATTCTTGGTATTTGTGCCGTTGGTTTCCTCAAGCGATGTAAGAAATAATTTACCGACCCTGATCTGGCCTCAATATATAAGGCATTCATCAGCCCAAAACTGGAATACAATGCACACATCAGGTCAGGTGCTCCTAAAACATCTCTGCACCTGTTCGATAGGATTCAAAACCGTGCGGTAAAACTCATAGGCGATACCCCTTCAAACTTTCAACCGTAATACCCATCTAGCTATGAATGCTCATCAGTATACCCCCAAGCCCACTTTCGGACGTACTCTGAAATATCGTGATTCGTTCCTAAGCCGTGCAACTCGCTTATGGAATGCCCTGCCGAGCTCTCAATTTCCTAGTCGTTATAACTTGCAAACATTTAAGACAAATGTATGTTACATCGGTATTTATCTTTTCTTCCTCCCTGATTTTCCTTCGCCCACGCTGTGTACAAACATTTAACTCAAATCTTCAGCGCGAGCTTATTACAAAAAAAGCTGTATGTAGGTATATTTGTGTCGTTAAGACAAGTATCTGATCTATGCAGCTGCGTCCATTTCAATTGTGCTAATTTTACTGGAAATAACTCGTTCGAGTAGCTTGTTATTTAGTCAGTGAGCACAGGGATGGTAGCTTTCGTTTTAAAAAGATCTATTCTGGTCAGGAAACTAAATACCCATTTTCATAGAAACCGCGATGTGATTTGGTAGGAATACTCAGATGACTGTGTGTAAATTGCTTTTTATATCTTTAAATTACGCTTGATTTTGATCGTGTGCCATTCCAGTGTCAAATTCGAAGATATTACTGTTTCAATTATTGACTATAGTCATATGATTTTTTAAGTCTACTGAAGAATAGGGCTTTAATTTGCTCTTCCTCAAATTAAGGTTTTTAGTTTTAGTTTTAGTTTTAAATGCATTTTATTTAATTAATCATTAATTCTTACATACTCACAAAAAATGCTTAAATGCTAGCTTAAAATTACTTAACAATCTTATACTAACTTACTGGCCCCACACAGGCGCTCTAAGCTACTCTAAATTCTTATAACTATGTCTTTCGACTTTATTTACATTTTACTTAGAACTATTTATTTTGAATACTTAAGGCTAAGAAAAAATATTTGTTAAGAAAAACTTAGCATATGGACATAATTTTTAATTTTTTATAAAACTTAGTATCTAACTTAAAATAAACCTTAGCCTACCTAACCTAAATGCACAATACACACATAAACACACATAGACATTATACACAATCATATACATATATCAGTATACACTTTTGTATACACTGATATATGTATATGTTTCTTAAATGCTAACCTAAACCTATGTAAGCTGGCCATCGCTATTTACTGAGCAAATAGATTGGTCAGCTCTGCCTCATTAGTGAAGCTGGTCCGTAATTAACGGAAACGACGACGAAACATCTTCCCCATCATTCAACCACCAGAAATGCTGGTGCTGCCGAGCGACATCCCTCTTATCGCGATTCCCCACCGCCCTACTGAACCTGAGGCGATCCACACTGCCGTGTGCGACGTCTCTGTTGTAGTTGAGTCGCCTGTCCCCAACTGTCCGAGCGACATGGAAGATTAACGGCACCGCTGATCTATCCTGGATCAACCCTATCTGATCTAGGTAGAGGAATGCTTCCGGTGGAACGAAGCCGTCAGAGCGCAAACTCTCGTGGTAAAGGTATAATAGAGAACTTTCGCCAATTTTTTCTGATATCCCTAGAGGCTCCAGACAACGGCGTCCTAAAGAGAATGGTTTCCGACTTCTGAAAGTTGATTTTCAACTTCCAGTCATCGCAAAATCGTCTTATCTTATCGAAGTCACTCTGCAAGAGAGTATTAATAACCTCGATTTTGGGACCTGTTCTGTACGCTACCAAATCGTCTGCGTACGCAATAGTATGGGGAAGTGAACCTATCAAGTCGCTTGTATAAATGTTAAATAGAATCGGCGAATTGACCGCGCCTTGCTGAAGACCATTTTTAATTTGAAATATTCCAACAGAAGTCACATCGCCATTCTTCACGATGAACTGTCTATTGTGTAGCATATTATAAAGAATGTACAAGAGTGGTTTACTGATACCCAGCCTAGTCAGCTTATAGAAAAGACCCTCCTCTAACCATACGGTGTCGAAGGCCTTCTCCAAGTCAACAAGGCAGGCACCAGTGCACTGTTTCTTGCCTTTGTTCCATTGGATATCAGAAACCAGTTTAGACGCCGCATGTGAGATATCATGTCCCGCCTTAAAACAGAATTGATTATCCGGAACTATATGTTTGTCCTCAACAAACCTAGACAGTGCTCTATTGATTACTTTCTCAAAAACCTTACTGATATTCGGAATGAGACTTATCGACCGGAGATTCGCCGGATTGGATATATCCTTTCCCTTTTTGGGTATAGGTTGAACCACCGCCGTTTTCCAATGCGCTGGATAATGTGCATTATTCATTGCGTTATTAAACAGGGTGGTGTAAATGTCCACCGCTTCTAGAGGAAGATATCGAAGCACGATATTCGGAATACCATCGGTCCCCACTGATTTCTTTGCTCTGATTGTGTCGAAGATCTCATGGAGTCCTTCCTTCGAAATGAATGGGGGTAGACCACCCTCTCTGGCAATGACGTTATTTGCCATATTTTCGTCGCTAAACCGGGTGAAACCAGAGCCCTCTGATCGCCAGTTTTCTATTTCATTTCGAACGCAGAAGTCGTGCACAAAGACGCGACTGTCCAGGTCGTAATTAGGGCCAGTGTTATCAGTGGCCTTGTATACTTCCTGGAAAGTCGCCCGTATGGCCTCAACCTTCTCCTGTGGATCCTCGATCACAAAGAAGTCGTCATCATCAGCGGCCTCATTTGGATCAATGCCTGCTATTGTCAGTAACTGTTCGTTGTCCGGGCTATTTTAAGACACTGAAGGCCGTTTTGATTTTTTCTCCGAAATAGTTTATTTATTTGCGGAAACATATTCGGGTTGCTGGTGTTTACAGCCCGAACCTTGTTATTCCAATACAAACTTACAGAAATTCTGTAATTTTCTTTTGTTTGCACATTTTTAATCGACGACTTCAGTGTCCTAATCTCCGGGTCTCGTCGGTCAGTTAACTGTCTGTACAAGTTTTTAAGTCTTGTCAGAAGTCTACTTTTCTGTCGGTGCAGTGCGTCAATAATAGGATTGCGGAACAGGTCTTCGTTAGTCGTCCGTCGATACCGCGGTATTGTAGTGTCCATAATTTGTTTAATTGTCTCGTCCATTTGTTTTAGGTAATTGTCGATCTCCTCGTTTGACAAATTCCTATTGGACGGTGGGTGGAGCGTGTTCGAGGAGAGCGCTCTTGTCAAGGTTGCGGTGAAGCGTGTCCATCGAGTCTTACTGTAGTTGTAAGAATATCTTCGGACAAACTCCTCCAACTCCGCAATTTCGTTCGGAACTGTAATTTCGGTGCTAAAACCGCAATGGTCGCTGTCGTACACAAATGTGCGCAGACAGTTTAGCGTTTGTAAATTCGTACCTGTCAGTCGTATGCGTTCATCGTACAGCAGTAGATCCAAATAAGACCCGCCTCTGGGAAACGACGGATTATCCGTCGCTTTAAGACCGAGTCTGTACATGACATCGTGCTGACCCCACCAATCGAGTAGTAGGTTCCCTCTAGTATTTGGCAAATTATTTCCCCAATCTCTGTGTCTAGCGTTGAAATCCCCGCCGATTATAAAATAATTCTCCTTCGATTCCAGCCTCAGAAGTCGAAAAAGCGTGTCGAGCTCTGTAATGAATAGGGTGGATTGTGAAGTATCAGGTGCATAAACAGAGGCCAAGTACAGCCGCTTTCCACTGCGGAGCGGAATGTAAACGACGACTGCCTCCAACACCCGGAACTTGCGCAACACGCACTTGTACACTCTGTGAAATTGTATACCTTCTTTAATTAAGATCGCGACACCGCCTCCACGTTTGGATCTGGGCCGGTTTCTTCTTCTAACGATATAATTATTGTACTCCAGTTTGTGCTTATCGGTTAACTTGGTTTGGACCAGGAGTTTGGTCTTGCAGCAATTTAAACATCGCGGCTCTTCGTTCGATCCTAATCAGTGAATTAACATTCACCGCAAGGACCTTCAAAGTTTGCTCCACCATGTGCGTACCCATTACGGCATGTGTTGCGTTAAGCCCGGCAGCAGCGCGTAGATCTGGTCCACCCGCTTGGCCTGTTCTTGCACCTGGTTTTGCAGCTGAACCATTTGCCCTTGGATTGCGAGCAAAATGGCCAGCATGTTAGGTGCAGCTTCCGTTGTTCTCGGCATTGGCGCCTGAGAAGCAACAGTCGCTTGCTGTACCGTAGTCCCCCTACCTGACGCCATTTGGGCGTAGGAAATTTGGGACGTGACGGCTGGTGTTTGGTATCTAACAGGTGAACGTTTGACCTCCACCTTCTGCTGCTGAGCCAGTTTTGCTTTTTTTATGTCGGCGAACTTAGGACAACCCCGATAGTTTGCGGTGTGTCCTACGTTCCCACATAACACGCACGAGAGCTGCGTCCTATCGGATGCTACGTCCCTACCTAGAGCACACTCCTCGGAACTGTGGTTCTTTGCGCACTTCACGCATCGAGGCTGCATTTGGCAATTCGACGCGGCGTGCCCGAACCTCTGGCAGCGAACGCATTGTAGAACACTTTCGCTCCTTTTTAATTTTTCCCAGTGAATCACCTGGTAGTCTAGGACATTGATACTCCGTAGACTATCCAGACGACTTTCGGGACTGAGCTGCACCAGGAAGAACGGCAGACTCCGTTTCTCTCGCCTTGCTCTAGCTGTGGTAAATGGCTTTACCCCCACAAACTTGAGTCCTTCGCACTCCTTCTCTTTGAGCAGTGCCAGGATCTCCTCAGGATCAGAAGACGGTTCCAACCCCTTCAGCATCATCGATTGCCGCTTTTCACACTTCGGTGTGAATGAGTAGCTGGTGTAGCTCAGTCCCGAAAGCCGTCTGGATAGTCTAAGGAGTATCAATGTCCTAGACTACCAGGTGGTTCACTGGGAAAAATTAAAAAGGAGCGAAGGCGTTATACAATGCGTTCGCTGCCAGAGGTTCGGGCACGCCGCGTCGAACTGCCAAATGCAGCCCCGATGCGTGAAGTGCGCTAAGAACCACAGTTCCGAGCAGTGT